>JARLTB010000014.1:1285000-1885000 GCA_030141615.1 Unio pictorum | reverse complement strand
GTAAGACATTATATGGGAATTTATATCAGTGTGTTTCATCTTTAGCTGGTCTAGCAACATATACAATATATCCGAATTCGTGCCATTATATCTCACTAGATATGTGACGTTACTCGTGCCGGTATAACCTCATTAAAATGTTTTAATGATAAATAATGACAAACCTCATTAAAATGTTTTAATGATAAATAATGACAAACTTCATTTAATGTTTTTAATGATAAATAATCACAAACCTCATTAAAATGTTTTAATGATAAATAATGTCAAACCTCATTTAAATGTTTTAATGATAAATAATGACAAACCTCATTAAATGTTTTTTAATGATAAATAATGAAAAACCTCATTAAAATGTTTTAATGATAAATAATGACAAAAATGATAAATAATGACAAACCTCATTAAAATGTTTTAATGGTAAATAATGACAAACCTCATTCAAATGTTTTAATGATATATAATGACAAACCTCTTTAAAATGTTTTAATGATAAATAATGACAAACCTCATTAAAGTGTTTTAATAACAAATAATGACAAACCTCATTAAATGTTTTTTAATGATTAATAATGACAAACCTCATTAAAATGTTTTAATGATAAATAATGACAAACCTCATTAAATGTTTTTAAATGATAAATAATGACAAACCTCATTAAAATGTTTTAATGATAAATAATGACAATCCTCATTAAAATGTTTTAATGATAATTAATGACAAACCTCATTTAATTTTTTAATGATAAATAATGACAAACCTCATTAAGTAACAGATGGAAGCAAAACAAAACTTTTAATAATTGGTATCAGATAATTTCATTCTAACCGTTATAAAATAAAATGTACGTAGAACCATAGAGTACTATTAATTGGATCCAGAATAAATGCTAACAAGTTCTATTAAAGTCTAAATGAATCAGATGCTCCAAAAATAAATGTCAAAATACAATTCTTGTCCAATGAACAGTTCATAGTTCCAGTAAAAAATATAAGCAATTCTTTAGTCTCAGCTTATTTTGAAACACAATATTAAATACATATATTGATGTATGTTACACGAATAACAAGAAATTTTAATTAAAACAAAATTGTTCAGCACCATGAACTTAAATAAAAACATAAGGGTTCAAAATGCATTTTGCTATGAGACTTTTTTGCTAAAATCTTACATTATAAAGAATCCACCCTGACCTAACATATGTAAATAGAAAATAATTATTTTAAGAAAAGCAGAACCCACCAGTCAATGATAAATTACCCCACAACGTTGTGGTAACATTTTAATGTTAATATTAATAGTTTCTGAAAGTTTTCAAGTGATATTTCCATGTGTCGCTCTATACTATGATGTTGTCGATATATGACACATGGATAACCATATAAAGTTACCATGTTCATTAAACGCAGAAATGTTGATTTAAACATTTCCCTGAATCGTATTAACTTATATTGGTAAACTATGGAATTTCAAAGGACGAAATTGCATTTGCTTTATCGGTCAGAGGAATTTTCCAGAAGTGAGCCTTTTGCCAAGTCTGACATGTTCACATGTTATGCATTTCCAATTTCGTTAAGACAGTCATCTCTTCTTGATGTTAGAAAGAAATCTGTTTTGATGACTCTATATGCTTTTATGTAGTCAATGCACATAGGAAAAATATTTTCTATTTTCAGCACAATAATATATGGCGAACTCTTTCTTATTTTTCTTAGTTCAATAAAATCATTATCTTGCAAATATTCAATTTCCTGTTTGAAACATTCCTGCTTGAGATGATTCATCCTGTACGGATGCTCTTTTACAGATTTAGAATGTACGATTTCACCTTCATGCTAGATTATGTTTGCTCGGGTTGGAATATTTGGATTTAAACATGTGTTTTCATATGCATTCATTTATTATTGATTCATAAATGTCTATCCAATTGAAGAACTAAGAATTTTCTGTCTACTCAACTTAGGATCACTAGCTTACGAGCTCACTGACCTATCAATCATCATTATTGGATTTTATCGCATGATCTCTGTTTTCTCAAAAGGAACCAACTTTGCAGAAAATAACAAGTTGGTACCACTACTAAATCATTTTGATAATATTCCTTTGAAATAAACATGAAATTGCAGGATGTTTTGACAATGACTGTAGTTTGTCACGTTGATAAGAAATATAAGGGTTGAAAATGCATTATGCATCTAGTTGCTTCAAGACTAGCAGCAGAGAGGGCGAACAGACCACGTTTTCAAGCAAAAATAAGGCTTCCTACGAATCTCATTTTAACCAAAAAAAAAATAAGTCTCCATTTAGCAAACGGAGACTTTACGATTTTTCAATCAATTTTGGTCGCAACGATGTGGTCATCGCCCTCTCTGCTGCTGGAACTTTCAGTTCTGGTTAACAAAAAATAAGAAATGATTTTAACCGAATATTTGATCGAGTCCGATACGATATCGTGTCCGAGGATCATGTAAATTTATTGTTACAAATCCGTACGGGGTTGACTGAGCATTACTAAAGAAATTTCTAAATTGATTATGATCCATATCACCGCAGCACCATGTCTGCCAAATATTTCTAAGAGTATGAGTATCAACTCCGTTGAATACAGCAAGAATATTGCAGTTATCTCTGATCACTTTTGGAATCTGAGTGTAGCGTTGAGTGACATATATCACGTCAGTGTTTTTGTGACGCCCACGGGAAAATATTCTAGCAGGATTTTTTTGTTTATCTAACATTATATCGTCGTATACGACTAAATTGTTAATACTTCCATCGAGATCTTCTACTGATGGTGCCTCGTCAATATCGGTTATAAATTCAATAATACCCTCACCGGCAATCTCTGAAGCGTTTTCATTAAAATCTTTTAGCACTTCATAACATCGTTGATCATCCACGCTAGGGGCAATTAAATACAACTTATCCCACTTCATCCATCTCATTATTAAATTGAGTAACAATTGCGTTTTACCGGATCCAGATGGCCCGATTATAATCATCCGGATAGAGTTTGGTAGCGCTGCATGATGCTTAACCGGTTCTCTTGCTTTAGTCGCTGAAAAATCAATTATATCCATATTTCTATACATAAATTATGGATCTATATTGTGTGAAGTGTAAAACGCGTACTGGCACAGATGACTTGACGACGATTACAACTAAAAATAACCGATCAGCGCTTTCTGGTAAATGCGTGCAATGTGGTACAAAGAAATTTAGATTTGTGTCTATGAGATCTGATTTAAAAAAAAACGAGGAATTGATATCGCAGCCAAATTGGCAAAGCTCCCTGGAACCCCATGGGCAAAGTACCCCGGAGAAAAGCACCTTCCAGGATATAGCTACTGTGGACCGGGAACCAGACTTGATATCAGACTCAATAATCAAAATCAACCCAACCCCGGTGAAGAACCAATAAACGCCATTGATAAGGCCTGTCACCTTCATGATGTTGCTTATAATAGCAGCAATCTGCAACACAGGCATCTCGCAGATGTGAAATTAATTCATGCGTTAAATGCTATTCCTGATAAATCCTTCAAAGAAAAATTGGCTTCATTTTTGATAAAATCGGCTATGAAAAGCAAATTGATGTTAGGTGACGGTAATTAATAATATGGAATCAATTTATTATTCCCCAAGAGGATACTGGAGGGGTACATCAGCAATCCATAAACTCGCTAGCGCTGCAAAAGTGAAAAAAACCACTGCGGCTAATTGGTTGTCCAAACAGGCTATATGGCAAATTTATCTACCACCGCCTAAACAGATTAATTTCTCGCATTTTGATGTGACCGCTCCTAATGAAGTTCATCAGGCTGATATATTATTTCTGCCACATGATCGTGGTTACAAATACGCTTTAACCGTAGTTGATATTGCAAGTCGATACAAAGAAGCAGAACCGTTAAAAACAAAATCAGCCACTGAAGTCGCTTCTGCATTTGAGAGGATTTATCGACGAGGTCCTCTGCACTGGCCAAATCTATTGCAGGTTGATCCTGGCAAGGAATTTCAGGGTGCAGTGTTATCTACAATGAAACATCATAATGTCACCATACGACGAGGGCATACTGCGCTACATCGCGATCAGGCCATTGTAGAACGATTTAATCGGACGATTGCTGAGCGGTTATTTGGATATCAATACGCAAAAGAATTCATTCAAGAAAAGCGATCCCGTGAATGGGTCAAAAGGTTACCAGCTGTGCTTACCGCACTGAATAATGAGATTACTAGAACAATCAACATGAAACCTAGCAACGCTATTAAAAAGAAGTCTATACCCGTACAACCACAAAAAGATTTCCCTAGAAACGCTAGCGTTTCCCAACCAATTCTTGGTAGTAATGTCACTGTTAGGTACTTATACGAACCAGGAGAGCTTGAGGGTGGTAAAAAAAGGGCTACTGATCCTATTTGGAGTGTTACTGCACACAAGATATCTAGTATAACACGATCAACGGGTAGACCTCCAGTCTATAAACTGGATTCAACTGCCCTTCAGCGAGGATTTACTCGACAACAACTACAGGTAATTTCCGAGGATACTCAATTACCACCGCATGGTCTTAACTAGCGCCGTTGCGTCTATTGCACTCAAGACAAGTCAACATCACATTGTTTCTGACATGACCGAGACTGTTATTTTTTCTGTCTACGGTGAATTGGCGAGGATCCTTATCCGAATACTGCCAACGCATTATACAATTGCAACTCGCGCAGTGATTATTCTGTTGTTGTTTCAGCGTAATTATTAATTCAGCATCAATATCAAATTATCGTTGTTTTTTTTGTCCTGTTGTTTGTAACCGGAGAGTTTTTTATTAATGAAGCTAACATCAATATCATCCATTGTTGTGTCATTATCATCGAAAACAATTCTTCGAAGTTGATTTATTTTTCGCACTCTGGATACTGCGAGATAGACTAAATTCGACCATTCGATGTGATTATCCACCATCCAAACAATTGTATCCGATATAGTCAATCCCTGTGAAGAGTGTTTTGTTGCTGCGTATCCTAGCGTCCACGGGGATTTATTAGCACGCAATGCATCTTCAACGACATTGATATCAACCAGCACAATATCATTTAATACGAGAATTTGTTTTTCACTCTGTCCTGGAACATCAACTTCAATATTCTGTTTTCGTGTATCCGATGGCCTATAACAAAGGGGTACTGGAAGCGTTGCAAATTTTTCTTTATGTAATTCAAATAACTTCATCTGAAGTGTGTCCCTGACTATTTTTCTACTTGCAATTATCAAATCATTTGGTTTCCATGTTTCCCAGAAATCATTCATTGGAGTTTCTGAAATCACTTCACGCGCTATTTCGCATTGGATTCTATCCGGTTGTAATCTAATTAGCGCTTTGAATTCTCGTAATCGTTCATCAAGTGATCTATAATCAGTGGTAATTTCTTCATAATAGTCTACAAAACCCTTTAGCCATTCATGTGGAGATGCACCGACAAATGGTGGTGGTTGGCCGTGATCACCGCACATGACGACTTTTGTGTTTTTGTTTAACAACCACTCGAGAAATGTTTGTAATACATCTAATGACACTGTGCATATTTCATCCCAGATTATGATTTCAGGAATGAATTTATCACCCATACGCTCAGGAGTCCATTTGTCACCCTTCCATCGAAAAAAACTGTGAAAAGTGCAAGCATTCACCCCTCGCTGTATCATCTCTCTGGCGAGTCTGTGAGTCGGTGTTAGCACAATCATGGTTGACCGACGAAATAATTCAATTGCACGAGTTGTCTTTCCTGACCCACCACAACCGTTTAAATAAACTGTCTTGTATCTACATACTGGATCAGATACCGGTGGTTCATTAGAAAATTCTGATTGAATTTCAATACGGTTATATGAAAGATATTTATCATCCATGGCAACGTCTGCCGATTCACAATACTCATGTAGCGTTTCCTTTTTAAATCGCCAACGCCCCCACGCTTCCTCCGGATCTGTGAATTTAGCTACAGCTGATTTGTATTTATTGTGTATATACATCGAATCAGTGGCCACTCTAACCGCGGTATTTGGAAATCTATTTATCATCGAAAATAGATTAATAGAAGCATAGGCTAGCATAGATGATCTTAAATGTGTATACTGGGAATTATATCCATCACAGTAGGTAACAACCGTACCCATTTTCTCACCATTGGATAGAAAAGCATCCTTACGGGATACAAGTTTTCCCTGTTTCATTAAATCCGTTACAATAAAATCGTATTCAGCGACGTCTATGATCAACCGAGAAGAATATTTTGCATTGTCGTATCTTCCACCCTGGGTAAATTTACCGATTATTCTTCGTCCGAGATCCTTTGCTTGTTCTTTTTTAATTTCAAATAACTTCTTAGACCAATTCATGATTTGTTCTTCACTGAAATTCTTCGAATTTCCATCTGGAAACTGTTTTCGTATTTCATCAATTATACGATCTAAATCGGGTTGTGGTAGCCAAACTTCTTTCTGAGCTCGATAGCATATAATAGCCTCGGAAACAATCAACGATATTAGCATACCACAATCAATCATATATCTCAATAGCACTATTGGCATCCAGTTTTTTTCAGATAGGTGTCTACCGAGCCAAACATAACTACACGGATGTAATCCTGACGCTAATTCAAATGATATCACACGAGCGAATCCGGTTAAATCAAAATCAGGTAATGGTCCATTAATCGCAACACGGGTCATTTCATGTGTGGGGTGTCAAATCGTTTGAAGTACTCAGCACATTCCCCATATCCGAGAAAACTTCCAGGATAACACGCGGATATATCAATTGAAATCATACCATCACGTGAGTATTTCGTATTCCACAGTCCTCCATGACCAAATTCGACGCAACTCAATTTAACATCTTCGAGAAAATCACTTCGTGTTGGACGCCATGAGTTTTTCTCTCTTGCGAAGTGAGCTACCACTGATTTAATAGTAAAACTATCCGTGAGTAGTTTTTCATGAAAACTCTCCGGTGAAAAATCACTAGCGATTTTTCTCATTCTGTTATCTAATTCTTCAACGCGATATAATTCACCATTTGGTCTTACAAATTGATCGAATCCTATTTCGGGATCTTCATCACTTCTAAGTAACCACACTGACACAGGATCATCTTTACACAACGCATGAATAGCATCGAATAATTTCTCTTCATAGAAAACATCCCCGGAAAATTCCTCGGGGATATATTTCACGGTTCGCTCTCGTGGAAATACTGTTACCTCAGGTGTCCACGCGTGTTTGTTATGATCAATAATTTGTATTGGAGCTCCTCGCGATTGATATTTCGGTTCGTATAATACTTCTCCGGTTATTGTTGTTACTGATATTGGGAATTTTAATGATGCTTCTAATTTAGCTATATCAGAAATCTTTGCACCATGCTGTTTCACTGTCAGTTCCCATTCGGTTATTTTCCTACGTCGCAGATCAGTTAGTTTATTTCCTCGGGATGCATTTGTGAAGTGTTCCATTACCCGTGTTGCTAAACATTTCAGTGAACTAGAATATTTCATAGGAGCTAGTTTTGCGATATCGGGTTTATCATTTAACGGATATATCCCATAAACCATTGCTGTTACGGGATAAGATCTTTCGTAGTATGGTTTGTCGATTCCAGTTAGAATTCCTGGTTTGGAATCTCTACTCACAATGACAGCTTTTTTATTCTTGAGGATTGGTTCAAATTTATCCCTAATAATCCATTTGCCATCGACTTCGATAATGAATTTTATTCGGAAAAAATACCTTTTTTCCCCAACACGTGAAATTATCACTGCTGCTTTTTCATCATTCATGGTAGCATCAACAACACCATCAATTCGAAATGTTGACCAACAATAAGATGCTCCATCACGCTTGAATTCATTAAAACAGTCTCTGATTTTACTAGTCATGGCTTTATCAAGAATTGTATTCTTTGGTGTATTAGAAACTATATCAAGATTGAATTGAGCATCTTTCCAGGGTAATCTCTTGGACGTTTTTTTGGTTTATCGAGATTAAATTTAGGATTAATTTTTAATAATCTCTTAAACTCTTTCATGTTTCCGTCTATTAAACGTTTTTTTGGTTTATCGAGATTAAATTTAGGATTAATTTTGTTACGTTTTTTGGGTTTATCGAGATTAAATTTAGGATTAATTTTTAATAATCTCTTAAACTCTTTCATGTTTCCGTCTCTTGGACGTTTGAGATTAAATTTAGGATTAATTTTGTTACTTTTTTTGGTTTATCGAGATTAAATTTAGGATTAATTTTTAATAATCTCTTAAACTCTTTCATGTTTCCGTCTCTTGGACGTTTGAGATTAATTTTTAATAATCTCTTGTTACGTTTTTTGGGTTTATCGAGATTAAATTTAGGATTAATCTTCAATAATCTCTTAAACTCTTTCATGTTTCCGTCTATTGGACGTTTTTTGGGTTTATCGAGATTAAATTTAGGATTAATTTTCAATAATCTTTTAAACTCTTTATCAGTATTGAATTTAGCATTTTTCGAAGGCGTTCTCCTTAACTCCCTCATGCTATAATTAAAACAAGCATTTAAATGAAGAATTTATATATAATGAATCACTGTAAGTGGCTTATGATTGGATCAATAACCCCGTGTAACAAATCATGCAGAAATGAATTCTGTGGGTATCATATGCAAAGCTTTCGTCGTGGAAGCCTTGGTCCGTTACCCTGCATACGATGTGGGGTTGGGGTTAGGGGAAAATCTCAGTTGTGTTTGAATTGCGGTGGAAAGCGATACAGGGAGTTGAAGCGTTATTATAAAAGAATAAAAAATGGACAATCAATCAGAAATTATGACCCTGACACTGATAAAGTCCCTGACCTTGACACTGATAAAGTCAGTATCCTTGACAGAGTCAAGGATAAAATCATAAGAACTCCTCAAGACTACATTGAAAGATTTTCCAGTGATGTAATCATTAAACCAAACAATGAATTAGACAAATAGTATTTAGTATACGAATGAACCAAGAATTCAGACAACACCCTGTGATTACAAATTATGAAGCATCCAATGATGGTGTTGTAAGAAACCGTAGACTGAAGAAACCAGTTGATGATGTGAATAATCATGGATATTTGAGGTTTGGCGCTGGAAAGTTGAAATATCTCAATCATCGTTTCGTATTTGAATGTTTCAATGGATTGATCGAGGATGATTCTGTCATTGATCACATTGATTCTAATCCAATGAACAATTCTTTATCAAATTTACGAGTTGTTACACAGAGTGAAAATAATTCATCTGGAAGTACTGGAAAATGCTCAAAAAAAGCGAGACCTGTGAAATCTTTGAATACGATAACTAACGAAGAAAAAATATTTCAATCAATAACCAGCGCCGGTAGGCATTTCGATATTTGTTCACCCTCAGTACGATATGTTGCAGAGGGGATTTATCGATCTGCGATTTCAAAAAAGACGGGACAGAAAATTCGATTTAGTTATGTCTAATGCGTCATATTTTTCATTTAGAAATATGTCATTGTTATAGAATATGAATTCTGAAAATATGAATAGCATTATATCCGAGATTTCAAAATTGAAAAGTTGGGATATTGAACTATCAGATGGGTTAAATCCTGATCAAATCATGTCTGATTTTCAGGATATAGAATACGGAGTTAACAACAATAAATATATGCTGCCAAAGCAATACGCGCTCATCAAAAGAATTCAGAATTCTATTCGGGACTCTCTTGCATTCTCCAGTGACGTAAGTGTGTTCGCTCCGTTATATACTATCGTAGAACGAATACGAAAAGAATTAGGTAACGAATACGAATTGAAAAAGGAGGTTAATTCTAAAATTAGAAACCTACGGGCGTTAATTCAAGAAAATGAACAATTTTGATTGACCATTTATCATTATTTGATTGACCGACCATTTATCATTATTTGATTGTGACCGTCCTTCCTAGAGATTTTCATTTTTTTTAGCATTTTTTGATTGACAATGTCAAAAACAGTGAAAATATTTCACAGCAATAAAAAATATTTCACAGCAATAAAAATTGATACACGGTTAATGGCTGGTTGGTCCGGTATCAAATACACTAAAAAATTCAAAATGGAGAAACGGCACATTACATTTTATTTTATATATGAAAAGTGCCGTTTCTCCACCGATGGTAGAAGCTGTTATAGGATGAAATAACACTTCCACGGTGGTGTTAGGTCGGATTGAAAAATTGTTTTGCAATTGAAAAATTGTTTTGCAATTGAAAAATTGTTTCTGATTTCAAATAATGGTCAATGAAGCATTAACAACCCGATTGGCTCGTGAACGACTGGATGCAATCAGGAGATTTGTACCAATTCGTGACTCTGTACGGAATAAACTACAACAACGACAGAGTCTTCAGACTGATTTTGCTGCGGGATCTGAAGAATTGTTTAAACCAGTAACAACAGCAACGAAGGGAGTAGAGCGTGCTATATACGGAGATGTTCCCGAGACGGGGAAATCTGTTATTGGTGAACTTGAAAAAATAGCAGCGAAAACTGAACAAACAGAACAGGCTGTACAAAAAATGGAATCAAAAAGAACAGTAGATGATTTACGCGTGAGATTTAACGAGGAAGGGTTAGCAGCAATTGATAAGACTGATTCAACAGAAATTCCTGCGCTTGTTGTTACGACTTATGAAAACAGAAAAAAAATGTTGAAACCAGAACATCATAAGTATGTTAGAAATATAACCCATTGGGCTGATATATTCTATAAGATCAAAACTAAAAAAAGTCAGACTAAGAAAGATAGTGCATCATACATCGAATATATCAGGATGGTGGGTGAAGTGTATAATCAATTTGAAGAACTAAAACAACAACAAAAACCACCAAAATTGCAAAGGCGGCGACAGCAACCTGCAAAGAAAATATCTTTTTCACCTAAAAAACAACAACTACCACCTGATGATGATGATATTCTTGATTATTTACAAAAAGCCGATTTAGACGAAATGGAAAAAATGGATGTAGCAATGGGTTATAGCGGAAGTGGATTAAGAGATTCCAGTGTTTCATGTCCTGGTAGTGTTCTCAGTGATATATCACGATTAGAGGTTCTTGTAGGAGGGTTCCGAGCTGGAAATAACTCTCCGGAAATAATTAATGAAGCAGCTGATATCTGTAGACAGTTATTTCAAGGCGGTATCATGGATATCAGCACATATCGAGATTTCATTGGCGAGTTAGTGTAAAGTGGGTATCATAGTGACTGAATTGAAAAGTCAATTGATTAGATAAATAACAATTGAAAAATTGTTTCTGATTTCAAATAATGATCATACACTACAATCATGATAAACCAACCCCCGTCTACGTAGTTAATTCACGGTTTCCAGTTTATAGAGCATACTACGGAGATGGTTTAGGTAATAACATTGCAGGGTTATTTGCGAGAATGGCTCCAAAAGTGATGCCGTTGGCTAAACAATTAGGAATGAAAGCAATTGATGTTATTCGTGATAAGGGTATTGGTGCTGTTGGAGATCTTGCGGGAAAAGCGTTTTCAACTGCGAAGAATAAATTAACATCATTAGTGAAATCACGGATGAAATCCAAAGGATTTTCAAAACCGTTACCGTCTACAGCGGAAATGCCTGCGAGTGTTAGTAAAATTATAAATAACGCAGTAGACGAAAAATTAGCGTCGATGGTTTTAACCCCCGACCAAAGCAATATTGCAAATATGATAGCAGGAAGTGGCTTTAAAAAACTACGTCGATGAAATGGAAAATCGCGATTTAGACTCTGATAAATAGAACAAAATGTTCAAACAGTCACCTGATCCAGCGTTTGATATAGATGCCCCAGTTCGCAAGGATGATTCTGTACGCGATTATCAATATTACGCCTATCATGCAATAGACTCAAATAGTCGATCCCGAATTGAACTTCAAGTCCATGATACCAGTAAATATTTTCTACCCGCTGAAGCGTTTATTGAAGTAGAAGGAGAACTTGTAACAGCTGCTGATACTCCTGCTGTACCAGCACCGTATCCAGCTGGTACTCAAGTCGGGTTTGTCAATAATGGTATCATGGCGCTATTTGAGAGTGCTAGATATCTCATTGATGGAAAAGAAATTGAGTCGATAGATCGCGATGTTGATGTGGCTACAACAATAATCGGGTTAGCGAGATATTCTGATGATTATACAAGATCAGCAGGACCTTCTATGATGTTTGCAAAGGATAATAAAAATACCGCTGGAGGAAATTCATTTATTATAAGACGACCCAAAAAACGTGATAATAATGATGCTGAGGTCGAGGATATGATTATAAACAACGATCCTAATTTCAATCTCGGAGCTGCAACACGTATGTCAATGTTGGATGGGCGGCGTAAATTATTTTCATGCGCAATTCCACTGCATCATATATTTGGATTCTGTAGAAATGTCCGAAACGTTATCTACGGGGCGAAGCATACAGTATAGCTTGTACGAAAGGGTGATGATAATGACGCAATCTGGAGGATTCCAGCAGATGCTGCAAATGCAAATGCTGATGCCGGTAAAGTCAATTTAACAAAAATATCATTGTGGATGCCAGTGTTGACTCCATCAATCACCGCAGAAGAACGATTACTATCATTTATGGACCAAGGAGGAAAATCATTACTAAGTTGGCTAACCGTGAGTACAGATGTTAAACAATCAAATATCAACGGGTTATTTACCTGGAATCTAGCATCAAAACAAGGCGTTTCTGCGCCACGTCATATATTTATTGCGTTACAGGATAACACACGAGTTGGCGATCAACGTTTCAGTCATATGATATTTGATCCATTAGGTGTTAAAGACGTCTCACTGAGAATAAACGGCCACCAGGAACCATCCGAGGATGTACAACTCGATTACTGTCAGAATCATATTGCACGCGTGTATCATAGGTTGTTGTCATTTATGGCACGCGACCAAAATGTCGATACTGGTCTGCAAATATCACAATACGACTTTAAAAATCTATATCCGATCTATTACTTCTCACTGGAACATCTCGATTTGATGAGACAATCTGTCGTTGATATACACTTTAGAGCTAATGTGCTTCGTGGTACTATTGCTGATTATAGAGCGGTTGCTGTCATTCTCATTGATAAATCAATGCTACTCGAAGGTGTTGGAGGAAGAATGAGAGTGGTAGATGCACCAGTGGAAAATCTTTGAACGATTTTTCCATTAGAATCAATCTATTATCTATAATGTCATATAGTAATATTAGTGTGTCTTTGACACCCGGTCAATTAAAAAAATTGCAATCCAAATCAGCTAAGCAATGTGGAACCACAATCACGTTGAAACCTAATCAAATGACTGGCGGGGAAATAAACTATCGCTGACAACTCGTCAGGTGAAACATTTTAATGATGCATTTGTAGCAAAAAAAGGTGTTTAGATTACTCTTTCTGCGGCTGCTATCAAAAATATGATTAAAACAGGCGGTATATTCCCGTTGTTAGCTGCGATTCCGGCCTTGATTGCAGCAGCAGCCCCAGCAGTAGCTAAAGCAGCGGCTTTAGGAGCCGTTGGTACTGCAGCAGGAATGGCACTACAGAAGGCAACTGGGAAAGGATATAAAAAAAGGGACGATCCGTTCACGGATTGGGTCTAAGACTACCAGGAACCCCGTATTCGTGGTACAGCGGAAAGGGTCTAAGACTACCAGGAACGATTTATTAGTTGAAAACCCAATTGTTGAGGAGTCTTTGATTGAAGAGTCTTTGACTCAGGAACCTATGGTTCCCATGTCCAATTTTGATTTACTCGATGCTGCTAAAAAACTCGCGATTAAAAACTTCAGAGGTGTCTTTATGAAAGATCAATTACCACATCAACCAAACAGCGTTGAAACCGGAATCATTAATTTAGATAACAGCACCGGACCTGGAACTCACTGGGTTGCATACGCTATTGATCCACGTGGGATTGTTTATTTCGATTCATATGGATTAGCCCCACCAAAAGAGTTTATGCGTTATATAAAAACCCTTCCAATGAAGACTTGGTATTCTACGCTACCAACACAACAAATGAATGACCCACCAATATGTGGCAGCGAAGTATTAAATGTCCTTAACGCTATTTCTAACTCCTTGAGTAACCCAAGCGGAAAACCACCACATGTTGTCGTGAATGAATACACTAGTAATCGCTGGCGAAAATCGAAGATTTTTCAACGAAGTCGTCAAAAACGATTTTAGAGAGAGGTGTATAAAATATCATGATTGATATTTGGGGGAGATCTTTGAAACCCAAACCCGATGGCACTGCACCCCCTGATTCTATCAAGGATATAAAAAAATAATTGAAGATGAAATAGCTGAGACGTTAAATTTAGTAAATGTTGACCCGAACGAAATAGTTGTATTTCAAGACAAACAGGGTAAATTGAAATCCAGTGATGTGTCATTGAATGACATTTTGATACGGCAGCGCGACGCCGCTGAAAACTCTATTGCGCTGTATTCCAACGACGGACGACTTAAACCAGGCGCAATTGTGTCTACGATCACCGACGCGATTGCCGCCCAAAACAGCATAATTTTCCTTCAAGGCCGTGAGCTGGATGATCATATACGAGGTTATAATAATTTTCGCAAAAATGTCGTACATAAATTCTTTGGAACCCCGCTTGTGGTTGGCATGACTCTCACTGAAATTAAAAACTATCTATCGCTATTCTTTTTTAACAAGAACGCGGGAAGGATGATGAATGAAAATGAAATCAAGGCAAATTATCTCGATATTTCTAAACTAATAGAAAATCTCGAGCGGGTACAAAAACCCACTAGCGACGTAATTGTTAGGTTTTTTGGAACCCCGCTTGTGGCAGGCATGACTCTCGCTGAAATCAGTGAGTTTATCGGCAAGCACACTCACAATGCCTACATCTCTAATAGTTTCTTTGGTGTCCCGGCTACATCTACAATGACTCTCAAGGATATTAATATGTTTATGGTGAGACAAACAACACTTAATACCATCGTAGATAATTTTTTAGGGAGAACACCTGTGTCTGAAACCACATCGTTGACAGGTCCAACCCTTGCTGAAGTTAAAAAAGCTATTGACGAACAAAAACTCACCGACGACGTCATTGTTAAGTTTTTTGGAACCCCGCTTGTGGCAGGCATGACTCTCGCTGAAATTAGCGCGGCCATCAATAAAATAAAAACTCCACATAGTGTAAGCGTCAATAACATCGTGTACACGGTTGATAGTGGGACTTTTGATTGGATCCGAGGAAACGAAAATTATCTTCGTGTTGGCAACAGACATACTGGTGCACCAGGTTGCTACCGACTTACAATAATACATCACCGTAAATTTGATTTGGAATTCAGCAACACAGGTATCAGAGGTGTTAACACATTGATGTATATACTAGAGAAAATACCAAAACCACCACCCTATATACCAATCCCGCTTACGATTACTATAAGCAATTCCGACGAGTCTGTGATTAGGGAGTCACTACCGTGGATAATAGAATTTGTATCCGGTGTCCCTTCATCCGATCCTAAAACCACTTCGTTAATAGGATAATTGAAAGGAAAATCCTTCGGATTTCACAATTGAAAACGCTAGCTTTTTTAAAATAACAATGATTTCATCAACGCAATGTCGCTATTATCAGGTCAGAGAATTTCAGACTAGACTCAAAACCCTCACTGAGGAGTATCAAATAAAAATAAAAAAATACCGACGAAGAATCACCGCAATTGATATTACTATGTACTCGGTGTCAAGCGTTCTCGCTGGCGCCGGAATAATACTTGCATCGGTTACAATGATTGCCCCGGTCGTAGTTCCAATTTGCATTTCTGCGGTGGCTATAATCGGGGGTATATCAACCGGGATAGCAAAAAAGATATCATCATGCAGCCAGAGTAAACTGCAGAATTACTTACTTCAATTTCATATTGCATCAACCGCATATTCGCAGTTATCCCTGATGATATCGTCGTCACTCGATAATACAATTATATCAGATAGTGAATTCTCAGCGATGGTCAGTATTTTTGATTCAGCGATATCAAAATTAGAGCAACAACATGAATATAATAACAATGACAACACCGATGGAATTGGAAAACACGAACCCGAAAACAAACCCAAAAACCAGAATGATCTCAATAACCTCAACGATATCAGATTGTGAGTTCTCAGTGATGGTCAGTATTTACGTTTCCGCGATATCAAAATTAGAGCGACAACAACAGTATAATAACAATGACAACACCGCAGGAATTACTTCAACGAGTAGTGGAGAACACGAACCCAGTACAAACAAGCATGATATCAATAACATCAACGAATCCTGAATTCAGTGTGAATTTCCCTAGCCCAGTCCCCGTGAAGGAGATAGCGCTAGCAAAACTACGAGTGTATCACAGTTGGCCTAATATCAGATCAAAATCATTTGGTGGTCAACAACCGAATAATTCACTGGTATTTGCAAATAAGAATAAAGACGACGGTACCCCAGACTGGAACGTTGTTTCCATACCAACCGGATCATACCAAATCGAACAAATCAATAATGAATTCGCGCGTAGAATAAAATCGATTACTGGAACAGAATCGAAAATCGCTATAACAGTTCATGAGCCGACGCTATCATCCGCAATTGAGATAAGCACAGAAGGATACGTCGTAGATATCTATCAGAGTTCTACTAGAACCGTACTAGGATGGCCTGAAAAACCACCTGAAAAATCCACCACCGACTTAACCACGGACGTAGAATCATATCATGAAATCAATCCCAGTTATCGAGATAATTTATCTGATATAAGAAAAGGAAAAATCGCCGATAGATTTATATTCACCAACAAAGACACATTGCAATGGGATTTTATCATTAAAAGAACAACCGACTCATCTGTACCAACAAAGACACATTGCAATGGGATTTTATCATTAAAAGAACAACCGACTCATCTGTTACTATTTCATTTACGCTAACTGACGTCCGTGGCTATTTTAATGAAATTAAACAATTATATGACACACAACTAGAACAACTACGGAAAACAAGATCGCAAAAACACGTTGAAATAATAAATCAACTTATATCCGACATGGAATATATCTATGAACTAATTATTCAAACAATAATTAATGACAACAGCGACAATAAACAACGATTCCTAACCGATTACAATACCACAGAAGACAATCTGCGTAATTTCAAGTTTCCGAAATACAACGCTGATGAATTAGCAAGAATTGTTAAGACCGATATCAAAGCGCTACAAAAATCAGATTCAACTGTCCTCCTCAAATATAATAATGATCCAGATGGTGGCGGTAGGCATATTGCCCCGCATAATGTAAATATTTCAGCGGTGATTGCGCTTAATTTAGTATGTGATGTAATTGAAGGAAGCTATCAAATTAATCTAGAGCAATCAAATCAAGCTCAACAGGGATATATTCTTTATTCATTTGCACCAATAGCTCCTCCAGGATTCCTAATTATTGAAAACCCAATTAATCCTGTCTACATGCGATGCCATAATAATTCGTTAACGAGAATTAATTTCCGACTCACCGACCAGTCAAATAATTTAATTGATCTACAAGATGAGGTGTTAGCGATTAGTTTGTTTGTAAAGTCCTAAGGACTTCCATCATAAATGATTTTCGTCCTAAAGACTCGATCAAATATTCGGTTAAAATCATTTATTATTTTTTGTTAACCAGAACTGAAAGTTCCAGCAGCAGAGAGGGCGATGACCACATCGTTGCGACCAAAATTGATTGAAAAATCGTAAAGTCTCCGTTTGCTAAATGGAGACTTATTTTTTTTTTGGTTAAAATGAGATTCGTAGGAAGCCTTATTTTTGCTTGAAAACGTGGTATGTTCGCCCTCTCTGCTGCTAGACTTATTGCTAAAATCCTACATCATAAAAGAACCACCCAGACCTAAACTATACAAATAGGAAATATTTATTTTTAAGAACCAGCAGAACTGTCCACACCTTTGTGTTAATTTCTCATTGACACGTTTCATTATTGATATTATAATTTCCTGATAGTTTTCTTTCAGCTGTCGCTCTATAATGTGATGTTCTCAATGTATGACTCTGGACATCAATATAAAGTTACCATACTCATTAAACCCAAGAATGTATGGTGAACTCTTTCTTACTATTTCTTGGTTCAATAAAATCATTCCCTTGCAAATATTCCTGTTTCAAACATTCCTGCTTGATAGGGATCCATTCCTGTACAGATGCTGTTTAACAACTGTAGAATCTACAATTTCAGCTTCATGCTAGATTCTGTTTGCTTCGGTTGGAGCGTTTGGATGGAAAATTGTGTTCATATTCATTTATTTGTTATTGACTCCTAAATGACCATCCAGCTGGGAAATGTCTACCCAAATTTGGAACAACAGCTCGAGAGCTCACTAACCTATCATCACATTTCAATGTGAGAGTGGGCCGATACTCAAAAGCCAGGAACGCTGTTCATCGGAAACATGGCTGGGGTAATTGTGAAACTTTCATTTGTGTGATAGACAGTTCCATACTTTATTTTTTAAAAGTTGTTATTTGCTTTTTATACAATCCTAAAGATTTTTAAAAATTAGTCGGTCTGAAGTGATTTCTGTTAATCTAGAAAGTGGACTATTTATTTCTTAAAAAGGTAAATATCCTTGCAAAATGACCATCAGAGTGACCACTGAAGTAACTCGTGCCGGTATAACATGAGTTTAAGAGAAACAAAATTATATTTTTTTATGTAAAATAACGTTCGATTTTTTAAAAAGTTACTATTACGGTAAACTGAAGCTAGGAATGGAACACTCTGACAAAACTTATTCTAAGTACTGCTATCACTGATCAAATAAACTTAATATATTGATTGCTTTAAATTCTGGCATGAAAAGACCGATTTACATTTAAGTCCTTTTTTAAAGATGTCACAGTGGTAGAAGGAAACTTTATGACGTAATTCCAGAAATTGTTTAAATGTCTCTTTTGAGGAATGTTTAGGAAGTGTAATGTTCAGAATTCAAAGTTAAATTTGTATAATAAATATAACTTGTATGATAAAGAAAAAGACTTTTAGAAGTATAGTATGTGGCTCTAATAAAGAAAATGATTGTTAGAATGTCTGCATTTTACGATGTTTATATGGTATTGCTAACAAAATATACGAGTATTAAAACTGGATCTTGTAAAATATATATTCAGTAGATGTTATCATTCGCTGTATCTTTATGTTTTCATGAGAGCATCGTTGTCAAACAACAGCTGCATCTTGTTAAATGAATTTAAAAAGTAAACGCAATGATTCTCAGACATTTGCGTCAAAACCACTTTAGAATCTAAGTTGTACATATAGACAATTCTTGACTTGGTCAAGTTTCATTGGAAAGAGAATACTGCAAAACACGTGTATTCCAAAGAAAGGCGATGCTGAGTTGAGTTATGACCTATTATGGCTAAACTAACGCCCCCAGTAATAAGGATTACTGTATATATCCCCACTTTCATGGCTTGGACAAGATCTGCTGTCCCTCAGACTTAGATTATTTATTTCCTTTATCCAGGTAACAGGAATATAATTAGTTTTAGTTAGATATATTTTTTAGGTCGATAATGCATTGAGGAATTACGTGTTTCTAATTTTTGTTATCAACCTCTAAAGAACTTGTTGCATGTTGTCGTTATTGTTATTATTATTATTATTATTATTATTATTATTATTATTATTATTATTATTATTATTATTATTATTATTATTATTATTTTGTTATTAGTATTACTGTTGTTGTTATCATTATCATTATTATTATTATTATGATTAGTATTATTATTTATATTATTATTATTATTGTTTTATTATTGATATTATTATTATTACTATTATTATTATTATTGTTAGTAGTATAGTAGTGGTAACTTTTAAATATGGCGTCTCGGATGGTTTGAATGCAATGGTAACTGGTGTTAAGTTATAATATTAAATTTAGATTTTGTATAAATGGTTTGCTACAAATTTGTTTCATAAATAAAATACCTTTGAAATTACAGGAAGTAATATTCTAGTTTTTAGAATAAATATTTAATAAAATACTTTGATTGAAAATAATTTGTTATTAGTTTGCAATATTTTATTCTTAAACATTTTTACACTAATGGGAATTTATTTTGGCAATTTATTTGGCTTTAAATCTTTCTTCTATCTCTAGTATGTTATTGTTCAATATTAATAAAGAATTGCTGTTCAGTAGACTTCGGATTATTGACATCCTTTTCCAGTTCGGCCCCAGTACTTCTTTATACATACTAGCTATGTAACATCCACATTGATAGAGTGACACCACGGGCTAAAGGAGTCAAGAATGATCTCTCTGTATGTATGCATGCATGTCTCTCTGTCTCTGTCTCTCTGTCTTTCTCTCTTCTACTTCTTCTTCCTCCTCCTCCTCCTCCTCAACTGGATTCACTCGTTTTATGTCACAATGCTCCACACACATGTATGCACTTTCCGACATGGCACCTCGTCGTTGTAGAATATCACTTCACCAAGATTAGTACAGACTGTGGTGCTTGATGTTATGTGGTTATCACTGTAACCCAAAATGTCCGTTCTTAATAGCAACTATATTCTTGTGGTAACGTGATCTCAGGGACAGCAATGATCACATTGTTCAAAATAATAATCCGATTGTGATTCAGTCTGCACTTTTAAAATACAATGCATGCTGCATCTAGAATGTTCAGAGCCTCTTTCTCGTTATCTATGATACATCATAAAATGTTTCCAGATTATTTAAATGTGAATAATAACAAAAGAAAACAACTTCAAAGAATATAAATAAAGTATATATGTGTGTGTGTGTGTGTGTGTGTGTGTGTGTGTGTGTGTGTGTGTGATATGGACTATTAACGTAGCTTTACAAATCTGTAAATCCTATCGCAACGAAGTCTGCAGTGTGATAGTTTATTGTGATGCATAGCACCGGTTGATCATGCTGCCGACATGTATCATATACACAGTCATGTTATTCTGACACCAGGCCGACCAGTCCTAACACTAACAGCTTAATGCTGAACGCATGGCAAGGAAGCTGTTAGTACCTTTTTAATGTTTTGTTTATTTTAATCAAATGGAGATTAAACCAGCGACCTCCCGACTCCAAGGCGGACGCTCTAACCACTTAGGCCACCGGAGCGGTCGATGTTGGTGTGACATGTAGGATAAGCAAGTACAAGAGATAACAAAGAACTGGCATATTATATCAATTTATTCGACTCTTGTGGGGTTATTTTTTTTTCGAAACGCTCTATGTTACTTTATTTTTTTTATTAAATCCATTTTACTACATTTGCAAACAAATTTAATAACACCTTACAATGTGTTCTATTGACAATAATATTTTGTACAAAAGCGTATACTGTGGATTATTTCACATACGACATTAAAGCTACAAAGATTTGCAGTTAATCTCGACTGACTTCTTTCTTTAATGCTAATTTATTATATTATTAGAAACAATCTTATGCAGGAGCGTGCCGTGATTAAGCACCCTATTTTGAACTTCTAATATATTTTCTAAGTATAAATGAGAGAAGTAGGACATTTAAGTTATTAACCGATCTTGAATGTCACGTTGGCAGTTATTTACACAGATCGCCTAATATGGGTTGACTATCAACAATATATCATTTCCAAAACAATGGATTGTAACTGACTGTGGTGTGTTGAAAAGCGACATAAGTTACAAATTGTTTAGATTGAAAGATACGATTACTTAACATGTGAAGTTAAATAATTTAAGTGTCATTTGTAATGCATAGGATTAATTATCAAACTCACAATGTGCTATATTGACAATACCCTTGATAACAAATATGGATATCGTGGAATTTTCACATACAACATTGAAATAGAAAAATATATATGCAGTTAGTCTTGATTCACTTATTTCTTTCACCTAATTGTTCCATCATTCAAAACAACTGTTTGCAGGCGCGTGCCATGAGCAAGCACTGAATTTTTAACCTAAAATATTTTGTGCAAATACATTATAAATAGACTCATTCAGAGAACTAGGAAGTTGAAGATACTAACCGAAATAGAGTTCCATGCTGGGAGAGGTTTACACTGATCGCCTTGATGGGGGTTGTCTATCAACAAGAAAGCTTTTCCAAAACAATGGATTATAACTGATTGTCGAGTTTTGATAAGCGAATTCAATTTCACATTGTTTAGATTGAAGATACAATGAATTAAAATATGATATTCAAAATTAAAGTGCTATTTATTAATGTATATGATGTATAATTAATATTGACAACACCCCTTAATCCCAGGGTAAATATTGAGCTACGTGATGATGCACGTTGTACCAAGTTTTCTGCAGAGGTCTTCATAGTTCTCGTTACCCACGTTGTTGAAGATCATGTCAGGTCACCTTAAAATTCGATAGACGTAATAAAATGTGTCTGAAATTTCGATCTGATCAATAAATAACGAAATGGTTAAAGATTAGAAGATAAAAACATAAATAACTATCAGTGGTCAATTTATTAAGCCACTGTGTTTCAGAGGCCTGTAATGTTTCAGTATATTAATTTATTTGTGTCATTTCTTAAACTACATTTGCAAGCAACAGTTTAATAACACACGATAATGCATTCTACTGACAACACACACAAAGATGAAACGTTTGGTTCCAGGATGATTTTTATATGCGGCATTACATATTAAAAGGGCACACTGTTAGTTAAAATATATTTAGCTTCTTTAGTACGAATATTAGATTTTCAAGATCCGACATAATTAACTATTGCTATTATATATATATATATATATATATATATATATATATATATATATATATATATATATATATATATATTAACCATTGTCATTGTATCTATCTATCTATCTATCTATCTATCTATCTATCTATCTATCTATCTATCTATCTATCTATCTATCTATCTATCTATCTATCTATCTATCTATCTATCTATCTATCTATCTATCTATATATATCAGTCAGTCTGTATGTCTGTATGTCTGTCTGTCTGTCTGTCTGTCTGTCTGTCGTTCTATTTACAACTCTCATAGGGGATGAAAATTATAGGTTCATGAGTTTTGTACATGTTACATTAAAATGGAAAGGGCGTACTGTTATTTAAAGGATATTTCGTTTACTTAGTAGTAATTATAGATTTTCATTCAAGTAATATCCTAAACTATACTTAACCGTTGGAGCCAATACCAAACATGATTAACCATTGTCATTGTAATTATCTATCAATTTGTCGATCTTTTCATCGTTTCAGATACAGACCTTGAAATATATATTGATCTTAAAGTGCAATTATTTTTGTTTCATATGTATTAGTTTATAACATTTGTAAAATATAGAAATGCAAGTGAAAAGCAGTAAATAATTTGTCTTAATTGATATCTTTATTTTCTACTGCTTTGTTATTCCTAAAATGTCGTATACATGTGTATACCATGATGACCTACCCTATCCATGTTAAGCCTTGTGTACATATTTCTAAGTATTATATTAATATATGAATGATAAAACAAGGAAGTGTTTTTCGGTTACCGAACTAAAGTGTCAGGTTGGCAGTGGTTGACAGTGATCGGCAATATAGGGGTTGACTACCAATTAAATAATCTATACAATTATGAATTATAACCAGTTTTGGAGTTTTTAAAAACGATATTGTTACAAACGTTTTTTTTACTAAACAATACAGTCAGTTCAAATATAAAATACAGAATTAATACGCAATACAATGTGTCATTTCTTAATGCATAGTATATATTACTATTGACCCCTCAATCCCCTGGGAATGTTGAAATACAATATGATTCATGTTGTACCCAGTTTCCTGCAAAATTCTTCTTTGTTCTGGTTACTGACGCTACTGAAGGTCACGTCAGGTCACTTTTAAATACGATCGACGTAATAAAATCTGTCCGGAATGTCGGTTTGACGAATAAATAATGACAAACTAGAAGGATGGGAAATTGGAGAGGGAGATGGGCTTTTGATGGGTAAAAATAGAAAAGGACATGTGTAGAAAGTATACTGGCATCTCAAACGAATTTATTAGACCAATGTATTCTGGGACCGCTCTTTTTCGTTCATTCATATGTATTCGTTAATTTATTTTGATACCATTTTACTCTAACTTTCAAAGCAAATATTATAATGCTTTATATTTTGTTACGATAACAGTACATATCAGTGCAAATACATTTGAATGCCACGGCTTTTTTACATTAAAACTCAAAATGACTTGTTTGTTCAGCACTACGTTTGCTTTATGGTCAAGTAAAATCCATAGAATGTACTCAGTGTTGAGATATGTGGGTATGAGGTGAAAATATTTATGCAAGACCAAATGCAAGATATGTAGGAAGTTTTATTCAGTGATTGAAAGAAAGTGTCAGGTTGACATTGGTTGACAGAGATCGGCAAGATAGGGGTTGACATCTAATTATAGCTTATCTATAACGTTTTGGATTTTAACCAAATTTGGAGTTTTTAAAAAGACATATGTTGCAAATATTCTATATCAAACGATCCAATCAATTAACATATGAAACACAAAAGTAAAGTGTCATTTGTTGAAGTAGAAGATATATTACTATTGACAACACCCCTTAATGCCCCGGGAATGCTGAAATGCAAGATGATTTATGTTATACCCAGTTTACTGCAAAATTGTTCCTTGTTCATGTTACCCACAACACTGAGGGTCAGGTCAGATTACATTTAGACGAAATAAAACCTGGCCCGAATGTATGTCTGAATAATAAATAACAACAAGCTTAAAAGGATTGAAAATTGGAGAGGAGATATACGACTAAACTACTAAGATTGAACCTTAATGAGGGAGATGGAGGAATAAAAGGCAAAAATAGAAAAACAAATGTGTATAAAAGTACTGGCATCTCAAGTGATTTTATTAGACCCACGTTGTCTGCTATGCCATATTACTCAAATTTGCAAACCAAATGTTAGAACACTTCACACTTTGTTACAATGACAGTACTTATCAGTGCAAACATGTTGGAATAGCAAGGATTTATATATATATATATATATATATATATATATATATATATATATATATATATATATATATATATATATATATATATATATATATACAACAATACAACTCAAAATGACGTCTTTGTTCAACAATACGTTTGCTTTTCAGTCATGTAAAATCCATGGTGTGTACTCCGTGTACGAGTTATGCAAGACCAATGCCAGATATATGCGTAACTATTGCATTCATGGTAGGATGGATTGATGCATGCAAGGATGAATAGATGGATTGATGCATGGATGGATGCACTCATGCATGGATTTCTTAGTTTAGTGTATTTACATTGAGTGCTTTACGGCAGAAAAACACAACTAAGTTATTTAGTGCCAAGGACACACCACATTAGCTGACTCAGTCTGGTCCAGTCGTTGGATTTGAACAGTAACCATTCTGTCATGATGACGGCCAAGACTCATTCACTCATTCATTCATTCATTCATTCATTCATTCATTCATTCATTCATTCATTCATTCATTCATTCATTCATTCATTCATTCATTCATTCATTCATTCATTCATTCATTCATTCATTCATTCATTCATTCATTCATTCATTCATAACAAATAACCTGTATACGTGGTTTTGTATTTAGATTTATGAATCAGAAAATATAAGCCTACTCGAAACTCAGACAACATATGTATTATCGTCACCGTCGGCGTTGTCACCATCATTATCATCAGCAACATTAGAAGTGGTAGTAGTAGCAGCAGTCAGGGTAGTCGTAAGTGGTACGGGCGGGTTTGCGCAAGAGTTCAAGTGTACAGGAGGCGAAGGTGACGCTCTCTCGGGGTGCCGCTTCGTCCAGTGCCAACGTGCGAAATGACATTCTGTATTTTATCCGTGATATCGTCATACAGCTGTTTTTCTTAACCCTTGTGCACAATCATCCGTATAATATAATAACAATTTCATTGTTCATCGCAATTAGCATAGGATTCTTATAGTACAAATTTGAATACATTATAAATATAAATATCCTGAATAACCCTGTTAGTTTTATGTTATTTTTTTATTTTATAGTTTAGTAATTTGAATTTTCCTCAGATTAGCGAAGACCGGAGTTAATAGATATATTTACAATGTTCAATAGTTCCATTCATTCCATGGCTTTAACCAATGCTGCGTCTCCAACAATAAACTCTGTCCCATTCAATTTATTTATTTCCAGCCCAGTTATAATTGTTGACATATGAATCAGATTTTTAAGCTGTCAACATTTTGATACGCTATGTATGGTTTGGGATGGGAGTTAGAATACTCGTTAATGTCACCTTCATCAGCATATACATCTTTATTAACTTTTTGCATAAATGTTTATTGTATGCTAAGTCGTCCACTGATACTGATTTAATTGAAAAGAAATAAAAACATAGTACATTAACAATTTAAGTGATAAATTTTTGACTATATTAAAAATTACTGGAATACTATTTCTTATTATCTTAAAAGTATCCGATATAATCAATAGATCCTTCTGGACAGAAGATTTGCTAAGGTTACCTTATGTTTCAAGTTTAAAATGTTTCATGACAACTTGAATGGCGATATTCATCATTGGATATGTTCGAAATGAAGCTCGAATAATTAAATTGCATTCAACGTACGTTTAGGATACAATTTCATCGTGTTTTAAAACTGTTTTGTATAGCAGCAAAAGCATAGGGTTCTGTGGGTTCTGAACACACGTTTTAATTTAGCTCCAGGTTTATCCTGTGTAAAATACTTGCGATGCTGTAGAAAACAATAGCAGTTCTAGACCACTCTTTATGTCATGCTGTGAAAACGATGTGGGTTATAGACCAGGTTTGGTTTTGGAAAGCTACACAAATACTTGCTGATGTATTAGCGATGGAGGACACGAGGAGTTTGCCATGGTGGCTGCTGCGAAATAAGGAGGACGAAGAAAAGTGTATTATTAGAGGACGGTATGAGCATGGAGACATTAATATAATAAATGGCATACACAACAATGGATGTAAGCAGTGTTCAGATGATGATTTATTGTGACGATGGCAAAACGGAAGACCAGACAAGTTTATTACGAGGATATGTTCGCCATTAGCGTCCTACTCAGCGAAACATGCAGTATTATCATATACGGCATAAGCTAAAAAGGTTCGAGCTGACGTATGACGAACGAGAAAAATTGTATGAGATACTTGGAAGGATCACTCGTGTATGCCTGGTCGTGCAAAGTTTATAAAATTTGACTTCGTGTTTAGGAGATTATTTGAGATGACTGTTAGAGGTGATACAGCTGAAAACTGCAACCAGTTCGTGGCAAAGAGATATGTTATCAGACCGCCACACAAAGATTTCTCTCGATTCTGAGCTGTTATCTGCCATTATCAGTATTAAAGTGTCCGTAGCAATTTTTTATAAACAGTACTTAAACAGGATGTGTAATCGTCATCGGCTTGCTTGAGATATTTGTTTTGGTGTTTGCCACTGTTATTGTCATCAAATGATAAGTGTTTTAGTGAGATAAGTTATTCCAGTATGAATAGCACATTGACTATATAAACGTTGTGTATGGTCACTAACAAACCGTATAACTAATTTCCAGCCCTGAGCTATGGTTTTACTTCACTTCTATTTCGGTACAACCTTAACGTTTATCTGTACATCAAGGTGTTATTACTCTTTAATCAAGGTCCTATCTTAGATTGAATTGAACTTGTTTTACAAATATAATTTAGTAAGGTATTACTTCTGTTTATCAAGGTCCTATCTTAGCTTGAATTGAATTTATTTATAATGTTAGTAAGGAGTTATACTTCTTTTTATCAAGGTCCTATTTTAGCTTGAATTGAACCTATTTATAATGTTAGTAATGCGTTATTTTCCTTTTATTTCGTTACAACCTTAATGTGAATTAAGTTAATTAATCTTTAACGCAATGTGTTATTTCTCTTTTATACAGGTCCTATCTTAGCTTGAATTGAATTTATTTATAATGTTAGTGAGGTGTTAATTCCCTTCTATTTCATAAGCAAAACAATCCGAAAACTTTTAGAAGCGTTCATTAGTTTAACTTAAGCCTCATACAAAACCGAAACCCAAATGACAACTCCCTCCCACAAAAGCTTCTAACTAACCGAAAGTGTCTTGTACAGGTTAGTTAATTTTGTTACTGTCTTTTTTTCCTTATATATTTTGATATTGTTTGAAGTATTAGTTTGCCAAATGGGGGTCCTTAATTGATGTCACACCCCTTCAGTTGCTGTGGTTTTATCCAAATATTTCATCAAAGTCAATTCGATATCTTGATCTAGGATCATGTACATTTATTGTTATAAACCGTGTGGGGTTGACTGAGCATACCTAAAGAAATTTCTTAAAAGAGTATAGTCTTAATCTCCGCTACAACAGGTCTGATGAATATTTCTTAATGTATGTGTATCCACTCCATTAAACACAGCAAGAATATTAGTTATCTCTGATCACTTTTGGAATTTGTGTATATCGCTTGGTTACATAAATCGCATCAGTATTTGTATGTCTACCTCGAGAAAATATTCTAGCTGGATTCGCTTGTTTATCCATCATTATATCATCATACACAACTAAATTATTATTATTTCGATCAATATCATCAACACTCGGTGCTTCATCAATATCAGTGATAACATTAATATCATAAAAACAGACAAATTTGGCAGGAACTCCGTGGGCAAAATCCCCTGAAGAAAAACATCTTCCGGGATAAAATTACTGTGGCAATGGAACCAGACATGATATCAGATTTGATAATCAGGATCAACCAAAACCCGGTGAATATCTGATAAACTCTATTGATCGAGCTTGTCACGCTCATGATGTGACTTAAAAATGTAACAATCTGCAGGATAGACATATCGCAGATATAAAATTTATTCACGCGTAAAGTTTTATTACTGAGAAATACAACTAAATATGACTTCCCCCGAAGTAATTCAATAACACGAGTCTACTTACCAGAACCGCCACACCATTCAAGTAAATAGTCTTATGTCTACATACTAGATCGGATATAGATGGCGCTGATGATAGTTCTGATATTTGATTATTTTTTAGGTAAGTATCTTCAACCGTAACATTTGCTGATTTAGAATAATCATAGAACATTTCCTGTTTTATTCTCCATGATCCCCATGGTGCATCAGAGATTGCAAAACGAACCACTGCTTCAAAATACTTGCTATTTATATAAAATTAATATGTTGCTACTCTAACTGCGGTGTCAGGGAATATATTTATCATCGATAACAGGTTTGTTGAAACATAATCCAGCATAGATGATCTTAATGATAATACTGAAGAGATATAACTAACAATTGTACCAAATCGTGTTCCGTTAGACAAGTAAGCATTTTCTCGACTGACAAAAGTATTTTTCGATTTTGCATCCTCGATTATAAAATCGTATTCAGCGTCATCTAGAATTAGTCGTGCATAATGCCGCTTGTGATCATATGTTTCATCTTGAGTAAATGTATTGATTATTATTGTACCGATATCTTTTGCGTTTTTATCTTTGATTTCACATCTGCACTCAAATATCTCCTTAGATTGTTTACCAATATAGTCTTCGGCGAGATACTGAAAATTTTCCTTGTAATCGTTAATAATTTTATCGAGACTAACATCATCAGGTTGCGCCCGATATGATATAATTGTATCATCGATAACCAGCGATATCAATATTTTACAATCAATCTGATACCGTAATAACAATATTGGTGCCCAGTATGTTTCAGAGAAATACCTACCAAACCAAACATAACAGATTCGATGAAGTTCTTAAAGAAAACTCGAATGATATTACACGAGCGATTCCGGTTAGATCAAAATCGGGTAGTGGTCCACTTATCGCAACTCATGCCGTCTCGTGCGTGTGATGTCCAAATCGTTTAAAGTATTATGCACACTCTCCGTGCCCGAGAAAACTTTACGGATCTCACGCAACCATATCAACCGAAATAACATCTTTATAATCATATTTAGTATTCCATAATCCGCCATGTTCGTATTCATAGCAACTAGCTTGAACATCTTCGAGAAATATGCCCGTATTGGTTTATCTGGCAGCGTGGGTTGCAACTGTAAAACAATTTGTTAGTAATTGCTCTGCAGTCTCTGATGAAACTTCCGCGCGAGTTTTCTTATCGTGTCATTAAGATATTATGTAAGATATATTTCGACGTTAGGTCTTACAAAATGATCAAATTTTACATCATCGGAACTCTTAAATTACCATACTGACACAGGATCGTTTTTAACAAACTCGTAAAGTAGTAAAGAGGGCGAACCCATTAACTTTGTATAGGCGTCTATATTTCAAACTAACACTTCCTACAAAACTGAAAAATAACGTCACCACCACACCCCACCACCCTCCAAAGCTTCAATCTAACTATAAATTCTCCGCCGGATGCATTTTGTCAATGGTTCTGACATTATACTATATTTCTCTAAGATAAAAATAATGTATTACTTATATAATTAAAGATGCATTTTAAAAAAATAATATATGATCCCCCCAAATAAGTGACAGTGGTTGAAGCAAGGTAGCACTGAGAAATCAAATAAATCATGCTACCTAGAATACGGCAGTCTTCATGCCCTTATGATACGGAAAAATAAATATAGTGCTAATCCTCCTTGTCTTCTCTGTGGTATTGGTTTTTATGGAAAAATACAATTATGCGAAGGTTGTGAAGGAGCTATTTTAGCGTATTATGAAAAGCGTAAAGTTAAAAACGCCGTAAGAGATAACAACCTACAATCGAGGAATACCTCAAGCATGTCACCCACTCGTTATAATACTAATCCTTACGATTTTATCATACGGGCTAATAAGTTTTGATATATATCAATCCTAATACTAATAATACAATACTAATCCTTACGATTTTATCATACGGGCTAATAAGTTTTGATATTTATCTTAGGCCGAATTCGGTTCATTCGGTTAGAGTATAATATTTATTATATCAGTCGTACGCATTATTTATAATGTGTAATATAATAAAGTAAAAGTAGGGGTTATCTTCAAAAACTAGTATATACAAATACATTTGATGCATATTCGAAGTCGCACCCTCCCTGATGCTTTAAATGAATTCATCTTATACAACTAATGGTCGGAGAATCATTAACTACCAGTTTGGCATGACTCGTGGATGGTTATCATAATGACTAATTTTCACTACGATTATATATGAAGATATCAAATAAGATGATCATACATCTGCACCATCATAAACCGGTCATGGTCAGAGTAGTAAACAATTACTTGAATTATTCGTTTGTTGATATATTCCATGTGAGATACAATCTGATTTAATATCCTAATATGCGTTATAATCTCGCTGCGTAAACTCGTTATGTCAAAAAGATGTTCTTGGAAACTCTGTCGTAGTCTCTCTGGTTGTGTTTTATGTAATTGATTAATCTCGCTAAAATAATCAATTATATTATTTATAGTAAATGCAATGGTACTAAATGAATCAATTTCTTTTCTCCAAAACAAAATCCCATTGCATTAATTCCTATCCAGAAATGTAAATCTATCGGGTTAATGTTGCATTTTTTATATCAGACAATTCATCGCGATATGATGGAGCAATTTCGTGGTATTATTGTACATCTGTGACATAATCAGTTTTTGTATGTGCTGGTATTTGATAAGATGGTACCTGAGGAGGGATTTCATGCCATCCCAGTATAGTTCTTATCGAACTCTGATAGCTGTCTACGGCATACCAGGATGAGTTTATCTCAATCGCGGATGATAGTGTTGGTTCATGAACTGTTATAGCAATTTGTGATTTTTTTCCCGTAATGGATTTTATTCTACGCTGTGATTCGATATTGATCTGTTCGATTTGATAAGACCCAGATGGTAAGGAAACAACATTCCAGTCTGGAGTCCCGTCTGGTTTATTTTTACTCGCAAACACCAAGGAATTATTCGGTTGCTGACCACCAAATGGTTTTGATCTAATATTTAGCCAACTGTGGTATACTCGTAATTTTGCCAGCGCTATCTCTTTAACGGGAATCGCAGTGGGGACATTGACACTGAGTTAAGGGGTGGATGAGGTTAATGAGATCATGGTGGTTTTCAATGGGGTGGTATTTTCCACTATTCGTTGAAGTAGTTCTTGCGATGTTGCCATTATATTCGTGTTCTTTTTCCCAATTTTGACATCACGGAATCGTAAACACGTACCTTCGCGGAAAATTCATTATCGGATATTAATGTGTCATCGAGGGAGGACGATATCATCGAGGGTAATTGCGAGTACGCGTTTGACACCGTATGAAATTTGATTATGTAGTCTTGTAGTTTACGCTGGCTACATGATATTTTTTTTATTATTGAAATTATACAAATTGGAACAGCTATCGGGGCAATAATCGTTACCGAATATATTATTACACCAGCTCCGGTAATTACACCTGATACCTAGTACACGGTAACGTCAACGACGGTAATCCTTCGCTGATATTTTTTATTTTTTATTTGGTATTCCTCGGTGAGTGTTTTGAGTTTAGTTTGAAATTCTCTGACCTGATCATAGCGATACTGCTGCGATATTGTCATTGACGTCGACATTGTTTATTTACAATAACAGATAGCAATTTCAATTAAGCTGTTTACCCAAATCTGCTACAAATTCCGCATACCGTGTTATTGAAAACTAGCCAAATGATTATCGGTGGATGTTATTGTGAATCGTTCAGTTGTTCCCTTGTCGATGATCGTTGATACTATATTGTGGACCCCGGTTGAACTCGTCGATGAAATATTAAATTGAGTCGGTGACACCAGTGTTAATCTGTAAATACCCTTGACGGTCGCGGTGATATCTAATATATTATTTTGTGGCGTCCACACAAATCATCCATGTTAGATCATGAATACATAGTTTATATTTTTCTCATGAGGAATATTGTTTTATCTAATCGGATTATTATCGCAGGAAAATCATCTTTGATGGCCTCGTGAGTCTTCTTGATCTCTAATATCTGTAAATTTTATGTCGAGTTTATCTAATGAGACTCCCCCAAAGAATTTGTCAATGAGACGTTTACGAAAAGTTGAAAATTTCTCAACATGATCTTCATAGTTAGATTGTAGTACTGCTAATTCTATGATAGCGGTTTTTATATCGGTGAGTTTCGATGTGGTCACTGGTGGATTATCAAAGAAATTTAATATCGGTGCGTCAATTTTATCAATTATATTTCTTTGCAACTAGGTAAATTGATCAAATTTTGTTTAATGATCGTCATACTTATCACTGAGTGATTTCAATGAATTCGCCGAGGATATGTAATTGTCATCGAGTGTTGACATTTTATCTGTGATCGTTGAAACAAGTACAGCCGGTTTGAGCCTACCCTGATCGGAAACTATCGCGATAGTATTTTCAGCTGAGTCGCGGTTTTTGACCAAAATATCATCCAGTGAAACATTACTCGTTTTCAGTTTACCCTGATGATCTTGAAATACGACTATTTCATTTGGATCCACACTTGCGAGGTTTAACATCTCGGATATTTCATCTTCGATTATTTCTTGTACATCCTTCGTTGCAGATATTTCCGTGGTGGTTTTTATCAGGCTTGAGAGAGAACTTCCCCAAATATCAATCATTATATTTTAAACTCTCTCTAAAAAGCAATTACTAGTATATCCGTGTACTGTTTTATGGGCTGGTTTAGTTGATGATGAAATAGAGTCGCGTGCATTTAATACTTCTAGGCCGCATATTGGTGGGTCAGTCATTTTCTGTGTAGGTAGCGTGGAATAACAGATAAGAATTTTTAATAGATGTATATAACGCATAAATTCTTTAGGCGGCGATAACTCATATGAATCGAAATAAACAATTACACGCGGATCAATCGCGAATGCACCCCAGTGAGTTCCAGGTCCGGTGATGTTATCGAAATTAATGATACCGGTTTCAGCTTTGGTAGTTGTGGCAATTGTTCTCGCATAAAACACCTCTTAAGTTTTTTTATAGCTAATTTGTTTAGCAGCATCGAGTAAATCAAAATTTTACATCATCAGCGATATTGTTATTAAATTGTCCCTCGTATTATCAAGCCGTTTCCGCTGTACCATGAATGAGAGTTCCTGGTAGTAACAGCTCCTAACGCAGCAGCTTTCGCAACCGCGGGGGCCGCGGCTTCAATTAGTGCTGGTAACGCAGCGAGAAGTGGAAATATACCACCTGATTGTATCATATCTTTGATCGCGGACGCAGAGAGAGTAACCTAAACACCCTTTTTATCCTGGAAAGCATCATTGAAATGCTTAATCTGACGAGCTGTTAGTGATAGTTTATTCTGACCACCAGACATCTGATTGTGTTTTAGTGATATCGTAGTTTCACATTTTTTAGTTGATTCCGATTGCAATTTTTTAATCTGACCAGGAGTCAGAGTGACATTAACATGACTATATGACATTTAATTTAATAACAGCTTGATCTAATTGTCTACATAATTTCTTCTGGTGCATCAACTACTCTCATCCGTCCACCAACAACTTCGAGTGGCATTGATTTGTCACTGAGTATGACAGCAACTGCTCTGTAAGCACCGCGTACGACTGGTGGACCTGGAATGTCAGGAGGAGGTCGTGTATGTATGTCAATGACGCAGTGTCTGGTTAAGTCAAGATGTTCCAACGAAAATTAATAAATCGGATATAGTTTTATAAAATCTAACTGTGATATGTGCAGACCGGTATCTACATTAGTATCACGTCCCATAGATGTCAGCAAACAATCATACGCGCGTGCTATTTGGTTTTGATCGTAATTAAGTTGTATATCCTCGGATGGCTCTTGTTGGCCGTTTATCCTCAGCGACACTTCATTAACACCGAGTTGATCAAATATCATATGGCTGTGTTTTTGTAAATTTAATCGCGCCGTATCTTATAACGCAATAAATATATGCCCTGGCGCAGAAACTCCTTGTTTTGAGGCCAGATGCCATGTAAATATACCATTAACAGAAGACTCCATGGTATCTGTTGTTGTCGTTAGCCATGATAACAATGATTTACCACCTGCATCCATAAATGAAAATTTTTCCTCTGCGGTGATTGATGGAATTACTGGCATCCACAGAGAAAGTTTTGTTATATTTACACTACCAGCAGCGACGGGAGCTCCAGCAGGGCCTGCTTCTTATCATCACTAGTTTGCACGATGAATACTGTATGTTTCGCTCCAAAGATAACTTTTCTAACATTTCTGCAAAATCCAAATATATGAGATATTGGAATCGCGCATGAGTATAATCTACGCTGTCCTTCTAGCATTGATACGCGTGTTGCAAACCCTTGGTTGTAATCAGGATCATTATTTATAATCATATCCTCGACATCAATATTAGCAGCAGCAACACCAGCAGCACGAATTTTTGGTTGTCTTATAATAAATGGAGCATGTCCAGCGCGATCATTAGTATCCTTAGCGAGCATCATAGATGGACCTGCTGATCTTGTATAATCATCAGAATATCTTGCGAAACCTACTATTGTTGTGGCAACATCAACATCATGTTCTATAGATTAAATCTCTCTTATATCAATCATATTTCTAGCGCTAATAAATAATGCCATGATGCCGTTATTGACAAAACCAACTTTGACACCATCTGCATATGGCGCACCAGCAGCTGTTACCATTTATCCTTCTACTTCGTTAAATGCTTCGGCGTTTAGAAAGTATTTGCTGGTATCCTAGACCTGAAGTTCGATTCTTGATCGACTATTTATTTATATTATGTTATAGTAATACTATTGATAATCGTGTACAGAGTCATCCTTACGCACTGGGGCGTCCATATCAAACGCTGTATCAGGTGACGATTTGAACACTTTATTATATAAGTGTTTTAAAGATATTTTTGTCTGCTTGGATCTCCTTGCCATTTTTTCGAGTACTGATACTATAGCTTTCTCAGTAGCAGTAACACCTTTCTCAGTAGCAGTAGTAACCTTCTCAGTAGCTGTGGTTACTAGTTTAAATAATTGTTCGGTACCTGTTGCAAAACAGTTTCAAATTTTTGTCGCGCTCGTAATTTCTGTCTGACAGAGTCCCGTACGGGAATACATGTTTTCATTGTCTGTAGTCGCTCGACCATTATTTAAAAATCCTATGTATTTTTTAATTGCTAGCAAAGATTTGTAAACAGTTAAACCACCCCAAAAATTCACTTGAATTTTAACGACAGTGTTTTCAAATTGTTTCTCTGATCACAGGTGCAACCCCCCCCCCAAAAAAAAAACAATGATCATAACTGTTTGATAGAATATCAAACCATTCAAATTGTCAAAAGAACTTCGTTCCATGTGATTAATCCCATACCTGTAAAACACGTAGCCAGTGTAAATTTAGTACATCAGAGTAGTGTTATGTTTGGATGTGTTATGTTACGACGTTGGAAAAGTCGAGAGAGGAAAGTGATGTTCATCATGCACAGCGTTTTCAAGTGTATTGTTCTGTTGGATGATATCTTTTATCATTTTAATCCTTGAATTTATTATACGTCTGACCTGGTACTGTTGGCCGAGTTCAGCTCTGACTTTTTCGATTGCTGTAAATAAGGGAATGAATTTGTTTACATCATTGCACTATGCAAGTGATTAATTTACAGCATGCTGAATTCTTTTGATTAGAGCACATTGTCTTGGAAGGACGTATTTATTATTCTGAGCGCTATCACCGAGATCTTGAAAATCAGAAAGAATCTGATTACAGTCTAATTTATTTGACAATTGTATTTTTTGATTTTTCAAATTTGAAATCTCATTTATTATGTCATTTATATTTTCGAAATTCATTATGATATTTATATATCTAATATATTTATATTAAATGCAAAAAAAAATTGGGGGTAAACTTCAATTCGTTATCGTATATTAGATTATATATATATATATATATATATATATATATATATATATATATATATATATATATATATATATATATATATATATATATATATACACAACCCATCACCTCTAATCGAGAGTTATAGCAAGTTCGGTTACATGAAGGACCCCTTGTGGAACCTTTAAAATACCTTCGCATGTTAGAAGTCCAGCGATCACGTATATAAGATAACACCACCCCATGCGGGCCGCTCAGGTGTTATACACATCTGAACAAACCCAGGGGCACCACGAAGCACATTCCCCGTGTGAGGATCTAACCCGCCAAATAACTGTCTAGAACCCCAGAGGATTGGCTTAGTGTATGACGTGTGTATATATATATATATATATATATATATATATATATATATATATATATATATATATATATACGAAAACGAATTCAAATTGACCCCCAGTTTGTTATATAAAGGACAATACAACAAAGGATTATAATAGGACAATACAACACAACAATGGAATATAGAGGGACGGCACAGGGGAATACAACACAAGACTAGATTGTATAGGACAGCACAAGGACAATACAACACATACAAAGGGGTTATATCTACATTCAACTAAACCACTCTCCGTTACAAAATCCGTTTGGAATGGAATGCAGAAGACATTACACACCGCGTGACGGTGTGACGCAGAGTGGTTTTTAAGTTGAGCTTCAAATGGCTTAAAGCCCCAATATTATAACAGGCAGCATTGTATATAATCCAACTATACAGGGAAATCAAATAGAAATGGTGTGAATTTTACTCTCTCGTGTACTTAATTGTGAATATTGACATCATCTAAACAAATCAGAATAGTTGTAAAAGGCATACAAATATATTGTTGTCGTAAATACTTATTTATTTGATTCGTTTTCTCACAGAAAGAATACGCGATTATTCCATTGAGATCACTGAAGTATTTCTGTAACAACAACAAAAGAATTATCTCTGTTTCAGAATTATACACAAATATGCCTACACGAGTTATTCAACTTGGTGTTTAGATGTTTCATTGTAAATATTCAAAAAGAATTATGTTTTTTAAACGCTTGGAAAAAGTCGAATTTTGCATTTGTTCTGCAACGCTTCGAACCGAAGGCATGCAATTATCAAATAGCTGATTCCGATTGCAATTTTGTAATCTGACCAGGAGTCAGAGTGACATTAACATAACTATATGAAATTTAATTTAATAACAGCTTGATCTAATTGTCTACATAATATCAAAATATTTGCCTGCTGCAGTCATTGAATGAAATATTCTTTCTTCGTTAGTTTTTGTATTAAGAGACTTGACAGGTTTCGTATTTTTCGGGTAATTTCCAGTTTGCCCTATTTTGGTACTCTCACTCTGAATGATTACTTGTAAATTCGATAAAGAATTATCAGCTTTTATACTATGTATGTGATCAATCACAAAACCATCCGGAATTTTTCCAGTAAACACTTCATGGACGAATCTGTGAAAATAATGATTTTTTCCCTCCTCCATTGAACATCAAATATCCTCGATTGTTGGCAACACCTAATGGTTTCTTCAGTCTGCGATGTCTGACAACACAATCAAGAGATGTCTCATACTCAATGATCGTAGGATGTGGTTGAAATTCTTGGTTCATTTATATACAATATATTATTTGTCTACTTAATGATTTGGTTTCATTATTATTTGGAAATATATCGATATAGTCTTGAGGAGTTTTTATGATTTTGTCAGAGACAGAGTCGCTGACAGAGTCAGGGTTTTTAACTCGCTTATCATAATAGCGCTTAAGCTCCCTGTATAGCTTACCACCACAATTGAGACACAACTGCAATTTTCCTCTCACACCCACCCCACATCGTATGCAGGGAAGTGGCCTTAAACTCCCTCGTCGTACACTCTTCTGAATGATATCAGCAGAATTCATTTCTGCATGATTTGTTACAGACAGTTACTGATCTCATCATAACCCATTTACAGTGATTCATTATATATATATATATATATATATATATATATATATATATATATATATTTATTATTTAAATAGTTGTTTTACTTATAATATGGAGGAGATCGAGAGATTATCGAAAATAAAAAACTGGAAAAATAAATGCTAAATTCAATCTCGATAGAGTATCGATTGATGTATGATAGAATCATAATCAGTAAAATCAATGATGCATTTAAAAAATTCAAGCGCGATGGTGCATTTCACTGTTGGTCAACATTTCGAATCGATGGTGGCGTTGATGCTACCATGAACGATAAAAGAGCAGCAGTGATAATCTCGCATCTTGACCATAGAAAATTATTTTTTAGAGTGAAATTCATTATCCTTTCGGAAACGGGAAATTGGATTATATGCGAAAAATTTGAACCAATCTTGAATGATAAAAAAGAGTTGTCACTGTGAGTCAGGATTCCAAACCAGGAACGCTGACTGGAATTGACAAACCGTATTACGAGAAATCTTATCCTGTAACCGTGCTTGTTTATGTGATCTATCCGTAAATGGCAAAGTATTGAAACATTAAAAACAATGAGACATTCGTCGTTGAATTGTGTAGCCGAACAAATAATAGAGCATTTTACAAATGCTTTGCGTGCAAACAAATTGACGGATCTAAGACGCAAACAAAAAAATGAATGGGGGTTAACAGTCCGGGAGAGCGGTGCAACAATTCAAAATGTAGTCGAATTAGAAACATCATTAAGATTCCCAAAAACCGTAATGACGATAACAGGAGAAGTATTATATGAATCGAAATATAAATCAAATTGAGCTCCAATCAAAATTATTGAGCATAATGCACACGCGTGGACCTACGCGGTAACAATATTTCCGCGGGATAGAACCATAAAATATCTGTCCGTGGAGTCCTTAGGAGGAAGCCACCCGGATTAGAAATTATTTGATTTTATTTATCAGTTAAGTAAAACCCATCCTGTATCAGTATGGTTTTGAAAACGAAGAGTGTAAATTCGATCAATTTGTAAGACCCAACGGTGAAATATACCGTACTGAATCCCTACATGACGAGATGAGAAATCTAGCTCGTGATTTTACAAAGGAACACGGCTAACAATTACTAGCAAACTGTTTTACAATACCGTCAGTTGCAGCTCATTTAGTGAGAAATAAAAATCAATGGAAACCAACAACAGCTGAATTTATCTCAGATGTGCAGTCAAGCTTTGTTGTTTATGGACATGGTGGATTATGGAATACCAAATATGACCCGAAGGTGTTATTTCGGTTGATATGGTTGCGTGCTATCCATGGAGATTTCTTTGGTACGGAGAATGCTTTGAGTATTGTAAACGATTTGGACATCCTACACACGAGATGACCCGTGTTGCGATTAAAGGGCCGGTACCCGATTTTGATCTAACCGGATTCGCTCATGTGATATCATTTGAATTTGCTAAGGGACTTCATCCGTGCTGTTATGTTTGGTTTGGTAGACACATCTCTGAAAAACACTGGATGCCAATAGTGTTATTACGGTATATGAATGATTCTAAAATACTGATATCGCTGATTGTCAGTGAAGCAATTATATCATATCAGACTGAAGTTTGGTTACCACAACCCGATAATTCTGATATTATAATCAGCGAAAACAAAGAAAAATTCCCTTCACTCGACGAAGAATATATCGTGAAATGGTCCAAGGAGATCTTTGAAGTTAGAAATAAACACGCAAAAGATCTTAGTAGAAGAATAATTGGTAAATTCACCTAGTGTGGAAAATATGACCACAAGCGATATTCTTCACGATCAATTATAGATGATGCTGAATACGATTTTATAATAGCGGATATAACATCTAGGGGTACATATGTCAATCGTAAAGATGCTTTCTTGTCCGATGGAACAAATTTTGGTACAATTGTTCCTTACATATATAAAGATAATCCTCAATACACACACTTAAGGGTTTCTATGCTGGCTTATGCTTGTATCAATTTACTTTCGATGATAAATAGCTTTCCTGACACCGCGGTTAGAGTCGCCACTGATTCATTTTACATAGATGTAAATCACAGCAAAGTAGTGGCTGAATTTACAAATTCCGACGAGTGTTGGGGATCATGGAGAATTAAAAAGGAAATATTGCGTGATTATTCTAAATCAGCAGATGTTACAATTGAAAACAATTACTTGAAAAATTATCAAATATCAGAACTATCTAGTGCGCCTTCGCTATCCGATCCAATATGTAGATATAAAATAAGTTACCTAAGCCGTTGTGGTGGGTCAGGGAAGAAGACTCGTGTGATTGATTTATTTCGAGGGAAATAAAACATTATTGTGCTAACTCCCATACACAGACTTGCAAGAGAGATGAAACAGCGAGGAGTTAATGCTTGCACTTATCGTAGTTTCTTTCGATGGAAAGGTGACGCATGGACTCCTGATCGAATGGGCGTAAAATATATTACTGAAATAATCATTTGGGATGAGATATGCACAGTGTCATTAGATGTATTAAAAATGTTTTTTACTTGGCTATTGCTAGCGAATACAACTGTGATAATGTGTGGCGATCATGGTCAACCACCACCATTTGTCGGTTTATCTCCACATGATTGGCTGAATAATTTTGTAGATTATTATTAAGAAATTAATGCTAATCATAGATCTCTTGATAAATAATTATGTGAATTTAAGAAACTAATTATATTACAACCGTATAACATCCGGTGTGAAATAGCGTGTGAAGTAATTTCAGACACTTCATTAAATTATTTTTGGGAAGCGTGGAGACCATTCGATTTCGTAGCTGCAAGTAGAAACATAGAGACACACTTCAGATGAAGTTATTTTGAACTCATAAAGAAAAATTCTCAACACTTCCAGTGCCATTTTTATATGCGGTGACATTCCAAATAGGATCAGTAGCACTTTTTGTACCGCCATCAAGCTCTCCTGGTTCATATAAATATCTCACAGTGACATTGCCGAGTATTCGCTGTTTCGAAAAATCATTTGTGGTTTTTGTATAGCTATATACTTCTTTTTAATCGCGTTGTTAGTTTCCGTATTGATTGTTCGAGTAATTTCATTATTCAGGGCGGGAATTACACCCAGTAATCTCTTGACCCATTCACAAGATCGTTTATCTTGAATAAATTCCTTCGCGTATTGATATCCAAATAACCGCTCAGCAAGTGTCCGATTAAATCATTCAACAATTGCCTGATCGCGATGTAGTGCAGTATGTCCTCGTCTGATGGTGACATTATGATGTTTCATTGTTGATAACACTGCACCCTGAAATTCCTTGCCAGGATCAACCTGAGCAGATATGGCTAGTGTAGACCACCTTGTGGGCCAAGACCTCGTCGATATATCCTTTCAAACGCAGAAGCTACTTCAGTTGATGACTTTGTCTTGAGCGGCTCTGCTTCTTTGTATCTACTCGCAACATCAACTACGGTTAGCGCATACTTGTATGTTTGTCTATTAACAGTATCATGCGGCAGAGATAATATATCAGCCTGATGAACCTCATTAGGGACGCTGACATCAAAATGCGAGAAGTTAATTTGTTTAGGCGATGGTAGATAAATCTGCCATATCTCCTGTTTGGATAACCAATCCGAAGAGGTGGTATTTTTTTTAGTTTTGCGGCATTAGCGAGTTTATTGATTGCTGATTTACCCCTCCAGTATCCTCTTGGGGATTAATAAATAGATTCCATGTTGCTTTTATTTACCAGCACCCAGCATTAATTTACTTTTCATCGCCGATTTTATCAATCATGAAGCTAATTTTTCTTTGAATTATGTATCAGTGATAGAATTTAGCGCATGAATCAATTTCAGATCTGCGATATGTCTGTGTTGCAGATTGCTGCTTCTATAAGCAACATCATGAGCATGACACGCCTTATCAATAGCGTTTATTGGATATTCACCGGGTCGGGGTTGGTTTTGATCATCGAGTCGGATACCGAGTCTGGTTCCAGGTCCACAATAACTATACCCTGGAAGTTGTTTTTCTCCTGGATATTTTGCCCATGGTGTGCCCGGAATATTTGCTAGTTTGGCTGCAATATCACTTCCCTTTTTAACAAATCTAAATTTTTTAATACCGCATCGTTCACACTTGCCAGTGATAGCTTCTCTGTTTTTTTTAGTTGTAACAGACATTGTGTCAATTGTTGGTGTACGCTTCCTACATTTCACACAATATAGATCCATAATTTATTTATAATAACATGAATGTAATTGATTTTTCGGCGACAAAAACACGTGAACCCGTTAAGCATCATGCAGCGCTAACAAATTATATTCGCATGATTATATTCGGACCATCTGGGAGTGACAAGACACAGTTGTTACTTAATTTGATAACGAGATGGATGAAATGGGATAAACTATATTTGGAAGCCCCAAGTGTAGATCATCAGCGACGTTACGAGGTGTTAAAAGATTTTAACGAGAAATCAAAATCGGAGTCGATGAGGATATTATTGCATTTATAACCGATATCTAAGAAGCACCGGGTTTTGAATCTCTTGATAAGGAGTATTAACAATTTCGTCATATATGATGATGTGATGATAGACAATCAAAAATATCCCGCTAGGATATTTTCCAGAAGTAGGCATAAAAATACTGATGTGATATATGTCACTCAGAGATATACACAAATACCAAAAAGTGATCAGGGAAAACTGTACTATTCTTGCTGTTTTTAATGGAGTTGACATACATACGCTACGAAATATTCACCAGAACCTGGTGCATTGGATATATCGATTGTAATCTCTTTAGAAATTTATTTAGTCACGCTCATTCAATCCCACATGGATTTGTAACGATAAATTTGCATGACCCTAGATCAAGATATCGTATCGTACTTGATAAAACATTTTTTTAGTAGTCTATTTACTCTCTCTCTCTCTCTCTCTCTGGAGACTCTGTCTCCGTAGCAGCCATTTTTTGTGTGAAATAGTTTCGGTTCATCCACCCTGCTGAAAGACCTAATTTGACAAATTGAACTCTAAAATCGTTAAGGCTCCATTTGGCAAAAGGAGACTTAAAATTGTTTGCTTAAAATCTAAATCTATTAGAGATGTCCGATTCACCCTCTTTGCTGCTCAATTAGATTTCAGAAACCAAACTCCGATTTATTACTTTACGTTGGAATATATTGATTTAACAAGACAGTGTATAACTCTTCTGGCTGCTCCAGCCCCCCCCCCCCCCCTTATCCCTAATTACAGAGCAATAGAGTTTTTACTTAGCGACAAATCTTGAGGGTGTTGGTGGACGAATGAGGGATATTGATGCCCTGGTAGAAAATATGTAACACAATTAGATCACTCGTATTATTATAAATGTCATATAGTGACGTTAGTGTTACTCTGACCCCTGGTCAGATTAAAAAGTTACAATCAGATTCAGTTAAACAATTTGGAACTACAATATCGCTAAAAAAACGATGAGATCACTGCTGGTCAGAATAATCTATCACTGACAACTCGTCAGATTAAGCATTTTAATGATGCAAAAATAATTAAACGGGTGTTCAACTTAGTCTCTCTGATGGCGCGATTAAAGACACAATTTAATCAGGTGGTATATTTCCACTTCTTGTGACTATACAAGCATTGATTGCAGCGGCCGCCTCTGCAGTAGTGAAAGCCGCGGACCTCGAGGTCATTATGACAGCGTCAGGAATGGCTCTAAAGAAAATAGGATCTAGAAAAGGGAAGGGATCTAAGGTTAGCAGGCAGTCATTTTACTTATGAAAGAGGCCTGACCAGTGTTTATTCGTAGGGAACGGTTTAATACCGTTGTCAAATTTTGATTTAATCGATGCTGCTAAAAAAATTAAGAATACAAATCTTCACAGGTTTTTTGTGCGAGACCAGTTACCTTCCACATCAAAACGCGTTGAAACAGGTATCATTAATCTCGATAATTCCACAGGACCTGAAACTCACTGGAACGCATACGCGATTGATCCACGTGGGATTATTTATTTTGATTCGTATGGGTTAGCCCCACCGAAAGATATTTTTAAAATATATTAATCCAGTACAAAAAATTCCAGTTTGGTACTCAACACTACCAACAAAAACAATAACTAACCCACCAATATGCGGCAAAGAAGTAATTGATGTACTCAAGTCTGTATCAAAATCAACCAAAGCACCTTATGAAGCTGTACGCGATTATACAACTCAGCGTTAAAAATCTACCGAGAGAATTAATTGATTTTAATGGTAAATATTTACCGAAGGTCTATCTTTAGACAAAACAAACTGAAGGAATATCACGCGGGAATGTGAAAAAACTACGAATTATCCGAATTGCTAAACCCTGTAGATGTGGATCCAAAAGAAATTGTTATATTTCAAGACAAACAGGGGAAATTAAGAACTAATAATCTATCATTGACCTATATTAGTGTTAGAATTAATGGAGTAACCGAAAACACCATAGCGTTATTTGATTCCACTGGGAAGATTATACCCGGAGTTCTTTTTCAAAATGTATTATATATAATTCATACGCGAGTACAAAAAATCTTGCGATACAATGACAGGCGAGCTCAAAATGAACTCGAATAAAATAACGACACTTGGTATTCCAACATCTGACAGGGACGCAGTAACAAAAAATTATGTAGACGTCGTAGACATATAGAATTTATGTTGAGGTTTGGACCGAGACAATAAAATCAAAGCCTAGGGGTTATATTATTTGTCTCCCACACTAGGTTTGTCCGAGTGGGGAGACATATAATGTAACCCTGCGGCTGGGATTTCATTGTCTCGGTCAAAATCCCAACGTAGATTTTTGGACTCACCCAATATTATCCTTTAAAGTAAAAAAAAAATCTTTAAAAGTGTGCACGTCGCAATGTTTACATGTGGCGAATGAATATAAATAAGCTAATGAGGGCTGTGGTGTGACCGTTGCGTCCGAAGTACACAGTTCATACGCGTGAGCAAAGAAAAATAACAACATAAAACGTCGCATAGTAATGAGGTATTGTCACATTTAATATATGGATGTTATATGAAATTAACAATAAATAGTTATAATTTATTAGAAAGATGCTGTTTCCTTTCATCATTTTCAATTTTGAGTACCCCGCACTCCCGTATAAAAGACCCTAGTCACCCTCCAAATATGCGGACCCCAGAGGATAACAATGTGTTAAACTTTCAAGTTCACGGATTCATTGAAAATTTATATTTCTGTCTTGGAAATATGGCAAGTGATGCAGTGAACTTTGCTTATGTATTAGTGTATTGAGGGATAAATGATTCCTTCTGGCTGGTAAGTGTATTATTTGTCAATAAATATTGCAGGTATATTCAGCTGGAGCACAACGAAGATGCGTAATAAAATTATAATAGCACATGTTTGACATAGCACATTTCTAGCTGTTGCTAAGTTTTCCGTTGTTGTTTAGACAACTAATCCCATTATGGTAAACATTTATATATGTAATTGATTCTGGAGTCTGTCCAACCTTAATTCTCCAAAAGGCGGAATCCTGATCAACGAAATTAAAATAACTACCCGGCAGTGTTGAATTTTTTATATCGAGGAAGTGTTCTTTATATGACGGTAATTTCATGGTATGATTGTTTATCTGTGGTATAATCAGACTTTTTAAGTTCAGGTGGAGGTGGGTTTTCAGGCCATCCAAGTATTGTTTCTAGAGAACTCTCATAGATGTCTACGGCATACCTGGGTTAGTTTATTTCAGTCGCGGATGATAGTGTTGGTTCATGAACTGTTATAGCGATTTTTGATTCTTTTCCCGTAATGAATTGTATTCTACGCTGTAATTCGTTATTGATCTGTTCAATTTGGTAAGACCCAGATGGTAAGGAAACAACATTCCAGTCTGGAGTTCCGTCTGGTTATTTTTACTCGCAAACACCAGGGAATTATTTGGTTGTTTGTTCTGTTTTAGTATTTTTAAAACGATACAGCTTTAAATTAGAACAATAAGTCACTTTTGATTACGTAAACAAGATGTATTCTGGTAATTTGGGGAATATGGTGAAACCTAAAAATAAAAATTCAGAGAAATCCAAATCTTGACTTTGACTACTACCCTAACAATCTAACTGACGTACGTGTAGGCCAATAATTCTTAATTGGTCTATGTTTGCATCATCATAAACAATCCAGGAATACGTGGATGGTTTAACCTGAAGAAAAAATATAACATTAGATAGAATGACATCTTATCTCCACTGCGCTGTCAAAAAGCATTATACACCCCCCGGAGATGAAGTATTTGAATGAGACCAGCTCATGAAAGGAACTTGTAGGATTCGTGGTTTCAGATACATACCTTGAAACTATATATTGATCTTAAATTCGAAATGTTTCGGTTCACATGTATTAGTTTATAAAACATTGGTAAAATATAAAAATGCAAGTGAATTAAGGTAAATATTTAGTTTTTTTTTACTTATTTGATCTTCCGAATATGATGAGCAACATTATCTAAATTGAGCCTTGTACAAATGTCACAATATATTCTCTTTATATATGAATGATACAACTAGGAAGTTTTATTTAGTGACCGAACGTAAGTTTTACGCTGGCAGTGGTTTACAGAGATCGGTGAGATGGGGATTAAATTTATGTATTATGGATTCTAATTATTTTTCAAAACATGTGTAGCAAATATTAATTATTATTCAATTAAATTATGTCATTTGTTAATTTATAGGATATATTAATATTGACATAACTCCTTAATCCATTAATCCATGGATAGATATTGAGTTACATAATGATGCATGTTGTACCTAGGACAATGCAGATGTCTTCCTCGTTCTCTTTACCAAAGGTATTGGGGGTTATGTCAGGGGACTTTTAAGTACAACTATATTTGCAAACAGCTTTTAATGGCACACGACAATGCGTTATGTTAACAATACACTTAGTAGGAACACCGTTCAGGTGGCCTAGTTGTTAGAGCAGCCGTCTCAGATGCGGGAGGTCATGGGTTCAATCCCCGGAGAGTCACACCAAAGACTTATACAAATAATACTAACAGCTGCCTCGCATGACGCTCAGCGTTAAGAGCTTAGTGTTAGGACTGGTCGGCCTGGTGTCGGGATAATGTGACTGGGTGGGACATCATGTTATATGTCTGCGACATGATGCCCCATTGATAGACATAATTATAAACTGCCACACTGCAGACATAGTAGCGATAAATTGTAAAATTTGCCATCTTTGTACAATAGAGAAATACAACTGAATGAACACATGTATTTGGTCCTTATTTACATGTTTATTTCATACTGCTTTGATCTTCCGAAAAAGTCGTTTACTGGTGTGTACGATGATGAACTACCCTATGTTGAGCCTTGTATACATGTGTCTAAGTATTTAATAAGTATGTATGTATGTATGTATGTATGTATGTATGTATGTATGTATGTATGTATGTATGTATGTATGTATGTATGTATGTATGTATGTATGTATGTATGCATGTATGTATTTATGTATGTATGTATGTATGTATGTATATATGTATGTATGTATGGGTTTTATGTAGTGTTGTTCCAATTATCGATTATAATCGATCATCAGTTGGTTGAGCAGATAATCGATTGTGAACCCCATAATCGATTGTGTGTAAAGGGAGACTACGTTTTAGGTGTATGCAAAGCACAAAGGTTAGTTAAACTCCCAGCCACTAAAGTTGACCTGAAATTTATGAATTCCCTTCACAACTACAAATATGAAACCTTATGATTCATAATTAGGAACATATAGTTATTATTACATGGTCAAGTTGTTAAATTGTTGAGTTAATACATTTAAACACATTTTGTTGATATGTTTCAGTCAAATTGCAACATCTTTTGTAGTATTTATAAAAAAATGACAAACAAGAAAAACATGTCCTTCTATACTTTAAATTATAGACGCATCACATGTGACTGAAAGAATTTCGGGGGATTGTAGCAGTATTTCAGTTACATATGACTGATCAGCCATAAAAAGTTGAATTCATTTAAGAAAGTTGTAGAACAATAATGTAATATTATTGTCAGGTTAAAGTATACATGTCATTAAAATAGATTACTCTTGTACATTTATAAACATGTTGATCTCTTGATCAAGGATATAACTTTTTAACAAAAAACTTGCTCTTAGTAACCGATTATAATCGATAATCAGTTGATTAAGGGGAACCGATTATCGATTATGAATTTCTGACCGATTCCCATCACTAGTTGTATGGTTTAACGCCATTTTTCAGCACAATATCGGCTATACAAGGCGGCCATTATTAATTGTTAACGAAGAATCCGGAAAACCCCGGAAAGAAACACCGACCACGAGAATCTACTTGCAATCTTTCTCACATAACCACATTGGCCGAATCCGACACTTTTTATAAAGTGGGATGACCTGTACTCTACAAATAAACATCAGATGTTGACCTCATTTCTGACCTAGCTTCAGAGTAGTAAACAAGCTTTGAAAATGATTGGTTGATTCCAAGGACATTATGGAGCTTTGTTATAAACATCTTTCTATTTTTATTTCTCGAGAGTAAAAATAACTGATTCTCATCTGGGTCATACGGTGTGCACGAGATTTTTTGAACGTAAATTTGTTCTAAAGATTCTAGAAGATCATGTGACCCCTTCCTTGTTTACGTAAAAACAGGTATATAAATTATGTTTTGGAGCGATTTATTTAGTAGAAGTTGGGCTGTTAGAAAATTAAGTTGTGTAGTTTTCAGTTATTTTAAATTACCTTGTACTGGAAATTATTTTAATTCGTTTGGATCAAGAGGATTTATTTTGTTATTTATCTGGAAAACAAATGTGCTCATTGAATTTCATAAGGCCAGAACTGACTTTATCACGTAACATCGTCTTCTATCTTGGATGCTTCACTAAGATTCGAACTGGGAATTATTAGGACATTTCATTACCAGGACTTTTGCAATTTCACTAGTGGATTATATTTGAATTATTTTTGGATTAATTTTGGAATTGATTCTTAAAACTGTAAGTTTATTTTTCTTTTCTGGAAAATATTTGTGCTCATTAAATTGTTTATTAAGTTTTTACAAGCTTGTTATTTTCACTCTCTCTCTCTCTCTCTCTCTCTCTCTCTCTCTCTCTCTCTATATATATATATATATATATATATATATATATATATATATATATATATATATATATGTTAATGTTTATTCGAGCCTAAGCACGTAACATAGAAATTGGGGGCCTCGTCCGAGATTGGGATCAATTGGAATTTGGCTATAATTTTTTTTTAGTAAACTTTTGTTTTAAATTTGAATTCCCCTAGTATTTGAATTTTTTAAAAAATCTTTAGTGAGATTGACAGGCTTGTATTTAAATGACATCTAAAGTATATATATTTCTTTCTAATCCTACTAGGAGCAAATAGATCTTTTCAAAAAGGATGAGTTGATTCAACTTGCCAGAAAATATGATCTTACTGAAGCCAAGGTGTCTTTAACGAAACAAGATATCAGAAAGATTTTAGTCCAATATTTGGTAGAGAAGAATGTTTTGGAAGAAAGTGCTTTAATTTCGGTCAGTAAGTATGCATCAGAATCTGACATTAAAATAAAGAAATTAGAATTAAAATTCAAGATGGAATTAGAGTTGAAGAAGCTGGAATTTCAGGAAAGTAAGAAAGAAAAACAATTACAATATGACAAAGAGGAGAAAGAAACACCATTACAATATGAAAAAGAGGAGAGAGAAAGACAGGGAAGGGAGAAAGAAAAACAATTACAAGAAGACAAAGAGGAGAAAGAAAGACAATTACAATATGACAAAGACGAGAAAGAAAGACAATTACAATAAGCAGCAGAGGGGGTGAATCGGACAACATTTTTAAACAAGTTTTCACTGAAATCAGGCTTCTACGGCCAAGATGTGGTGAATCGGATACAAGTTTTCAATGAAATCAGGCAAATAAATCATTGATTAGGCAAAAAAAAAAATCAATGAAATCAGGCAAAAAATAATAATGAAAAATCAATGAAATCAAAAACTTTTCAAGAGATTACAACGTCGTTGTCACTCACCCTCTCAACCGAATATTTGATCCAGTCCGATACGATATCGTGTTCTAGGGTCATAGGACGAAAATCACTACGACTTTACAAACAGACTAATCGCTAACACCTCGTCTTGTAAATCAATCAGATTATTAGACTGGTCAGTGAGTTTGAAATTAATTCTGGTTAATGAATTATTATGACATCGCATATAGACTGGATTCACCGGAGACTCAATAATTAGAAATCCTGGAGGAGCTGTTGGTGCAAACGAATATAAAATATATCCTTGCTGAGCTTGATTTGATCGTTCTAAATTTATTTGATAGCTTCCTTCGATCACATCACACACTAAATTGATTGCTATCACCGATGAAATATTCACATTGAACGGAGCAATATGCCTGCCGCCACCATCTGGGTCATTATTATGTTTGAGGGTTTTTATTTCCGGTGATGTTGTTTTTTTCCACGTATCATGAATTATTTTAAAACCAACATCGATGGCATCATTGAGAGATTTTTGTAGTTCTAAGATATTATATCCTAGTAGTTTGACTGTTGGAATATCTTCTACGCGTATATTATACTTCATTGCAAATGTTGTTTTCGATAGGGGGATATTGTCATCTAATATACCCTGAATAATTTGTGAATGAAATGTTTCCATATCATTGATGATTTTGTTACATGTTTCTACAACGCTGATAAATTCGTCTCGGGTGAGAGTACCGGATTTAAGGGATATTAACAACAACGAAATATCGTTATTGAACGCTCTGAAATTTTCAGTGGTTTTACTCTGTAGAAGTGTGTGGTATCTTTTATTAGTGACGGTATCTATCGTTTCAAGAAAAAAATTCAATTTGTCATAATCTCTATAACTCCTTATTGGATTATCAGATTTTATCCTGTCTGTGACATAATCAGTTTTTTTTGGTTCTGGTAAATCAACGGTTTTCCCCCCGGGTGGTAATTCAGGCCATCCTAGTACGGTTCTAATAGAACTTTGATATATATCTACGACGTATTCTTCTGAGTTTATTTCAATGGCAGATGATAGTGTTGGCTCATGAACTGTTATAGCTATTTTTGATTCTGCTCCAGTAATCGATTTTATTCTACGCGCGAATTCATTATTGATTTGTTCGATTTGGTATGACCCTGTTGGTATGGAAACAACGTTCCAGTCTGGGGTACCGTCGGGTTTATTCTTATTTGCAAACACTAAAGAATTATTGGGTTGTTGACCACCAAATGATTTTTATCTGATATTTGGCCAACTATGGTATACTCGTAATTTTGCTAGCGCTATCTCCTTCACTGGGACCGGAGAGGGGAAATTCACACTGAATTCTGGATTCGTTGAGGTTATTGAGATCATGCTGGTTTGTACTGGGTTCGTGTTCTCCACTATTTGTTGAAGTAATTCCATCTGTGTTGTCATCGTTGCTATACTCATGATGTATTTCTAATTTTGATACTGCGGAATCATAGACACGTACCATCACTGAGAATTCACTATCTGATATCGTTGAGGTTATTGAGATCATTCTGGTTTTTTCTGATTCCATCGGTGTTGTCATTGTTATTATACTCATGTTTTTGTATTTCTAATTTTGACATCGCAGAATCATATATATCTACCATCGCTGAAAACTCACTCTCTGATATAATTGTATCATCGAGAGATGACGATATCAATGAGGATAATTGCGAGCATGCAGTGGACACAACATGAAATTGAATTATGTAGTCTTGTAGTTTCCGTTGGCTGCATGATGATATTTTTTTTGTGATTATTGAAATAATTCCAGCGATTGTTGTTGCCGCAGAAATGCAAATTGGAACAGCTATCGGGGCCATCATTGTCACTGAAGACAGTATAATACCAGCTCCGGTGATTACACCACTCACTGAATACACTGTAACATCAATTGCTGTAATTCTCCTGCGATATTTTTTTATTTTCATTGCATACTCCTCAGACAGGGTTTTGAGTCTAGTTTGAAATTCTCTGACCTGATCATAACGATATTGCGATGATGAAATCATTTTTTATTTTAAATACGCTAGCGTTTTCAATTACGATTTACTTAAATCCGCTACGAATTCCACATACCACGTTGTTGAGACTCTAACCAAATTTTTATCAGTAGCTGTGATTGTGAACTTTTCAGTTGTATTCTTGTCGATGATCGTTGAAATCGTATTATTGACCCCGGATGAACTGGACGATGAAATATTAAATTGACTCAATGGTGTCACTAGTGTTAATCGATAAATACCCTTAACGGTTGCAGTGATATCTAATTTGTTGTTTGTAGGTGTCCACTCAAATGATCCGTGTTGGATGGTGTATACTAAGTTGTTGGTTTTCGCATGAGGAATTTTTGTTTTTTCAATGACTGTTATCATCCTCGAAATATCACCTTTGACGCCTTCGATGAAGTTTTTGGTCTCATCGATGGATTTTTTAATATCAGGGAGTTTTAGTTCAATTTTATCTAACGGGGTTCCAATAAATTTATCAATGGCGTCGGTTGTTGTTTTTGTTGCTTCGTTGATAACCTTTTGATCATCAACAAACGTTTTAATTTCAGCGATAGATGGTGTAACTACAATTGGGGATCCAAAGAACTTTTGAACGACATTTCTACGGAAACTATTGTAGTTTTTTAAATGATCGTCAAATTCTTTATTGTATTCAGTGAATTTATCTGTAATAGTCGAGAAGAGTACACCCGGTTTGAGTTTACCCTGATCGGAAAATAGCGCAACGGTATTCTCGATTGCGTTTTGTTGTTTAACTAAAATATCATCCAACGACACATTACTAGATTTCAATTTACCCTGTTTGTCTTGAAATACAACTATTTCATTCGGGTCAACACTTGTTAAATTCAACGTCTCAGCGATTTCATCTTTAATTTTTTTTGTTATATCCTTGATAGAACCAGGGGTTGCAGTGTCATCGGGTTTGGGTTTCAAAGATCTCCCCCAAATATCAATCATGTTATTGTAAAACTCTTTCTCTCTTTAAAATCGTTTCGATTTCCAGCGATTACTAGTGTAGTCATTTACGACAATATGAGGTGGTTTTCCCCTTGGGTTACTCAAGGAGTTAGAAATAGCGTTAAGGACATTTAATACTTCACTGCCACATATTGGTGGGTCATTGATTTGTTGTGTTGGTAGCGTAGAATACCAAGTCTTCATTGGAAATTTTTTTATATAACGCAAAAACTCTTTTGGCGGGGCTAATCCATATGAATCAAAATAGACAATCCCACGTGGATCAATAGCGTATGCAACCCAGTGAGTTCCAGGTCCGGTGCTGTTATCGAGATTAATAATACCTGTTTCAGTTTTGTTTGGTTGATGTGGTAATTGATCTTTCATAAAAACACCTCTGAAATTTTTAATCGCTAGGTTTTTAGCAGCATCCATTAAATCAAAATTGGACATGGGAACCATTAATAAACCGTTCCTGGTAGTCTCAGGCCTGATCCGTGAACGGATCTCCCGCTGTACCATGAATACGGGGTTCCTGGTAGTCTCAGGCCTTTTCCGCTGTACCATGAATACGGGGTTCCTGGTAGTCTTAGACCCTTTCCCCTTTTTTATAACCCTGTCCAGTTGCTTTTTTCAACGCCATTCCTGCTGCAGTACCAACGGCTCCTAACGCCGCTGCTTTAGCTACTCCTGGGCTGCTGCTGCAATCAATGCTGGTAACGCAGCAAATAACGGGAATATACCGCCTGTTTTCATCATATTTTTGATAGCAGCCGCAGAAAGAGTAATCTGAACACCTTTTCTGGCTGCAAGTGCATCATTGAAATGTTTTATTTGACGAGTTCTCAGTGATAATTTATTTGCACCACCAGTCATTTGGTTGGGTTTCAACGTGATTGTGGTTCCACATCGCTTAGCCGATTCTGATTGCAATTTTTTGATTTGACCGGGAGTTAACGCAACACTAATAACACTATATGACATTATACATAATAGATTGATTCTAATGGAAAAATCGTTCAAAGATTTTCCACTGGGGCATCTACCACTCTCATTTTTCCTCCAACACCTTCAAGTAGCATTGATTTATCACTGAGAATGACAGCAACCGCTCTATAACTAATACCACCAGGGGTTACACGGGCTCTAAAATGTATATCAACAACAGATTGTCTCATTAAATCAAGATGTTCCAGAGAAAAGTAATAAATCGGATAGAGGCTTTTGAAATCCAATTGTGATATTTGTAGACCGGTATCCACATTTTGATCACGTGCCATAAATGACAACAATCTATGATAAACTCGTGCAATATGATTTTCTGTGTAATCAAGTTGTATATCCTCGGATGGTTCCTGCTGGCCGTTTATTCTCAGTGAGACCTCTCTAACACCTAACTGATCAAATATCATATGACTTCGTTGTTGATTGCCAACTCGTGTGTTATCCTGTAACGCAATAAATATATGACGTGGCGCAGCAACACCTTGTTTTGATGCTAGGTTCCACGTGAATAACCCGTTCAGCTCTGATTGCTTCACATCTGTACTCACTGATAACCAACTCAACAACGACTTTCCCCCTTGGTCCATAAATGATAGTAATCGTTCTTCTGCGGTGAATGCTGGAGTCAACACTGGCATCCACAATGATATTTTTGTTAAATTGACTTTACCGGCATCAGCATTGGGATTTGCAGCATCTGCTGGAACCCTCCAAATTGCGTCGTTATCATCACCCTTTCGTACAAGCGATACTGTATGCTTCGCTCCGTAGATAACTTTTCTGACATTTCTACAGAATCCAAAAATATGATGCAGTGGAATCGCGCATGAAAATGATTTACGCGCTCCTTGCAACATTGCGTTTCGTGTTGCAGCTCCTAGATTGAAATTATCATCTTTGTTTATAATCATATTCTCGACATCAGCATCACTATTATCACGTTTTTTTGGTCGTCTTACAACAAATTGATTTCCACCAGCGGTATTTGTAACATCTTTTGCAAACATCATAGAAGGTCCTGCTGATCTTGTATAATCATCAGAATATCTCGCTAGCCCGATTATTGTTGTGGCCACATCAACATTGCGATCTATCGACTCAATTTCTTTTCCATCAATGAGATATCTAGCACTTTCAAATAGCGCCATAATACCATTATTGACAAAACCGACTTGAGTACCAGCTGGATACGGTGCTGGTACAGCAGCAGTATCAGCAGCTGTTACAATTTCTCCTTCGATTTCAATAAACGCTTCACAGGGCAAAAAGTATTTACTGGTATCATGGACTTGAAGATCAATTCTTGCTCGACTATTTGAGTCTATGGCATGATAGGCGTAATATTGATAATCGCGTACAGAATCATCCTTGCCAACTGGGGCGTCTATATCAAATGCTGGATCACGTGACTTTTTGAACATTTTATTCTATTTATCAGAGTCTAAATCGGATTTTCAACGCTAGCGTTTTCTAAAGCCACTTCCTGCTATCATATTTAGGTCGGGAGTTAAAGCCATTGACGCTAGTTTTTCATCTACTGCGTTATTTATAATTTTACTAACACTTGCAGGCATTTCTTCTGTGGACGGTAACGGTTTCTTTTTTCGCCTCACTAATGATGTTATTTTATTCTTTGCAGTTGAAAACGCCTTTCCTGCAAGATCTCCAACAGCACCAATACCCTTATCACAAATAACATCAATGGCTTTCATTGATAACTGTTTAGCTAACGGCATCACTTTTGGAGCCATTCTTGAAAAGAATCCTAAAATAGTATTGCCGAGGCCATCTCCATAGTATGCTTTATAAACTGGAAACCGTGAATTAACTACATAGACGAGGGTTGGTTTATCATGATTGTAATGTATGATCATTATTATAAAAACAATAGTGTTTTCAATTGTTATTTAATCGCTGTGATACCCATCTGCTAACTCGTCAATGAAATCTCGATATGTTTTGATATCCATGATACCGCCGGCAAATAACCGTCTACAGATATCAGCTGCTTCATTAATTATTTCTGGAGAGTTATTTCCAGCTCGGAACCCTCCTACAAGAACTTCTAATCGTGATATATCATTGATAACACTATCAGGACAGAAACTAATCCTTGAATTTTGCAATCCACTTCCGCTATAACCAGCTGCTTCATCTAGTTCTTCTAAATCCGTGTTTTGTAAATAATCATCATCATCATCATCATCAGGTGGTAGTTGTTGTTTTTTTTTGTCTTCTTGTTTGTTTACGTGTTGGTGTTTGACGTTTTAGCTCTTGTCGTTCTTCTATTTCTCGTTGTCGCTCTTCTATTTGTTCTCTTTTATAATTCCTAATTCCCCTTTGAAATTCCTTGTATCCTATCTCCTCCTTATTCAAACGACCAATCCCTTTATTTAGTTTATACAAATTATCGAACCAATCATTACTTGATATTCTATTATTCTTATACTCGTCCTTTAAAAAATCTTTTTTTGAATTATAGCTTTGAGCAGCAAAATCACCAAAGGCTTGATAATCCTTTTGTTTCAATAAAATAGGTTTTTTTATTAATGTTTTAGCATGATCAGTAAATTTATTCAACAGAGAAACAGTCGTTTTTTTCGGATCAGTTTGTTCAGTTTGTTTTGTTTGTTCAGTTTTCGCTGCTAGTTTTTCAAGTTCACCAATAACAGATTTTCCCGTCTCGGGATCATCTCCCAGTAAAGCACGCTCTACCCCTTTCGTTGCTGTGGTTACTGGTTTAAACAACTCTTCAGACCCTAAAGCAAAATCCGTTTGTAAACTCTGTCGTTGTTGTAGTTTATTCCGTACAGAGTCACGAATTGGTACAAATCTCCTGATTGCATCCAGTCGTTCACGAGCCAATCGGGTTGTTAATGCTTCATTGACCATTATTTGAAATCGCAAACCATTTTTCAATTGTAAAACACTTGACATGTCGGATGATTTTTAACACCATCATGGAAGTGTTATTTTATCCTATAACAGCTTCTATCAGGGTTGGCGAAAGTGTCATAATTGTATATAAAATAATTAATACTGACAGTTTCCCCACTTTTTTGACATGTCGGATGATTTTTAACACCATCATGGAAGCTGTTATTTTATCCTATAACAGCTTCTATCAAGGTTGTTGAAAGTGTCATAATTGTATATAAAATAAATAATACTGACAGTTTCAACATTTCTATTTTGATCATCTATCACTGATTTTTTGACATTTTCTCTTGAAGGTCGGCTAAAAAAAATGAAGGTCGGTCACAATCAAAAAATGATAATGGTCAGGCAATCAATGGTCGGTCAATCAAAATTGTTCATTTTCTTGAATTAACGCCCGTAGGTTTCTAATTTTAGAGTTGACTTCTTTTTTCAATTCGTATTCGTTACCTAATTCTATTCGTATCCCCTCTACGATAGTATACAACGGAACGAACACACTGATGTCACTTGAAAATGAAAGAGAGTCTTTAATAGAATTCTGAATTCTTTTGATGAGTGCATATTTCTTGGGTAGCATATATTTGTTAGTGCTAACTCCGTATTCTATATCCTGAAAATCAGACATAATTTGATCAGGATTTAATCCATCTGATAGTTTGATATCCTGATTTTTCAATTTTGCTATTTCAATTATGATGCTATTCATGTTTTCAGAATTCATCATTCTATAGCAATGACATATCTCTAATTGAAAAATATGAAGCATTAGACATAACTAAATTGAACTTTTTGTCCCGTCCCTTTTGAAATAGCCGATCGATAAATCCCCTCTGCAACTCTTTGAACAGAAGGTGAACAAATATCGAAGTGCCTACCGGCTTCATTCATAGATGAAAATATTTTCTCTTCGTTAGTTATTGTATTCAAAGATTTCACAGGTCTCCTCCAAACCGTTTTGCATTTTCCAGTCTCTCCTCGTTTGGAATTCTCACTCAGTGTGATAGCCTGCAGATTTGATACAGAATTATTCTTTGGATTAGAATCCTTGTGATCAATAACAAAACCATTTTTGATCAATCCATTAAAACATTCAAATATGAAACGATGATTGTGATATTTCTTCTTTCCAGCGCTAAACATCAAGTACCCTTGATTACTTACAAAACCGACCGGTTTTTTCAGCCTACGGTTTCTTACAACACCATCACTGGATGCTTCATAATTTGTAATCACTGGATTTGGTCTGAATTCTTGGTTCATATATACTATTCTATTGTTTGTCTAATTCATTGTTTGGTTTAATGATTACATCACTGGAGAACCTTTCGATGTAGTCTTGCGGAGTTCTTATGATTTTGTCAGTGACGTTATCAGGGTCAAAGACTTTTTCAGGGTCATAATTTCTGATGGATTGTCCATTTTTGATTCTTTTATCATAATAACGCTTCAATTCCCTATATCGCTTACCACCGCAATCAATACACAATTGTGATCTTCCCTTAACCCCAACCCCACATCGAATACAGGGTAACGGACCAAGTCTCCCATGTCGAAAACTTTGCATATGATACCTACAGTACTCATTTTTTCTGCATGATTTGTTACACGGGGTTACATTTCCCATCATGAGCCATTTGCACTGGTTCATTATATATAAAACTTTCATTTAAATACTTGTTTTATGTATAGCATGAAGAAGTTCAAGAGATTGACTTCGAAAAATGCTAAATTCAATACCGATAGAGAGTTTAAGAGATTGTTGAAAATCAGTCCTAAATTTAATATCGATAGACCTAAAAAAACGTCCAATAGACAGAAACAACGTCCAAAACGTCCAAGAGACGGAAACATGAAAGAGTTTAAGAGATTGTTGAAAATCAGTCCTAAATTTAATATCGATAAACCCAAAAAACGTGTAGTAAACAGAAACAAACGTGACAAACGTCCAAAACGTCCAAGAGACGGAAACATGAAAGAGTTTAAGAGATTATTAAAAATCAGTCCTAAATTTAATCGCGATAGACCCAAACAACGTCCAAAACGTCCAAGAGACGGAAGCATGAAGGAGTTTAAGAGATTATTGAAAATCAGTCCTAAATTTAATCGCGATAGACCCAAACAACGTAACAAACGTCCAAGAGACGGACCCTGGAAAGATGCTCAATTCAATCTTGATATAGTTTCTAATACACCCAAGAATAAAATTCTTGATAAAGCCATCAGAGACTGTTTTAATGAATTCAAGCGTGATGGAGCATCTTATTGTTGGTCAACATTTCGAATTGATGGTGTTGTTGACGCTACCATGAATGATGAAAAAGCAGCAGTGATCATTTCACGTCTTGGGGAAAAAAGTCATTTTTTCCGAATCAAATTCATTATCCGTGAGGATGGAAAATGGATCATTAGGGATAAATTTGAACCCATCTTGAAAGGCAAAAAAACTATCACTGTGAATCAGGATTCAAAACCAGGAATTTTGACTGGAATTGATAAACCCTACTACGAAAGATCTTATCCTGTCACAGCAGTTGTTTACGGGATCTATCCGCTCAATGAAAAACCTGATATTGCAAAACTAGCACCCATGAAATATTCGACAGGGCTCAATTGTGTAGCAGAACGAATAATAGAACACTTCACAAATGCGTCCCGGGGAAATAAACTCACTGATCTAAGACGAAAAAAAATAACCGAATGGGAACTGACAGTGAAACAGCATGGGGCAACAATTCAGGATATAACCAAATTAGAAACATCATTAAGATTTCCAATATCGGTAAGAACAATCACCGGTGAAGTATTATACGAATCGAAATATCAATCAAAAGGAACCCCAATTGAAATTATTGATCACAACGCACACGCGTGGTCATCTGCAGTAACAATATTTCCACGGGATAGAACCGTAAAATATCTCCCCCAAACAGAAGAGTTTTTTTCAGAGCAGAAATTATTTGATGCTATTTACCATTTGAGTAAAAACGATCCTGTGTCAATGTGGCTATTTCATAGTACTTCAGACGAAGAATGTAGATTTGATCAGTTTGTAAAGCCCAACGGAGAATTATATCGTACTGAAGAACTGCATAATCAAATGAAACAACTGGCTAGTGAGTTTTCTGAGGACGGGGAGGAAATCGAAGATCAATTATTAGCAAACTGTTTTACAGTACCATCCATTGCAGCACATTTTGCTAGAAAGAAAAACGCGTGGAAACCAACACGAAGTGAGTTCTTATCAGATGTCAAATTGTCTTGTCTTGAATACGGCCATGGAATACAAAATACACCGCTGATACCGTTATTTCAGTTGATATGATTGCGTGTTACCCAGGAAGTTTTCTTGGGTATGGAGAATGCAAGAAATATTTCAAACGATTTGGACACCCTACAAACGAAATGACCCGTGTTGCTATTAATGGACCACTGCCTGATTTTGATTTAACCGGATTCGCTTGTGTGGTATCATTTGAAATGGCTGAAGGACTTCATCCGTGTAGTTATCTTTGGATTGGTAAACACATGTCTGAAAAACACTGGATGCCAATAGTGTTATTACGGTATATGCTTGATTGTAAGATGTTAAAATCATTAATTGTCAGTGAAGCAATTATATCCTATCAAGCACAGAAATCAGTCTGGTTACCACAACCTGATCTAGAAAAAATAATTAGCGAAGAGCGAAAACTGTTTCCTGATTTTAATGAACAACAAATCATGGATTGGTCCAGACAGTTATTTGAAATCAGAAACAATGAAGCAAAAAATCTTGGACGAAGAATAATCGGTAAATTCACTCAGGGTGGCAAAGATGACAATACGAGATATTCTTCACGATTGATTATAGACAACGCTGAATACGATTTTGTAATGGCGGATTTAACGAATAAAGGCCTATATGTCAATCGTAAGGACGCATTTATGTCCGATGGAACCAAATTGGGTACAATTGTTACTTACAATGATGGATACAATCCGCAGTACACACATTTGAGAGCTTCTATGCTCGGTTATGCTTCTATTAATCTGTTTTCGATGATCAATAAATTTCCTAACACCGCAGTTAGAGTTGCCACTGACTCATTTTACATAAACAGCAAAATGGTTGATTTTAAGGCTACTGGCAACGAGAATTGGGGATCATGGAGAATTAAGAAAGAAATGATTCATGATTATATTCCATCAGCAGATGTTACCATTGAAAATAATTACTTAGAAAGCAATCAGTGTTCAGAATTTTCTAGTGCACCACCGATTTCTGATCCAATCTGTAGATATAAAACAGTTTATTTAAACGGTTGTGGTGGGTCAGGAAAAACAACCCGGGCAATTGAGTTATTTCGTAGAAACGCTAGCGTTTCTAACATGATTGTGCTAACACCGACTCACAGACTTGCAAGAGAAATGATACAGAGAGGGGTAAATGCCTGTACCTATCATAGTTTTTTCCGATGGAAAGGAGATAAATGGACTCCTGAGCGCATGGGAGAGAAATTTATTCCTGAAATTATCATTTGGGATGAAATAGACACAGTGCCATTAGATGTATTAAAAATATTTCTTGAGTGGTTGTTATTAAAAAATACAAAAGTCGTCATGTGCGGTGATCACGGCCAACCACCACCATTTGTCGGTGCTTCCCCACATGAATGGCTAAAGGGTTTTGTAGACTATTATGAAGAAATTGATACCGATCATAGATCACTTGATAATGAATTAAAAGAATTTAAGAAATTAATTAGATTACAACCGGATAGAATCCAATGTGAAATAGCCCGTGAAATAATTTCGGAAACTCCAATGAATGATTTCTGGGAAATGTGGAGACCAAATGATTTGATCATTGCAAGTAGAAAAATAGTCAGAGACACACTTCAGATGAAATTATTTGAATTGCATAAACAAAAATTTGCAACACTTCCAGTGCCCCTCTGTTATAGGCCATCGGATACACGAAAACAGAACATTGAAGTTGATATTCCAGGATAAAGTGAAAAACAAATTCTGGTATTAAATGATATTGTGCTGGTTGATATCAATGTCGTTGAAGATGCATTGCGTGCTAATAAATCCCCATGGACGTTAGGTTATGCAGCAACAATACACTCTTCACAGGGATTGACTATATCGGATACAATTGTTTGGATGGTAGATAATCGCATAGAATGGTCGAATTTAGTCTATCTTTCAGTATCCAGAGTACGAAAAATAAATCAACTTCGAAGAATTGTTTTCGATGATAATGACACCACAATAGATGATATTGATATTAAAATGATTGATAAAAAACTCTCCGGTTACAAACAACAGGACAAAAAAAAACAACGAGAATTTGACATTGATGCTGAATTAATAATCACTTTGAAGAAACAACAGAATAATTACTGCGCAAGTTGCAATTGTATAATGCGTTGGCAGTATTCGGATAAGGATCCTCGCCAATTTACCGTTGACAGAAAAAATAATAGTCTCGGTCATGTCAGAAACAATGTGATGTTGACTTGTCTTGAGTGCAATAGACGCAAGGGTGCTAGTTAAGACCATGCGGTGGCAATTGAGTATCCTCGGGTATTATTTGTAATTGTTGTCTAGTAAAAACCCGCTGAGGGGCAGTTGAATCCAGTTTATAGACTGGAGGTCTACCCGTAGATCGTGTTATACTAGATATCTTATGTGTAGTAACACTCCAAATAGGATCAGTAGCTCTTTTTCTACCCCCTTCAAGCTCTCCTGGTTCATATAAATACCTCACAATGACATTACTACCAAGAATTGGTTCGGAAACGCTAGAATCTTTTTGTGGTTTTTCAGGTATTGATTTCTTTTTAATCGCATTGATAGGTTTCATGTTGATGGTTCAAGTAATCTCGTTATTCAGTGCAGTAATCACAGCTGGTAACCTTTTAACCCATTCACGGGATCTTTTTTCTTGGATGAATTCTTTTGCGTATTGATATCCAAATAACCGCTCAGCAAGGGTTTTATTAAACCGTTCTACAATTGCCTGATCACGATGCAGTGCAGTATGCCCTCGTCGTATGGTGACATTATGATGTTTCATTGTAGATAACACTGCACCCTGAAATTCCTTGCCAGGATCAACCTGCAATAGATTTGGCCAGTGCAGAGGACCTCGTCGATAAATCCTTTCAAATGCAGAAGCTACTTCAGTGGCCGATTTTGTTTTTAACGGCTCTGCTTCTTTGTATCGACTTGCAATATCAACTACAGTTAATGCGTATTTGTAACCGTGGTCATGTGGCAAAAATAATAGATCAGCCTGATGAACTTCATTGGGTCCGGTTACATCAAAATGCGAGACATTAATTTGTTTAGGCGCTGGTAGATAAATTTGCCATAGTGCCTGTTTGGATAACCAATGAGCCGCAGTGGTTTTTTTCACTTTTGCGGCGCTAGCGAGTTTATGGATTGCTGATTTACCCCTCCAGTATCCTCTTGGGGAGTAATAAATAGATTCCATGCTGTTATTAATTACCAGCACCTAACATCAATTTACTTTTCATAGCCGATTTTATCAACCATGAAGCCAATTTTTCTTTGAAGGATTTATCAGGAATAGCATTTAACGCATGAATTAATTTCACATCTGCTAGATGCCTGTGTTGCAAATTGCTGCTTTTATAAGCAACATCATGAAGGTGACACGCCTTATCAATAGCGTTTATTGGATACTCGCCGGGTAGGGGCTGATTTTGATCATCAAGTCTGATATCTAATCGTGTTCCCGGTCCACAGTAGCTATACCCTGGAAGGTGCTTTTCTCCTGGATACTTTGCCCATGGGGTTCCAGGGAGTTTTGCTAACTTGGCAGCGATATCACCTCCTCGTTTTTTTTTAAAGGTTCCTTGGGTTTAGAAACAAATCTAAATTTCTTTGTACCACATTGTACGCATTTACCAGAAAGCGCTGATCGGTTATTTTTAGTTGTAACCGTCGTCAAGTCATCTGTGCCAGTACGCGCCTTACACTTCACACAATATAGATCCATAATTTATGTATAGAGATATGGATATAATTGATTTTTCAGCAACTAAAACAAGAGAACCAGTGAAGCATCATGCAGCGCTACCAAACTCTATCCGCGCAATTATAATCGGGCCATCTGGATCCGGCAAGACGCAATTGTTGCTCAATTTAATAATGAGATGGATGAAGTGGGATAAGTTGTATTTAATTGCCCCTAGCGTAGACGATCAGCGATGCTATGAAGTGCTAAAAGATTTTAATGAGATTGCTGGTGAGGATGTTATTGAATTTATAACCGATATTGACGAGGCACCATCAGTAGAAGATCTTGATGGAAGTATTAACAACATGGTAGTATACGACGATGTAATGTTAGATAAACAAAAAAACCCTGCAAGGATTTTTTCCAGCGGCAGGCACAAAAACACGGATGTGATCTATGTCACTCAACGCTACACACAAATACCAAAAGTGATTCGCGATAATTGTAATGTGTTGTGTGTGTTTAATGGAGTTGATACACATACGCTACGAAATATTTGGCAGACATGGTGCTCCGATATGGACTTCAATCAATTTAGAAATTTCTTTAGTCATGCTCAGTCTGCCCCACACGGATTTGTAACAATAAATTTACATGACCCTCGAACACGATATCGTATCGGACTGGATCAAATATTCGGTTGAGAGGGTGAGTGACAACGACGTTGTAATCTCTTGAAAAGTTTTTGATTTCATTGATTTTTCATTATTATTTTTTGCCTGATTTCATTGATTTTTTTTTTTGCCTAATCAATGATTTATTTGCCTGATTTCATTGAAAACTTGTATCCGATTCACCACATCTTGGCCGTAGAAGCCTGATTTCAGTGAAAACTTGTTTAAAAATGTTGTCTGATTCACCCCCTCTGCTGCTCAATATGAAAAAGAGGAGAGAGAAAGACAGGGTAGAGAGAAAGATAAATAATTACAAGAAGACAAAAAGGAGAAAGAAAGACAATTACAATATGACAAAGTGGATAAAGAAAGACAATTTAAATTACAAAAAGAGCAGATGCGCATTCGTGTACAAGAAAAACAAACTGATAAAAAGAGAGAGAAGGAAGAAAGGGAATATCAATGTAAAATTAAAGAAATAGAGCTGGCAAGTGAAAAACACCTTCATACCTCAAATCCAAATTTAAGTTTTGATTTAGCAAGGAATATTAAATCAGTGCCCCCTTTCAGAGGAAAAAAGTAGACAAATACTTCATTCGGTTTGAAAAAGTTGCAGAAAATTTAAAGTTGCCAAGGGAGCATTGGACTCAGTTATTGCAATGTGTACTCACTGGTAAGGCTAATGAAATTTACACTTCACTGTCCGTTCACCAAAGTGGTGACTATGATGTGGTTAAAGAATGCATTCTAAGCGGTTATGAGTTAGTCCCTGAAGCTTATCGGCAAAAATGCAGAAATTACAGAGAAGAAGCTGGAGAAACTCATGTTGAATTTGCCTGAGTAAAAGAGCAGTTGTTTGATAGATGGTGCTTAGCCAAGAAAGACGAACAAGATTATCAAAGTCTCAAGTAAATGATATTAATTGAAAAGTTCAAAAACTGAGTCCATAGTGACGTTAAGTCTTATCTTGATGAGCATAGGACTGAAACCTTGGAGAATACTGCTCGAGCTGCTCCCGAATATTCTTTGACACATACAGTTCCTTTTGGTAACAAGACTTCTACTCAACAGTCTTATGTCAGAAAATCATTTCAGCTTAATACCAGCCCTTTTCAAACTCAAACTAGCACAACTTTCAAAAATCAAACGTCAGAGAATTTTGATTCTAGATCCGTATCTCTTCTGACGTGTACCTATATCATGAAAAAGGACACGTTATTTCTGATTGCTACAAATTGAAAAATAGGCATCAGAATCAAGACAGATGTGGCGTTGCCCGACCCAAAATTAAATTAGAACCATGTGTTATCAAGTAAGTCGGACAAGCCACTATTTATTGTTACACATGACCGTAGGCTAACACCATCCCTTACGTAAGTTGCCATAGTTAAGAGAGGAAGCTGACCAAAAGCCCGTCAGAAGTGTAATTAGCACCTTGGGCTGGAAGGATGTTTTGTACATCAAAGAAGCTGCCAGAAGGAGTGGGCGTGCCTTATCTTATGGATACGCTGACTGACCGCCAGATTGAATAAGTCGAGTGGATAGGGCCCCAGCGCTACCCAATCAGAATCGAGGAAGGGGTGGCACCCTGATTTATTTTAAAATATAATATCTTTAACCGGCCGGCTAACTTTACTTTCCGATTACCCGTTAAGGAGGATTGTCTGTAAAGAATTAGAACTCCGTAGCCATACGTTAATTGGCGGCAAAACCTTAGAACAGAATTCTAAGTGGAGCTTCTAGAAAGGTCAGTGAGCTATTTGTTTGATCTTTGCTTTCTGCGACTGCATTTAATTGTAGATCGTTTATATATATACATATATATATATATATATATATATATATATATATATATATATATATATATATATATATATATATATATAAATATATATATATATACGTATTATTTCTAAAATCGTAGTAGGAATAATTATTTGTGATGTTGATATGTTTGTATATTTTGAAGAATGAGTTCCTATTTGTAAAGAATCGTAGTACTTGCTAGCCGTCGTAAGAATTAATACTAGTATAATTCGCTATGTGGTTATTTTATAGTACAATAGCACATTATCCATGTAATTATAGAAATTGAATGGTATATTTGAAATGATTTCACTGTGAGAAATTAATAATATGAATATTTGAATATTTGTGTACGCTTGTGGGAGTGTAGTGTACAGACATACGTCTGGCTGTCGTAATATTGTAACTACAATGAGATTAAATATATATCTATATTAGATATACCTATGTGATATGATGTATGGATATACGATATCGTGCTATTACGCCATTGTTTCCCTGTAAGAGTGTGTGGGAATTTCGATGTGTATGTATGCGTGTCCTAAAAGGTAATAGCCTTATCTGATGGTTAATGGATGATTTAGTGTGAGGTGAGATTTGATAAACCATATGTTAACGCCTTGTGATTTTCACAGGAAGCTTCGAGGGACAGACTAGTGAGTGTTCCCAGTGTCTCCGTTATAGACGGAAGGAAGAGAAGGAAAGAGGGAAATCTGAAGAGGACGTTTCGGGGGGACAGACCAGGAAAAGTGGCCCCAATTGTTGTGATAAAGAAAGGAAGGAAAGTGAAGGGAGGAGAGAAATCGGGAGAGGTGAAATTCAGAAAGAGCGGAAGGATAGGATAATAGATGTGTACAACCAAAGGCAAGGTGGAAAATCGAACTCGCACTGAAAATCATAAGATGAAATAGGCTATCACTTAAAGGACGAGTGATTGTGTGACATTTAAATTTATAGGCTTCATTAAATTGTTATTGTTGAATTTCATCTTCGTGTTATATATATATGTATATAATTTAACCGTCGGCAGTGCTGACTGGGGGCTCAGAGCCGTGTACCTATTTGGTCTTTAATTTAAATTTAAATTCACGAGCCAGGTGGAACTTTCATAATATTTTAATCAATACTTTGGAAGTACCCCACCCCAACAACAGACCTGTCCCAAATGCTCTTATTTTTAAGTGGTCGATGTCACGGTCATGTATTGAAAGCAATACATTTGTTGGGTCTAATAAATCCAAGACTGATTTTATTATGGAGAATTATGAACCATTCATATCGAAGGATACTATATCACTCTTGGGTGATTCAACCAATCCGACCCCTATTAAAATTTTAAGTGACACAGGAGCTTCTCGGAGTCTTTTATTGTCAGGTACTTTGCATTTTTCTGAGAAGTATTCTTCTAATGAAAGTGTTATTATTCAGGGAGTAGAGTGCGGCTTTGTTAATGTTCCTCTCCATTCTGTAAAGTTGTCATCAGACATAGTGTCAGGACCTGTGACAGTCGGAACAGTCTCGGTTTTACCCGTTGAGGGCATTCATTTATTGCTAGGCATCGACTTAGCTGGAGACAAGGTTGTAGTTAATCCACTTGTAACTGACAAGCTTGATTTGGATCAGAAAGTTGATCCAATTGAAAAAGAATTCCCTGATATATTACAAGCTTGTGCAGTTACCAGAGCCATGGTAAAGAAAGCTCTTGAGAATGATGTTGATGTAGGCAGTATTCCCTTAGGTAACACGTGTATAGGTCTGGATTTTGATGAGGTCACTTTTACTCCTTGTTTGGATCAATCAGAAGATATTGATCATAGTGATCATATTTTAACAACTCATTCTCTTTATTCTAATCGGGGTGATAAACGACAGTCACTTGTCGTCGAAGAGGAAAAAGATCCTGAGATCTCCTGTTTGTTTCAAAGGGCCATAAGTGAGACTGAAGCCACTGAAGTTCCTGTCTGTTATTTCATTAAAAATGGAATTCTTATCAGAAAATGGAGACCTCCCGAGGTACCTGCAGGTGATGAGTGGTCGGTGAACTATCAAATAGTAGTTCCAAAACCTTACAGACAGGAAATAATTAATACCATGAAACTCCTTTGGCTGGTCATTTAGGGATTAATAAAACTTATCACAAGATCTTAATTCACTTCTATTGGCCGAAAATCAAGAGTGATGTTGCCAAATACTGTAGATGTTGTCGTACTTGTCAAATGGTAGAAAAACCCAATCAGAAGATACCTAAGGCTCATCTACAAACTATTCCTGCCTTTAACGAACCATTTAGTAGAATTATGGTAGATTGTGTAGGTCCCTTACCCAAGACCAAGTCAGGTAACCAATACATGTTGACTATTATGTGTGCGTCAACAAGTTTCCAGAGCCAATTCCGTTGAGGAATATAAATCTAAAACAATAGTAAAAGCTTTGTAAATGATTTTTACTCAGTATGGCCTTCCCAAATCTGTTCAGTCTGATCAAGGTTCAAACTTCATGTCTGGAATTTTCCAACAAGTTATGTATGAATTGGTCATTCAGCAATTCCAATCTTCTGCATATCGCCATGAGAGTCATGGGGCATTAGAAAGATTTCATCACACTTTCAAAAGTATGATCCGATCATATTGTTTTCATACGGATAAAGATTGGGATGAAGGCACTCATCTACTATTGTTTGCTGATAGAAAATCAGTTCAAGAATCTTCAGGCTTCAGTCCCTTTGAACTGGATTTTGGACACACTGTGCGTGGACCACTGAAGTTATTGAAAGAGAAACTTTTCTCTAATGAAGATACTGAGATCAATTTTCTTGATTATGTTTCCGATTTTAGATACAAGTTCTCAAAGGCTTGTGAGGTCGCAGGAGCAAATCTGCACTCTGCTCAATCTAAAATGAAATCAAGATATGTTAAAAAATTGAAGGAAAGGAGTTTTCAGCCTTGTGGTAAAGTCCTGGCTCTCTTACCAATGCCACAAAATCCTCTTCTGGCCAAATATTATGGCCCCTGCACAGTTGACAGGAACATTAGTGACTTAAATTACATCATAATTACTCCTGGGAGGCGCAAACAAAAACAACTCTGCCATATAAACATGCTAAAAGAGTATATTAAAAGAGATAGCCATGTTAAACAATTTAGTTGTACCTGTCCCACTCAGTGAAGGAATATCATCGGATTCTATTGATATTCAAATGACGAATCTTTGTAATTCAGAAATTATGAAAGATCTAGACCAGAAACTTTCACATTTGCAAGTGCAAGAAAGAAATGAACTGAAACAGTTATTATTTGAATATGAGCACTTATTTCCAGATGTTCCTACAAGGACAAACAACATTTTTCATGACGCTGAAATTGTAAATTCCAAACCTGTCAAACAACATCCATACAGGATGAATCCACTCAAACAGGAATACTTAAATAAGGAAATTCAATATTTGCTGGAGAATGATTTTATCGAGCCCAGTAAATGTGATTGGAGTTCACCATGCATACTTGTTCCAAAACCAGATAAAACTTTCCGTATGTGTACTGATTATAGGAAGGTGAACAGTGTGACAAAAACAGATTCATTCCCACTACCAAGAATTGACGACTGTATTGATAAAATCGAGAATGACAAGTATGTCACCAAATTTGACCTTCTCGGCATTTTTGACTCCAGATGGACTTTACCAATATAAATTAATGCCATTCGGGATGAAAGAGTCACCAAGTACATTTCAACGTCTCATGAATATGATCACCTCTGGTCTACAAAATTGTGATGCCTATATATATGACGTCATCATCTACAACGACACCTGGATAGAACATCTAGCAACAATTCGAAATTTCTTTGACAGACTCACTGATGCATGTTTGACAGTTAATTGATCTAAAAGTGAGTTCTGCCGTGCTAGTGTGACTTTCTTAGGACATACTAAGGGACATGGACAAGTTAAACCAATAGATACTAAGGTTGAGTCTATTTCTAAAGTCCCTGTGCCTGAAAATAGAAAGCAACTGATGAGATTTATAGGTATGGCCGGATACTATCCTAAATTTTGTTCCAACTTTACTACAATTGCAGAACCCCTGACAAATTTATTGAAGAAGAAGAACAAGTTCTTTTGGACTGAAAAATGTCAGGAGGCTTTTGACAAGTTAAAAGCCGTACTTGAAACAGCACCAGTTCTTGCAGCTCTAAATTGCAGTCAGTCTTTTAAATTATCTGTCGATGCAAGTGATGTTGGTGTTGGAGCAGTTTTAATTCAAGAAGACATAAATGGTATTGAACATCCAATGTGCTATTTTACAAAGAAATTAAATAAGCACCAGAGAAATTATTTAACTGTAGAGAAGGAAAGTTTTTGGCTTTACAACATTTTGAAATTTATCTTAGTTCAGTTCCTTCATCGATTATAGTTTTTAATGACCACAACCCTCCAACTTTTATCGGCAAGATGAAAAATATAAATCAAAGATTACTAAGGTGGAGTTTCTTATTGCAGAAATATAATCTTGACATCCGGCACATCAAAGGAAAAGATAATTTAATAGCACACGCTCTTTCCCGTGTATACCAATATATTTTATCATCTACACTGTGTAATTTATACGAGTTCTTTTAACTTCAGGTGTAAATTGGTTTGTGGTAAACCATATAAATCTTTCATTTTATTTTATGGGGGAAGGTGTTACGTATATTTGATTTAAGTCATTGATTTTTATTTTAATTGTTTGTCAGATTCAAATGGAACATTTTAAGTTTAAGATTCATTCATTGGGAGATATTTTTTTAAAAAGTGGGATGACCTGTACTCTGCGAATAAACACCAGATGTTGACCTCATTTCTGACCTAGCTTTAGAGTTGAAAACAAGCTTTTAAAATTATTGGTTGACTCCAAGGACATTATGGAACTTTGTTATAAACATCTTTCTATTTTTAGTTCTTGAGAGTAAAAATAACTGATTCAACGTAAATTGTTCTAAAGATTCTAGAAGATCACGTGACCCTTTCCTTGTTTACGTAACAAGAGGTATATAAATTATGCTTTGGAGCGAACTGTTTAGTAGACTTTGGGCTGTTGGAATATCAAGTTGTGTCGTCTTGAGTTATTTTAAATTACATTGTACTGGAAATTATTTAAATTCGTATGGATCAAGATGATTTATTTTGTTATTTATCTGGAAAATAATTGTGCTCATTGAATTTCATAAGGCCAGAATTGACTTAGTCACGTGACATCGTCTTCCATCTGCTACGTGTATTTGATTTTGGTCATTTATATTTTATTTTAATTGCTTGTTTTTCAGATTCAAATTTGACATTTTAAGTTTAAGATTTATTAATCGGAAGATATTTATTTTAGAAAGTGGGATGACATGTACTCTTAAGAATAAACACCAGGTGTTGACATCATTTCTGACCTGAGTAATTTTAAATTACCTTGCATTGGATATTATTTCAATTCGTATGGATCAAGAGGATTTATTTTGTTATTTATCTGGGAAGTAATTGTGCTCATTCAATTCCATTAGCAAGAACTGACTTCATCACGTGACATCGTCTTCCATCTTGGATACTTCACAAAGATTAGAACTTGGAATTATTGGGACATTTTATTACCATAACTTTTGCAATTTCTCTAGTGGATAATATTTTGAATTATATTTGGATTAATTTTGGAATTGATTCTTAAAACCGTAAGTTTATTTTTCTTTTCTGGAAATATTTGTGCTCAATAAATTGTTTATTAAGTTTTTGCAAGCTAGTTATTCTCACTCTTTCTATGTTACTGTTTATTCAAGCCTAAGCACGTATCATATCTTGGATGATTCACTATTATTCGAACTGGGAATTATTAGGACATTTTATTACCATGACTTTTGCAATTTCACTAGTGGATTATATTTTGAATTATTTTTGGAATACTTTTGGAATTGATTCTTAAAAGCGTAAGTTTATTTTTCTTTTCTGGAAAATATTTGTGCTCAATACATTGTTTATTAAGTTTTTACAAGCTTGTTATTTTCACTCTTTCTATATTACTGTTTATTCGAGCCTAAGCACGTAACAATATGTATGTATGTATGTATGTATGTATGTATGTATGTATGTATGTATGTATGTATGTATGTATGTATGTATGTATGTATGTATGTATGTATGTATGTATGTATGTATGTATGTATGTATGTATGTATGTATGTATGTATGTATGTATGTGTGTGTGTGTGTGTGTGTGTGTGTGTGTGCGTGCGTGTATATGTATGTATAGTTGAGTTAAGTTTCGCTATTTAATACATAATAGCAGAACAAGTTTATTTAGTTCCGAGACAATTGTAATAAATCGTAAAGGACCATATGTGTTATCAACAATGGGTGTGGGTTGGTGGGGTGGGGCAAGTGGAATCAATAATAGAGATTCTAACATAAATATGCTACAAGATCTGGCAGACAGGTGAATGATCAACATAGCGGACCAAGTTGCTGATTATAAAACTCCCGACAAAAACTCAATCTCCATCTGTACTAAAATTACAGAACTGTCAGTTTTATAAGGCAATTGAAATGAGAAACTACAAAACCATCCTTGGCATCTCTTAGATGAAATACATCAGAAATGAAGACGTGCATAACACCATCAGGCACAAAGTAGGCCAATATGAAGACCTCCCCACGAACGTTAAAAAAGGAAAGATGAAATGGTATGGCCATGTCACTATAGCCAACAATATATCCACAGCATTCCTGCAGGGCAGCATTAAGGTTGGCAGAGTAGAGGTAAACAGAGAAAACAAATATTCTGACAACATCACATAATGGACCAGAGAAGGTTTTGCGGAGACACAGGCATTGACACATGATTGAAACAAGTGGAGTTGACTGGTCAGATGTCAGCAGCAATGTGCCTCGACGACCTCACTTGGTCATGAGACTGATGATGATGATGATGATGATGATGATGATGATGATGATGATGATGATGATGATGATGATGATGATGAAATCGAAATCCATTTTACTACATTTGCAAATCAAATTTTATCAAGCTCACAATGTGCTATATTGACAATACCCTTGATAACAAATATGGATATCGTGGAATTTTCACATACAACATTGAAATAGAAAAATATATATGCAGTTAGTCTTGATTCACTTATTTCTTTCACCTAATTGTTCCATCATTCAAAACAACTGTTTGCAGGCGCGTGCCATGAGCAAGCACTGAATTTTTAACCTAAAATATTTTGTGCAAATACATTATAAATAGACTCATTCAGAGAACTAGGAAGTTGAAGATACTAACCGAAATAGAGTTCCATGCTGGGAGAGGTTTACACTGATCGCCTTGATGGGGGTTGTCTATCAACAAGAAAGCTTTTCCAAAACAATGGATTATAACTGATTGTCGAGTTTTGATAAGCGAATTCAATTTCACATTGTTTAGATTGAAGATACAATGAATTAAAATATGATATTCAAAATTAAAGTGCTATTTATTAATGTATATGATGTATAATTAATATTGACAACACCCCTTAATCCCAGGGTAAATATTGAGCTACGTTATGATGCATGTTGTAGCCAGTTAGCTGCAGATATCTTACTCAATCTCGTTTATCACGCTATTGAGGGTCTTGACAGGGGACTTTTAAATACGATAGACGTGATAAAATGTGTCCTGAAGATGTTTGTAAATAATAAATAAGACATTAAAAGCTATAAGCTGTTAAATGGATATAAAATAAAAGGGTAAAACATATAAAAATACAACAATTAAAAAAATAGTGGTGAATTTTTTATTCAGCCTGTCTTTTATTAGTATATTAATTTACGTTTGTCTTTTTTTAAAAAATATTTGCAAGTAAATTTTAAAATCACACAGCAATGCGTTATATTGGCAACACACATTTTACTTCCATTTGTTCTGTACATGTTACAATAAAAATAGAAATTGCGTACTGTTATTGAAAAGATATTCGTTTCATTAGTAGTAATTTTAAATTTCCATTCACGTAAAGCCCCAAACGTAACTTAGACATTAGAACCAATATCATACATACGATTAACCATTGTCATTGTAAATATCTATCAATCTATCTTGTAAGATTAATAGTTTCAGATACAGACCTTGAAATAAACATTGATCTTAAATTCGATTTTTTTTTGGTTCATATGTATTAGTTTATAATATTTGTAAAATTTATAAATGCAAGTGAATACAGGTAAATACATGTATATGGTCTTTATTTACATTTGTATTTCATACTACTTTCCTCTTCGGAAAAGTCGTATACAGGTGTGTGCCATGATGACCTACCCTGTTTATATGTTGAGTCTTGTATACATGTATCTAAGTATTATATTTATATATTAATGTCTAACTAGAAAATTTTATTCGGTGACCGAACTTAAGTGTCAGGTTGACAGTGGATGACAGAGATCGGCAAGACAGGGGTTAACTACCAATTAAAGTTTACCTATAAAATCGTAGATTGTAACCAATTGTAAAGTTTTTAAAAGTCATAGGTTACAAATATTTAATACTAAACCATAAAGTCAATTAAAGTATGAAATTCAAACTTAAAGTGTCATTTGTTAATGCATGGTATATATTAATATTGACAACATCCCTTAATCCCCGGGGAATGTTGAGATACAAGATGATTTATGTTATACCCACTTTCCTGCAGAGTTCTTCTTTGTTCATGTTACTCACACTACTGAGTGTCAAGTCAGGTCACTTTAAAATACGGAAGACGTAATAAAACGTGTCCCTAATGTCTGTTGAATAACAAATAACTAAAAGCTAGAAAGATTGAAAATTGGGGAAGGAGATGGACGAAAAAAGGGCAACAATAGAGGATTACATGTGTTTAAAGTGTACTGGCATCTCAAATTAATTTATTAGACCCATGTATTCTGAGACTGCTCTTTTTCGTTCATTCATATATTTGTTAATTTATTTTAATTCCATTTTTCTAAAATTAGCAAAGCAAATGTTAGAATGCTTTACATCTTGTTACGATAACAGTACATATCAGTGCAAACACATTTGAATACCACTACGTTTTTGATATACGACCTTAAAATTAAAAATGACTTGTTTGTTCAGCATTACGTTTGATTTTCAGTCAAGTACAATCCATATAAGGTATTCAGAATTGAGATATGTGGATATGAGATGAAAATAGTTATGCAAGACCAAATACCAGATATGTATGTATATATGTATGTATGTATGTATGTATGTATGTATGTATGTATGTATGTATGTATGTATGTATGTATGTATGTATGTATGTATGTATGTATGTATGTATGTATGTATGTAGGTATGTATGTAGGTGTGTGTGTGTGTGTGTGTGTGTGTGTGTGCGTGCGTGTATGTATGTATGTGTACGTGCGTACTTGCGTATGAGTGCGTTTGTGCATGTAGGTATGGAATCATATAATTTCTTGCATCAACAATTCTCTACCGCTATGTAGTATGTTAAGACAGGTTTAAATTGCAATATGGTGCGATTTACCGGGAGTAGATGAAATATAATAAATAACTGAATCGTGTTTACCAATTTTCATCATAAATTATTCTGATTCAATTTATGGGCTGATACATTTGGGATAACTTCCTTGAAAAAGGCAATGATAAATAGGACAGTTGAATATTGTATTTTGCTACAGCAGGGACGAAACAATACACCTATGTCAAAAGGTTGAACTAAACTCGGCTATACGGTGTACCCCGAATATAACGGTTTCCCCACCACACAAAATTTATTTTATCATCCTCGAACTTGACATTAAACCCATACATCACTTTTCAATGTATAGTGCAGGAAGAATATGGAGAAAGTTATAAATATGAGTTTAAGAATGATAGATTGTTGATTTTTATATCTGCCCCTTTATGTCCCAAACTTACGTTATGATGACAACAAATCCTTGTCATTCTAAATTTACACAAACAGGTTTAAACCTGCAGCAACATGGCGGATAAAATCGAAACAGGGACATACATCAGGATTAAATGCTCACATACATTTTTTTCCTTCACTTTCGCTTTCTATTCTATTGAAATAAATTAATTTGTTGAATTTAACAAAGCTTCTTGCTTTTCACTGTTGTCGGTTACTTATTTAAAAGCATCGTCTTGTAAAGGTATTTCCATGCTAAAAGTGCATATGCATAAGAACTGTGAATAAGTTCTTAGTCTAAGGGAGGTAACTCGAAAACTTGTACCTATTTATAATTTTGCAGTAGTGTAACAATAGGGAATTCCAGTTCAGTCACTATTGACTATTTCAGAAATAAACCAATAAATAATTACATCTTGAGATAAGATAGTAGTTATTCAGGTATTAAAACCCCTAATGCTACAGTTTATCATACATTTCATCGTTCCAATCTAGAAGCACTAAAATGGATTGAGAAAAACAAACCAAACAAGACAGTTGTTATAAATGATCCGCTTAGTGTCATAAATATAAAATAACACCACTAAAGCAAGAGATAATTTATAAAACCAAACCAACGCAATAATGAAACAAATAAATATGAACAAACTAAGCATAGAATACATGTGGATTCCATTACACATCAATGTTCAAGGAAATGCCTTAGCAGACCAGATAGCTAAAGAAAACTCAATGAACCAAATTACGTGCCACTCGAATATAGTCAACATGAACTATACAGCCTAATCAACACATTAATTAACAATATATAGTAAACCGATTGGAATCAAAATCACAAAGTGAGAAACTTTTATAATTCCTTGAAGAAAGTAAATATAAATAGAAAACCACCTACGTGCATAGGCTATAAACAAACAATAATCAATCGAATTCTCTTAGGAAAAACTAAACTGGCAAACAGCTTTGGAAAATACATAGGACCCTTCCCATATAACATCAATTGCTACAATTGTAATACCCCAGAAGATTTACACCACATATTTAATGATTGTAGAATAACCAAGAAGGTAAAGGACAAATTCAGATCCGAATAATAAATCATAGTCGCCCCATATACATACCCAGAAAAAATTAAATTAACAAATATCAACCCCCACTCAACATTCAAAAATATAATTTAATTTTTTAAAAAAAACAACAGGGAAACTAGATAAAATTTAGACAATAGGAAAATAAAGATCATAATAGGGAGAATAAGAAAAATCTAAGGAAGAAACCTAGTACTAGCTCAAACCAAAAGTAATCATCAAAAACGGAAGCCTCTTTAAGGGATGGAAGTACCACCAGGAATGAGCAGGTAGATATAAACCATCCTTGGAACCCACATACACTACGGTGGGCATGAGATGATCAAGGCTCGTATACTGAGCAACCAAACCGGAAATTGAAGATGCGAGTAACCCTATAAACAAAATAGGGAGACCAAAAGGATTACATATAAACTAGTACTAGAGTATTCCTAGGGTAGGCAACCACAAAGAAAGCATCTTTAAGGAATGGAAGCACTACCTGGAATGAGCAGGTAGATATTAACCGTCCTTGGAACCCACATACACTACGGTGGGCATGAGATCACCAAGGCACATACACTGAGCAACCAAACCGAAAAATAAAGACGGGAGTAACCCTAGAAACAAACTAGTAAACCTGGACAAATTACTCAAAGCCCTTTGAGTAATCAAATCACTCCGGAAATAATAAGTCAACAAAGCAGATGAAAGATAAAGTAATAGGGGTACAAAAACCACAAGGAACGGATAATGAATACAATTAAAGAATAAAAACACCATGTAAAAGGCAAAATATACACAAAGAAATAATAACAATAAGTTTTTGTTTTAAAACAGCTCATAAAATAAGTATAGAAATCTACCCTCACATATGTTACCTTCTCTAACTTTCCTCTCAATACAGCCTCATTGACATTAAAACCTATCAAGTTCTAAAGTCAGAAGGCAAAAAATTAAATATAAGTAGATGGTCTGATACCAGACTATCATAAAACTCTGTACCGATATTATGGTCCCAATTTAAACAGTACAATGTAGTCTAAAAGCCCAAGACTACCAGGCCCCGCAGAACAAGGCTGCAATTAAATTTTATCTAACTTTAGGCATATAGACCCACGACTCAACTTTAAGGGCTGGGCCTATGGGGCTGTATACTCTATTAATTCAAAACAGCACAGGGTTCATCCAATTTTGAGGGGTAAAAGTTTGAATAAAGGGACATCAGCGCTGGACCAAAAACAGAAAAACATCAGGAGAGAAACAACTTCAAAGTACCATATATACTCGTGTACACATGTACCATAAATATACCATACATATTCATGTACACATGTACCATATATACTCGTGTACATATGTACCATATATACTCGTGTACACATGTACCATATATACTCGTGTACACATATACCATATATACTCATGTACACATGTACCATATATACTTGTGTACACATGTACCATACATATTCATGTACACATGTACCATACATATTCATGTACACAGGTACCATACATATTCATGTACACATATACCATATATACTCATGTACACATGTACCATAAATATTCATGTACACATGTACCATGTATACTCGTGTACACATGTACCATATATACTCGTGTACACATGTACCATACATATTCATGTACACATGTACCATATATACTCGTGTACACATGTACCATACATATTCATGTACACATGTACCATACATATTCATGTATACATGTACCATATATACTCGTGTACACATCTACCATATATACTCGTGTACACATGTACCATATATACTCGTGTACACATATACCATATATACTCATGTACACATGTACCATATATACTCGTGTACACATGTACCATACATATTCATGTATACATGTACCATACATATTCATGTACACATATACCATATATACTCATGTACACATGTACCATACATATTCATGTACACATGTACCATACATATTCATGTACACATGTACCATATATACTCGTGTACACATGTACCATACAAGCAGCAGAGAGGGCGAACAGTCTTAGCTCAATCGTCATTTGCCTAAAACATAACTTTCCTACGAAGTATAAAAAAATGTTAAACAAAACACCCTAATTTACCAAGATTTATAACTAAATTTTATGCAACCGGTTTATCCCGTTGATGACCAAACTGAAGTCACGACCTCTCTGCTGCTACAAATTAGCCAAATATTTTATCGATACATGTAATTAAATCATTATATATCAATAAAAATATGTCAAAGATCGGATAAGCACTAGAGAAGTACTACGAGATTAGCTCGAGAACGCCAGGAAGCAATTAAAAAATATATTCCTTTGAGAGATTCGCTTCGTAGAAAACGTCAAGAATGCCAGGAGTCACAAGTTGATTACGTAGAAGGTACAGAAAGATTATTTAAACCTATTAGTGCTACAACTGATAAAGATGTATTGGGAGATACCACTGATCCAGAAAAAAAACAACCTCTTCTTGGGACAATACAAGAAACCGCTAGGGCAACACAAGAGATTTTACAAGATCTTACAGCTAGAATAGCTGACTCACAACCTCCTCAATGGCACAACATTAAGGTATATACGAAGACACGAAACACAATCCCCTGTTGTGATTCTCTAATCTATTAAATAACAGTCTAGAGCCTCAGGAAGACGTGGTTTGAAATTACGTATTACGATAAAAAAAGGGACCTCTCTGCGTCTAACAGATTTATGACCCCCCCCCCCCGATATCAAACTCGGTTGAATAAAACGGGCACCCACCATGAGTCCAAATGTACTGGATCCAGCAAGGGATCACGTGTGTCAGGGATTGATTACGTATTACGATACAACACGGGACCTCTCTGCGTTTAACAGATTACAAGATCTTCCAGCTAGAATAGATGCCTCACAACCTCCTCAACGGCACAACATTAAGGTATATACGAAGACGCTACATAACCATAGTACACATGTACCATGACTTAGAAATTGATGAGCCAAAGCGAAACATCTGTTTTTGTATGTAAATTTATGTACGCGTAAATTATATCTGGATATTTTACATTAGTAGTATATAATTCTCTAAATTTGCTTAATAACCTCTTTCTACTAATGTGAAATATCCGGGACATAATTTACTCGTACATAAATTGACATTGCATCTTTACAATGCTATTGCAATAGTCCTCACATTTTTCAAGCTTTCTCTTTGTCATTTTTGTTTTTGAAGTCCGTACCCTGGTCACAAGCCTCATCATTCTTTGAATTTTTGTCTTTGATTTCCTGTTCTTTTTGTTCCAATTCTTTCCAGTACTGGTAATTGTTCTTTAGGTATACCATTAACTCCTGAATCTCACAAAAATCTGAAGAAAATAATTTACAATATTACAACATTGTATTTATCTGAGTTCAATACACACCTAAATATGGTGGGTATCCAATAATTAAGAAAAGTTGAAAAATGATTATCTAAAGGGGGAGTTACCACTTAACACAAGATCAAGGGGGTAGTAGAATAAAATTATTAAGAGAGGAAAAAATATCAATATGGCAGTCATTTTGGAAAACGAATTACAAAAATTCCAGAACCCCCGAGAGGTCTAATTCCCAGTTAATCCAATTCGTTAAGGATGAAGAAAAGAAGCCTGCATTAACAAACAACATTTGGTTATTCTAATACAAAACATACAAGATGAAAGTAGACCTGGAGAAAAAAACGTATTTCCAAACGCTGTGCAGAAATTTGTTCATCCAGACACCACTGTTATATGGTCTGAGACTGAAAAGAGGATTTTATTGGTGGAACTGACTGCCCCATGTGAAAAATGAACAGATGATGCATCTGAAAAGAAGACAAAGAAATACCAGAAACTAGTAGAGAGCTGCAGAGAAAAAGAAGTGCTGAGGGAGATTTCTTGCACAGGCAACCTAGAAGAAGCTCATTCCGCTAGAAAAAAAGAAAAAGAAAAGAGGAAAAGAATGAAAACCTTTAGTACAGATACCAAACAAGGCATCAGAAAGAGGAAAAGCATGAGAAATGTTAGTGCGGATACCATGCTAGGCAGCATCAAGATGGATCTGTCTGAGATGTGAATAAAAGAACTGGCTGTTAAATCAAATGTCTGTTCAACACTCACCTTGCCATCTGTAGAGTGTATCAAAATAATGGGCAAAACAACCAAGGAACTTCGCTAATTACATCTGTGCAACCACATTACAACTATAGATCACCACATTTTATTTCTCTTGAAAACGGTTGGTAGAATTGGTACGAAATATTGAATTTTAATAATAATAATAATAATAATAATAATAGTAAACAACTCCATTCTTTACAGATGCAAGTTAAGTAAATCAATGATTTTATTTCTTGGTATGATACATTTCCATAAATATAAAATGCCCAAATAATGAGAATGTTTGTAACAAAAAAAGGGGTGGAACAACCATGATTAATCAAATTCTATCGTTCTGAAGCTTTTTGATTATCATCATGCGTATTATATGTGTCCCTGTTGTTATTAATGTAAGTATTGTTTTTAATAGTATGAATATTATTATTAATATCTTCTGACAGAAGAAAATAAACATTAGCATTTATTTTCATACTAAATAAAAAATTAAAATAAATATTGTTTTATAAGAAAAAAAGAGCAAGAAAGAGATAGAAAAAAACCCATCTTATTCTGCCAGCATTCTAAAATTTTGCTTTAAAAAAATCAAATAATAAAGGGAAATGTGGTTTTCAGCGACAGAAACCTAGTTCGGCATCAAGACATCAAAGGTTACTTTCCTTGTGTTCAATCGTGAGAAAGGTTTAGAAATCCAAATTTGCATAAAGCATACCGAGTCACGAAAACAAAAGGCAGTCTTGGTTTCAATGAGGCTCCATTTTCAAAACTGTACCATGATAAAAATTTAGCCCATTAATGCAACTGATCATGGAATCCAAGAGATAATTTAAAATCACAGAATTGTCATTTTGGTGAGTAAAATAAAATATGAAAATGAGAAGGAATGTTTGTCATTGATTTTGGCTTTACAAAATTTTGAAGTTTATCTAAGTTCAGCTCCTTCTTCGATTATAGTTTATAGTGACCACAACCCGCTTACTTTCATCGGCAAGATAAAAAATACAAATCAAAGATTACTAAGGTTGAGTTTGTTATTGCAGGAATATAATTTTGACATTCGGCACATCAAGGGAAAAGATAATATAATAGCAGACGCTATTTCCCGTGTATAACAATATCTTATATTATATACATTGTGTAATTTATACGAATTTTTTTTTAACTTCAGGTGTAAATTGGTTTGTGGCAAAAAGAAAGTTTTATCATATAAACCTTTTTTCATTTTATGGGGGAAGGTGTTACGTATATTTGATATGTGATTTATATTTATTGTTTAATTTTTGTTTGTTTGTTAGATTTAAATTTGGCATTTTAAGTCTTAAGATTCGTTCATTGAAGGGGGACCGTTACTTTACAGAGTAAACACCAGGTGATGACTTCATTTCTGATCTGGCTTCAGAGTTGTAAACAAGCTTTTAAAATGATTAGTTGGTTCCAAGGACAAAATGGAGCTTTTGTATAAACATCTTTCTATTTTAGTTGGGTCATAAGATGTGTACGTGATTCTTTGAACGTAAATTTGTTCTGATAATTTCTAGAAGATCAAGTGACCCCTTGTTTACGTAAAAAACAGAGATATAAACCATGTTTTGGGAGGGAGCTATTCAGTAGAAGTTTGTTCTTTTAGAATACTAAGTTCTCTGTGTTTTTTTAGTTATTTTTAATTACCGTGTACTGGAAATTGTGTCAATTCGTTTGGATCAAGAGGAATTATTTTGTTAGTTATCTGGAAAAGAATATGTGCTCATATACTTTCATTAACAAGAACTGACTTCATCAAGAGACATCGTCTTCCATATTGGATACTTCGCTGGAATTCGTTCTTAGAATTATTTGGACATTTTATTACCAGGACTTTTGCAATTGCTCTAGTGGATAATATTTTGAACTATTTTTGGATTAATTTTGGAATTGATTCTTGAAACCGTAAGTATATTTTTCTTTTCTGAAAAATATTTGTACTCAATAAATTGTTTATTAAGTTTTACAAGCTTGTTGTTTTCACTCTTTCTATGTTACTGTTTATTCGAGCCTAAGCACGTAACATAACACTATACCAAGTGTGTGTGTGTGTGTGGTATTACATGTAGAGCTGGCATGAGACTATACCAAGTGTGTGTGTGTGTGTGTGGTATTACATGTAGAGATCGCATAAGACTATACCAAGAGTGTGTGTGTGTGTGTGTGTGTGGTATTACATGTAGAGCTCGCATAAGACTATACCAAGTGTGTGTGTGTGTGTGTGTGGTATTACATCAGCAATAATGTCCAATGTCATTAATGATGCCATTTATTATTTATGATATCATGGTGTGTAACTTTTTCTCAAAAAGAGGATTACATAAAATGATGTCACAAGGAATGGCTAAGGTCATAAGTTTAAAATTACCTGTACCTGGCATAGTACTTACATAGTATGGATTGATACAATAACAGTTTGAAAATAACTTTACTGGTGCTTACAGAGTATGGAATGATACAATAACAGTTTGAAACTAACTTTACTGGCATAGTACTTACAGAGTATGGAATGACACAATAACATGGAAAGTACATGAACCCGGAATGGTGCTAAATGGTTACTAAATAAAATTACAAGATATGTACAAAATAATCTGTGTGTAGTTTATACAGCTTCATTTTGCAGAGTTTGCAGTATCATTGGTGATGGTTGCATGGGGAACCATTTTGTCAAGCATATAACCATGCCCCTGTAAGTAAATATGATTGACTGACTGACTGACTGACTGATTGACTGACTGACTGACTGACTTTATTTCCTCTTCAACAGAGATAACATCAGATTAATTAAATTCAGGATAATACAAAATCATGAAATACAACAGAAAAGAGTATTTTAAAAAAAATGGTGAAACGTATACCAGTGTCATTATCCATGTAGTTCTTTATACATGACATATACACACACATATACACATCTATACATATATATGCGGCACAACATGAAACCATTCTCAAATGAAAAAAGATAGCAAAAGGTGACACTCTTATATTATATGAGCCAGAGAGCGTTATATCTCCGTGATCTGTCATACAACAAAATTGCGGAATTTGACAACACAGGATGGCTTTTTGTTTATGCTTGTTTCTTTTAAATTAATTAATTTATTTATTTAGCTTAACTACTTAGTATTGCTGTTATGTTATGACATGTTGGTTGAGAGTAGGGCATGCATTTTATTGTAAAATGAGGTTATGCTTTTTGCCGTTACCAACATGAGTTTTTCCCTTACATCATCGTCGATAGACGACAAGCAATCTACTCTGCTTCCAAGAAGTGTCTCCAATAGTGTATCGTCTTCTTGATTGAATAAATTAACCCCGTCTCTCGCCTCTAAAGTGTCAATCACCCTCTCAAAGAAGACGTTTCGTTCTTCAAGTAGCATTTCACAACCTAAGATAAGATATTTCGCTCTATCGTCAGTCTCTTTTCCACAGAGTTTGCATATCATAACTTTTCCAGAGAGAGGCCATAAATTTAGGAAATTTACGCCCAAGAAACCATATACTGCTTGGTTTTAAGTCCAAATGAATGTTTCTGAAGTGAATTAAATCGCTCATTAGTTCAATATCTGTATTCCAGGTAGATTCTTCGAGGTTTTGAATATTATCAATAATATACCGATTCCAAACAAGTTTACCTTCGGTTTATACTCTTACTGCACAGTCTAAAATAACACTTCCCATACTATATTTCTTGAATATTTTGTCAATATATGCTATAAACCCCGTCTGTGTTAGTGGGTTGGTAAAGTACTGACATAAGGGCAAAATGAAAATCTTTTTCCAGATAAGAGTCCAATCGCTCCTACACAGCCGGTTGAAAAAGCACAATTTCATCTTATCTTTGTATGCTTCCCTTGACCAGAGTCCTAAGGTACTACGTGTTGCCTCTGTGGGCGAATATTTATCGAAAGCTTGCATACGTCGCGCTGCATATCTCTGACATAGCTCAAGTTCTTCTATATTGGTGTTTGTCATATTCGACCATAATTCACATCCATATACGACTGAGGGTAGAATGATTCTTTTCCAGATTTTCATACTTGTTAGAGGGTTCATTCCCCCGTCTCTGATACCAATAAAATAAAAAGAGTTTGATAAGTGTTTACCTTTATCGCATGCTTCTTTTATCGCATCGTTAGGTTTAAAATTGTACTTTAGAGGTATGCCGGCATATTTCTTACTTTTGACTACTGGAATTGGCGATTTGTCGAATAGAAAAGAAGGGATATCAGTTCTTCTTTTGTTTGAAAAGAGGATGCTGCAACTTTTGTCTGTATTATATTTCAATCTCCACCTTTTCGCATAATTAGAAATTGTATCGAGCAATCGAATGAAGCGAATTAGCCATTACAGTTGTGTTATCCGCTAATAAGACACACGGCAGGTGGAGATCGACAAGTTTTAGGCCTCGCAAAGTGTGATCTAAATCAGTGATCAAATCGTCTATCATAACGAGAAAGAACCAAGCAGACAAGATCCGACCCTGCCCTACACCCTGCATAATATTGAAACATTTGGACAATTTGCCCGCAAATAAAACAGAACTGGTTACTCCCTTAAATGAGTCTTTCATGATGCGCCACGTCTTCCCTTTTATGCCAAGTTTGTACAGCTTGTAAAATAACCCATTGTGCCATACTGTATTGAATGCCTTAGCATTATCAAGAAATGTTGCATAGACAGGAGTATCGTTATCCATATAGTAGCATATAGATTCTTTGATATAAAACGCTGCAGTGATACTACCACAATTATTACTAAAACCTTGTTGCAATGGATTTGGAAAATGAATTTGCTTAGAACATATAAGTAGTCTATTATATATAATTTGCTCTAGGATTTTCTAAAGCACTGGAACTATAGTTATATCACTGTAATTATTCATATCTAATTTGCTTTTTCCCCCTTCTTTAAATATTGGTATTACTAAACCTTGTTTAAAATGGCATGGGTACTCCTCGGCCTCGTACACTTTTTTGAAGACAGTTTCAAATAACTGTATACTGCTTTGAGTGTCCGCAAACAGTAAATGCTTGGCAACAATACCGTCGTGACCACGCCCTAACTTTATTGAGAGAACTAATTGCACTACTGATTTCTTCTCTAGTGGGAATTTTGTCAACAACTTCATCAAAGTTGGAATGAGTTTCTATACTCTGTTTTTTAACCTCTGCTAAGACCATATGGTAATGATTCTCATCGTACAGGTAGGTATTTTCAGGTAGTGACAAATTGGAAAAATGATTTGCCCATAAGTCTCTTATAGAGTCGTGGTCGCGTACATTTTTTCCGTTAGATTCAATTTCAAATATGTAATCACGTTTATGTCTTTTATTCCGTATAAATTTATAGAAAGTGGAAATATCGAGCTCTGCAGCCTTTTCAATCTCACTGAACTGTTCTCTATCACACATTTATTTTGCTCTCAGTAACTCTTTTCCAAACAGTTTCTTCGCTTTCTTATAGTTCGCGTATGACTGAAATTCCCATCCTGTTTGCCTACCATTAGATACATACCCTACGTTTCAGCCTCATTTCTGTATGAAACTGTTTTACGTTTAGTAGTTTCCAATAGGGATTACCGTACGGGCAAAACCTTTTTATGGGCAGAAACCTAGAAGCTGCGTCATGTAAAATCTTTACCGTGTCTTGAATAATAATTTCAATATCGACATTTGTCACTAGTTCTGCCTTATGCAGTTGCGCTTAAAATTCCTTATACCTATTTATTTGTTCTGCCGATGCTTTCTTCCAATTTATGGAGGGAATTATATGCTTGTCAGCCATGATTATATTATATGCAAAAGGAATGACCAACTCTATTTTTGCAGGATGATGATCTGAAATGTTCAAAGGATGGTTATCAATTATTTCGGCCTTAACCACTAAATCGAATTTGCTTTTATGCAATAGTATATGGTCTATCAACGATTTGGATTTACGATCGATTGAGAAAAATGTAAAGTCAGGCCCTTCACAAATAGATTGCCTATTAACGGATATTAAGTGCCTATCGGTCAGAAACTTTTCTAGAATAACGGCTCTAGCGTTTGTTGTTAGACAGTTCGTTTTGTAGCTAAGCAATGAACTTAACTGGCCATTGAAGTCTCCCGCGAGTATGGGAATGCCTTCTTTACAGAACATATCAAACTGGTCCTTTAATTCTTCCATTGTTTCATAGTAACTTGCAATAGGAAAAGTAGTTGATGGCAAAAGTGCTCCGAATACAAAATATTTCAATTTATCATTACATATTACTTCTATCACTAAGACTCTATCGCTGCCGACGCTCAACAAAGGAGTAACGCAGAGTGACTTCTTATATAGGATTGCTATTCCCCCAAACCCTGTATGTCTTATCCTTTCTTCAAAGTTCACTTTTAGCCTATTTTCAGAGCGTGATAAATATTTAAACTGTGGATGTAAATTGCCTAGGAAGTTGAGTTGCTCCGGAAGAAGCCAGTGCTCAATAAGCACTGCAATATCTACCTCATTTAGCAAAGAGTACAAGTATGGTGCACCATACATGGCTCCTTTTACGTTCCATGTCATTAGACGAAATGTATGACTAGACATTTGTTGACTTAAAAATAGATTTTCAACACAATTAGTACAATGACTATAAAGTAGTTGACCATGATTTATGCATATGTATGCGACTTACTGCCCGTTTATATAGTTTCACCTGAACCTGTTGGCGTCCTTATCATCGTAATCCTCATACCATTCTCTTGCCCATACAAAATTTGGCCAAAAACCTTTCTCTAAAACCTTCTTAAAGTCTAAGTCATCTACCGTGACTAAAGTAGTAAAAGTGTCCTTTCCTCTTACACGCCAGTGCTTTAAGATCTGAGAGTCAATTATTTATATTCCTTTTTTTTTTGGCGTGCTTTTTTATACAAGTTCTCATCTCCTCTCTCATTCTGTCAACCGGTATCCTGGACATTAGAACTCGACGTTCATAAGAGTTCCTCACTCTTTTTTGTGGTCTGCAGTTTCTTTTAGTTGTGATGACATCGATTGTTCTGCTTTATTTATCCAAGTATTTTGATGAGGTGGCTGAATTTTTTTTGAATGATGATCTTCTTTCCCTGTCGATATTTCTTGCATTTTCCCGTGCTGAGTATGTCTGATCATGGTGATAACCACGTTCTCCATTATCTTCAATTACTGTCAATTCTTCAATTGAGAGGTACTGCTGACTTAATGTATTCATATAGTTGTAGTTCAATATCCTATCAGACTTTGATCGGTGATCATTGGCAACAACAGAATACCAGAAGGAGAGGCAGTCTATCTTATTTATTGGATGCAAATGTTTTATATTTGACTCAAGATGAAACAATACAAATTTAAGTATTATTTTTTCATAGACAGCCAAGCAGTCACTTTCTGCTTCATTCCATTGCACTAAAGATTCTAATCACTTGACAGCGATATTTGATTGTTTTTCAGAAAGTACTGTGATTATGGAGTTTATTTTTTGTAGACCATTGGTGCTTCTTTTATACACTTGTTCAGAAGAAACTACCGGTAATACCATTATTTTGGGATGGGGTATCAGCTTGCCGTGGATTTTGTCTGTTTCTATTTATAGATAGCTATTAGTCAAGTGATCTAACCATGTTGAAGTAAAATACTTTTTCACCCATTATAAGCCACTGGAACTAACTTTTTAATATGGTTTATTTAAACACTTTAACTATTTTTCTTCATAGATGTATGCTGAATCAAAGTTGTTTATTGTATTTGAATTTGTGACTGACAGCGGAATGTGATCACACTATATGTTCCACATAGCATCACTAATTGACTTATCGGCACTTATCTATTGGCATCCATGGGCTTTGGGTTGACCTATTATTGTATCGACAGTCCTTTTCTGGGACTAGTTTTTTCTTCCCATTTTATCACAATTGGGCAATAACAAAATTTGTGATACTTTAATTAGAGCATTCAGAATTCTTGAGTCAGACCTTTACATTTATTCATTTACATCCTGAGATACATGTACTACAAAAAGAGGTCATTCACAGCTATCCTTGTGTGCAGGTTTCATCATAGTTTGACTGCATATTGGACTAAGGTGATCAAATTATCGGCCAGTAAAACATTTGAAACAAAACAAACCTGGTATGATTAGTAGTGTTTTACATGCCCTTGGTTTCCTCAATCTAGATATGCCACGGTAGATCACTCTTTGATTTAAATTGAGTCAATTAAATTAAAAGAATGATTGAAGGGTATTTGATTGACATAATTGTCTATATCTTTTGGAACTGATTATTTGATAGTAATGAGTACTTATTTTATTTTAATTGATCTTCTAGAGGATTAATTTCAAATATGCATTGTGTTATATGTTAGTTTGTTAATTAAGTCGCAGTCAGTGTTTGGATTTAAAAGCAATAAAATGTATCTCATCTTTTTATTAGACATAGTTATCATATTAGGTGATATTTTGTATTCTAAAAATTGTTTGCTCTATTATTTTCACCAATATTTTTATTTGGAATTTCAGAGCAGGACAATTCATATAAAATCAGCTAATACAATGTAAGGATGCCACTCAGTCTTGAGGTTACAATTTCTCCAAGGGGACATAATCCAGACTCTAATGGCAAAAGTGAGATGTCATTATTAAAATACCTAAGAGATTCAGAAATTTTGGCCGCATTAGGCTGATAATTATCCATGGCATTAATTCACTTGCTCTGAAGGGAAGATGTTTTGCAGTTATATATTACAAACAATATATGGCATTATTTGGAAATTCAACTGGTGGAACTGACAAATTTTTTATATAATCAAGCAACTGTTGTGACTTTTAAACCTCATAAAGCCAGCACAGCACATTGCATGACATTTGACGTGCAGATAATCCCTAAAGTTAGTTTCTAACACCATACTATGAAAGGCCATTTTAAATTTAAATAAGAATGAGCATTCTTTAAAGAACAACAATGGCAAACAGGCTTTGGGTAAGAGCCTCTACTGTCACTTTATCAAGTCTTGAGAGAAAAAGTTTGGGAAAGTATAAGGTTGAGTAAATTTATTTCCATTTATGCTTATGACAGTATAGATGCAATCATATCAGAGCAACAATTAGTTATGTCAAACTACCCAGGTGATAAAAAGTTGAGCCCTTGGAAGTAATAAATCTTTTGTGCATTATTTGTATGGGTCTGTTTTTGTTTTCGATGGATTAAGCTTCCAATAACTTGTCAAATTTAGGCGGTAGAGTGTAGATTTGTTTGAAAAACAAATTTGATCAGCCTTGGCAATAGATCCAAAAACCTGCTAAGGCAACATGCAACTCATTTTGCCTGGGACTTGACACTGGCTATTTGGCTAGTTTTTGCAGGAGCATCTGAAAAGGCACAAACTACTGTCACTACATATAGGTGTTGTGGTTGTTGATTTTCTAACCCGAGTGATACCAAAAACTTCTAAAAATGGTACTAGCAGCTGCCTCGCTTTGCACTAAGCATTAAGCTGTTAGTGTTAAGACTGTTTGCCCCCTGTCATACTGCAGACATCATAGTGATAGGGCTAAAACTGTGTTAAAGTTTCATACCAAATCCCAAACACGCACCTACAAACACACACATATAATGATATATATATAGGTGTAGATCTAAATAAAACATTACAAGGTGAAATTATTTTTACTTTCCTAAGAGAAAAAAAGATAAGTTTACATTTTTGGGCTACTAAGTTACCCACATAGCATTACCCCAGAGTATGTAATGTATTTGTCAGTAAATTCTGTTTCTTTCTCGGATTGTGCAACAGTTGAATAATGGACACAGCAACTTACTAAAAGTAAAAACATAAAATGTTCAGCTCTAATCTGTTGATCATCCCTCAAAAGCATTATTTACAGAAATCAAATGGTTTACAATATATGACAGGATAGATTTTCACAAGGCAGTTCTTTTATATAAATGTCTACATGGAACAAGTAAAATTGGCTGAAAATATTAGAGTATTTAAGAAGAGATATAATGAGCATGCATGTGTTTCTAATAGATAATGGAATTTAGTATTTTAATATGAAACATGCTAAAATAAGCACTAATTATTGCTATCTTCTTACAATGTGCATTTGTTAAAGTCTCATTAAGAGAGCCTCATTGGAGAGTAGTCCTTGACTAATGAGTCACCCTCAATAAATAAAGCATTATAAGTATTATTATTATTATTATTATTATTATTATTATTATTATTATTATTATTATTATACAAAGTAAAGTACTTGTAATTAAATTAATCTACATTTAAATATTACAAATATTGGAGTATTGCAAGAGTGGAATGCTTTTTTTGTTGTTAAGTCAGCACTTTTTAGCTCTCCATATGAAGTACAACAGAACAATTTTATAACCATCGATGATGTTATCCTCACCATTTAAAGCATATATATATATATATTTACATTCTCTTTGATAAATAACTATTTATTCCTTGATCCCTGGCATTAGTGTGGAATTTTATTGGACCTCCTCCCTACATTTCAACTGTCTATGGGGCTAAGTTGGTACATGGACAATAGTTGCATAATTTTTATTAATTGTGTTGGTCAAACTAAAGTCTTTTATAAATTTGTGTACAAATTTGTGTACAAACCTTTACAACCTGGAGACATGAACATGGTGAGATTATGTATTTCCACAAGCTATATGACCTTCTCACCAAAGGAGGTCAATAACACTTAAGTTCAGTTTTGTTGACTTTGCTTAAAGATCTTGTGTGATGTTTATTTATCAAGCTTCATGCATGCCATCGTAATAAAAGCTAGATGATGATATGCATTCAGGGATAGAAATGAATGCTTACTTCAATATGATTTTTGGCAATGGACCCCTAAAACCCAGCTGTCACTAAACTGGTAGAGCAGTACATATATTGCCAGTAACAATTATAATGGTTGAAAAGTTGTTCTAAATAATAATATTTTCATTGATGGTTAATTGGTATGGTTGTTTGGTCAGTTCATAGGTTGCCTGAACAGTAAAGGCCATGGAAAATCAATGGTAAACCAGGGTGGTACCTTAACAAGTAGTTGAAAATCATTTTTACCTTGGAACGTACTTTAGAATAAGCCTTGGTTATTGACAAATATAAAATTAGTTGATTAATGAATGTACGAAAGTTTTTTTCATACCATCATGTCATGTAGTCAAAGTAAAACTGTTTGCTATTGGGTTGTTTACAACTCATTAGAAATTAGATTTTTATGATTGTGCACAGACCTGATAGAGAGCATTAAAAACAGTTATTCTTCGTCATCAATTTATGTTCTGTGGTAGAAGTATATCTTTGTACTTTAAATTCTGGTTAATCAGCTGTTCAAACAGTTATTTGGTACTGCAGAAAAAACTTCAGGTTAGCGTTGATGATGATGATGGATCTTGACAGTTTCTCATGCTTTCTCAGAAAAATACAAGACATAAATTGAACTTTGTTATTTCTGTAGTTTGTGCCAACCTAGAATCTCCATGTGTGCTTATCTGTAGAGAGGAAAGGTTGTTGTTGTTGTTGGGTTTAATGTCATTTTTTTAATGGGGAGAGTAAATGCACTTTACCAAATCTGACAATATGTGACACTGTATACATTTAAGTTGTAACTCTAAAGTAATTATATAATGAAAAAGTTATAAATTTGTATCTGTTAATTTTCAGAAACAGCGTACACCACAAGCAGATGTCAAATTTTGGATTGAATGTGGTCTTGATCCAGATGGGTTCACTCTCAAATATAATCTCTTCTAAAGAATTTGTCCCTCTGTTTAAATCTGGCCTGCCATACTACATGGAGCTGGGAATATTTGGACTTGTCCCAGAAAAGAAAAGCAGTGCCACAGCAGCAGTTAAGCACTGACTGAAAACTTGAGGGTCAGAAGAAGAACAAAAATTATTGGTTGGTAAAGAGCTAAATGCAAATATCTAGTATTTGGATTAATGAGAATCATTTATTATCATGCAAGAAACGTTTAGAGCAATCGATTTAAATCTTCCATAATTAAACTATGTTAGGTTTTTTTAATATGAAGATTTTCTATTGTTAGAAATTCGAAATCATAAACACCCTTTAAAAGAAAGTTGTAATATATGCAGTAGATGTGTTTGGCAATTTTAGCAAAAGTTTATCCAAGATAGGAATTTTTAAGTTTCCACTGTTCCAAATCTACAATAACATTTTTTAAATGGATAAAATATTAAAACCCAAGTTTTATTACAGAGATTGACTGAGTTTCAGATTGAATATTAACAGTTAAATTGTGCACGGTATGGTCACATTTAACTTGTTTTTTAAAGGAAACAACTTATTTTCATACTTCACCTAACTGAATATTCGAACTGATGAAAATACATGTATTGGGAAAATATCTTGCTCCAATTTATTGAGCAGTTTTAATGATATGGCTGGTAAATTTCAAACATTCACATGGAAAGTCTTCAGAATGAAAGTCAATATGATAGAAACAGAAGTCACACCACTAGGTTGCATCTTGTTTATCACCCATTTGGACCACCTTGGCTATTTTTTTTAAAGCATCATCTGCAGAAAAATACATTCTGTTGCATGAAATTTATTAGCAAACAAGAAATCTTAATTTATTCCAACAATATCAGCTATTTCTATGAATAGATTGCCATAGGAATGACCTAGAAGTTGCTAAGGAAACAATAGTTAGATGGAATTGCAAAAACTTTCTCAATTCTTTTTTCTTAAGTAGTAGGGATGGTCTGAATAGCAGTTAATAATAATTATAATAATAATGAGGACTTAGTATTGCGCCTAATCTTTAAAAGTTCTAAGCACTTTACAACATCTATAGTGATATGACTACACTACAGAAAAACTAAAACCACTATCCAAGAAATTGGAAAACATAACAATATGCTGAAAACATTTAAGGTACAATGCATTATAAATTTTCTAAGTTTGTTCCTGTAGTTGAAAAAGGTGAGTTTTAAGAGCACTCTTAAAAGGGGCCACTGTGTCTTTGTGTCTAATGTCAATGGGCAATTCATTCCACATCACCGTGCTCTGGTATGCAAAAGAACGTTGTTATAAATTCGTTTTCATAGTGGGAACAATGAGTATACGATTTTCAGAAGAGGAGTGTAAGGATTTTACTGGTGTATACACATGGGTGAGGCCTGATTTGTATGTTGGAACAGACCAAATTTTGTGTTTGATTCTGTATAAAATGGAGAGCCAGTGTATGGTACAGAGCAGTGGTGAGGTTTGATCTGATCGAAATACTCTAAAGATGATCCGAGCAGCTGTGTTTTGAACTTTTTAATGTTTCTGGAGTAGATATTGTGATGAACCAGGCATAACTGAGTTACAATAGTCCAGTCTTGAAAGTACTAATGAACACACAAGTGTTCTAGTGGCATCAACTGAAAGATAATTGCGAATTGAACTGATGTGTCTCAGCTCAAGATATACAGTCTTGCATATGTTCTTGACATGCTGGTGCAACGTGAGAGTACTGTCTAGAGTAACACCTAGGTTTCGTACTGACTGTAAATTTAATTTATTGTGTTGCTGCTATTTATTGTTTGAGGTAAGGAATGTGAAAGAAAAAATATTTGTGTTGTGATCAGAATGGTCTCAGTTTTATCATCATTCATCAGCAGCTTGTTACATGTCATTCATGATTTCACATCAGAAATGCACCTCACTACTCTATGGATGGTACCATTAACTTCAGTTGGGTGAATAGACTTGTATATGTGGGTGTTATCAGCGTACAGTTGGTGAGTCACTGGGTGATGATCTATGACAGTTGAGAGCGGCCTAGTGTATAGAATGAAGAGAACCGGTTCAATAACAGACCCCTGTGAAACACCACAGCATAGATCAACTGGGCTGGAGTTTATTTCATTTGCAGATACAATTTGTGTCCTGTTGACTAAGTTGGACGTGAACCAATGTAAGGCTGTATTCTGAATGCTAAATACATGTTGGAGACAGTGAAGTAATATATGATGGTGTATTGTGTCAAATACTGAAGACAACTCAAGTAGGGTGAGGACTGTATTTTTTCCACTGTCCAAAGCAGAGAGAATGTCATTAAATACTTTCAAGTAATTTCTGTACTGTAGCAAGGGTGATATATTAATGGCAGCTATTGGTATACATTTGGGATATGAACTATTGGATTGCTTGAAAAGTTGTGAATAGTTTATCGCGAATGCATATGTCTGTGTAAGAACAACCAGTCTGACAGTGAATTCATTATCCACCTATGCCAGTCTAAATTCAAATCGCCACATTCTTACAGAGATCTGACAGACACAAACTAAATCATTTGTTGATGTGTTTTGGAACTAATGTTTAACATCCTATCAGAGAAAGTGATGCACATTAGTGTTAGAGTAATTATTAATACCAATATGTTCAGAATGACGTCACTTTCAGATTGGAAAGTAGTAATTTTATTGGTGAACCACAAGGTGAACAGAACATGAACATTGTTGTTGTCCACCAGATTACCGCCGTAAGACTGGAGTTCTGATCTAAATTAGATTGGTACCCATATATTATTAGTCTGGTAAACATCCCACTAAGTAAGTTACAAAACTGAACTATGTATAGGCAGGCTAAAATACAATTTTTTAAAACAAAATGTCAGAGGAACAGTGATAGTTCCATTAAATCTGAAATAGCAAGATATGTTGTTTCCAAAAATAAAGGTTTTGTTTGGAACTGTTTAAAATTAATGACAGAAGAATGGTGTTAAACATAATGATCAAAGTGAAGGGGAAGTCACATTATGAAACGAGCAACTATTACATGGGTTGTCTCATAAGCTTGTTAAGATAAGAGTATTTATTTATTAAAAGTGAAACCATGCCGACATTAAATAAGTCTCAGCTTATCTTAGCAAGTCTATACGACTCAGATTTGTACACCATATTCTTTGAACCAATCACTTTGACTACTTCACACGATAACTATAAACTGAATCGAAACTTTGCAACAACCATCAAGGTTCTGGAAGTTTACAGTTTGGTGTAATTTTCAATTAAGATGATGGAGTTTCCTTCAAAATAAATTACTGCGACGTACGTAAAGTGGGGATGTATATAAAAGAGGTTTTGGTAAACACAGTCTTCATTCATGCTTTTATGTAAGTCTTTATGAATCTACAATCAGAGATATTCTTCTGTTATATATAATTGGGGAGGGATCATTGACTTACAAATTATACATTGGAATTACAAAGTGTGCATTAACTTTTTGGACAAAAACACTCTTTGGGGATTATTATGAATTCATTCAATGACATTCAAAATTATATAATTGTGATATCTCAGGACTGGTGGCACATGAAACTATACAAGACCATCGGTACAATGAATAATTGAATTTAATCAAAAACCTTGATTCTTTTGGACTTATGTGATAGAAGATCTGTGATTATTTTCTTATTTAATTCACAATACAGTAAGTTTCTCTTTAATTTTTACCTTGAAACTGAGAGAAATAAACAAAAAATATGAACAGATTAGTTACATAAAATTAAAAAAAGGCATTAAGCTGCTTTTAGATACTTATATCCAAATGGAATTTCTACCTTAGAATTACTATCAAACTTAAATTCAATTTCTACCTAATGACATTCTGTCAATTAGCCGGTCGGTATACATGTAAACTATTTGACTTGCGGTAATTGTTTCTTTATTTTATTTTATGGTTTAACGCCATTTTTTCAGCACAATATAGGCTATACATGGCGGCCAGTATTATTGGTGGAGGAGGAACCCGGGAAAACCCTGGAAAGAACCACCGACCCACGAGAAGCTACTGGCAAGCTTTCTCACATAACTTCATTAGCCGAATCTTAGACTCGAACCCACGCAGACAGATGTGAGATGGCAGTGATCCGTAACGGACAGTGCTTTAGACCACTCAAGCTAATCGGGGGGCCCCGACTTGGGGTAATAATTATTCGGATAACTATGGACCAGTCAAGAAATAGGTGATCGTAGCATAATATATTAGTTTTAATGGTCCATAGTTACTTGATAATGAAATGTTAACTTTTTGGTGAAAAGGAAAGCATGATGGTATTGATGTAAATGTAGTGTTTTTTATAGACTTGACTTAGGGACCAGCACCAGATACAAAAACACCATTGCCGCGGGGCATCTCACTTTTACCCTGCAGAAGCTATCTTGCATCAAGTATGCGTCTCTGAAAAGGATAGGTTTGATCATGGCGAATTAGAAATTAATCGAATTTGTAAATCATAGTGCAGCTAGAGGTTATTATAAAAGTTAAATTTGCATATCGAATCCTGAACAGTGTTGCAGGTGCGTAAAGTTCCTTCATAGTATGATGACATTGGTTGCATAGAGAACGTTGATGAGTTTGGAAATGAAATGGAGAAATTGCTATAAAAAAATGCTATAAAGAAAAAATACTTTGGTAAGAGTAATTTGTTTCTACAAACTTTATATTTATTACAATGGTTTGTCATAAGTAGTTACCAGAAGTTTTCAAGAAGATATTTTGCATTTTGTTTTCCATTCTACAACATCCCAATATCGCACCTTTCTTCCAAAAAAGGCTGCGATATCCAGTCAGAGTTTGTTTAGATATATCTGCATTTCAAACCTCTTTAGACAGTCATATACACATCACTCCACTCCATGCAAGTTATATAAATCATCTACGTGATTGCTTTATCAATGTGTACTATTGTGGTGTTTTTCTTCACTTTTATCCAATGTTTAATTATTGAGGCCGATTATTTATTAATTAATTAATCAATTAAATAATTTATTTATTAATCCGAAAATTAGCTGCTACGTAATTATAGCCGTTTCTGAGAATCAGTGCCATCACAACCGGAACCCCCTCCCCCTTCTTCCCTCAATGTTTTGTTTCATGTTTGCTATCAAAAATGAAAAACTGGCACCAAGCGCCTTTTCTCTGAGACAGCCGACCTGATCTTGGTTGAGTGGGCAGTGATCCCATAACCTTGGGACTATGAATCCAACAATCTACCAACTGAGCTATCGCGTCTCCACCTCCCCCCCGTTTTTTCTTCTTTCCTTTTTGTTTCACTGAAGAGGTTAGCAAATTATCAATTGCCTGGTTCAAACAAAATGTTTGGGATATAATCAATGTGTAAGTTAAGTATATATTATCATCCTTTCGTCATTCTCACAATTTCTCACAACTTGCATCCATCCATTTACACTGAAATATGTACAATTACGGTTGTTTGAACAATACCTAAGTTATACAAGGTCTTTTTTAAATACCCACTATAGTGAGTGAGGAACCCCGGTGTAATTCTTTTTCATTTAAATTCTAAGCCACCTTTATAAACCCTTTCGTATTTTTCTGAAGGAAATGTCGACTCGCAAATTGAATTGAAACCATTATAACCACAGTTACATGCAAACACCACATTAAGAAATTAAGCATAGTTCTAGAAACAAAAGTAAATAAAAATACGTATTTTGTGTAAATGAGCAAGTTCCAATGGAATAAAAAGGCTTTGTTCATGAATATTTTGTTTTAATGAGCTCATAAAATGGTATAACAACATATTTAAAAAAAAATTACATATTGAAATAAATACAGTTCATATGAATGTCTCTCTCTCTCTCTCTCTCTCTCTCTCTCTCTCTCTCTCTCTCTCTCTCTCTCTCTCTCATTTTATACCAAGTGTTGTTACAATTAGCAGTTCCACTAACGATAATGCTGATCTTGCAACAACGTTATTAGTTTGTAATGCGAAATTTACGTTTCAACATCCGATGTATAGTAATGAAATTATTACTCGCAAAAGTTTTCAAAGACAAGCTTTTTTAAATTAAAGAGAAACATCGTTCTTACCTAGCAGCTACTTACATGAACCTTTTTATTGTACACTCTTAAAATATATATCCTGTACAAGAAAGCAAATTCCATATGTAAAAGTCAAGGTGGTTTCGGACGGGAAACTGAAACGAAGTCAGACCCGGAAAACAAAGAAAAACATGGGAGAATTTTATTTGTGAGATATGTTTAAAAACGAATAACTAAGTGTCGGTGCATTGCTGAATAAATTTTCTAGATTATATGCTGCACCTGTATCCGAATTATATTTTGTATGCTTTTATTCCAACGTAATGTTGCAAATGCCATCATATATTTCTTTTTGTACATTTTGGTGCATTTCTCGAAGTTCATATGCAGGGATATCAAAATCATTGTCAAATTTGCTGAGATTCTACTTTTCATCAGATATCTACTAAAACAACGGGAACACTTGCTTAAAACAAAAAACAGAATGTCAGTCGTCATCGTTTTTACCTTGGATATAAACATTTTTGTCTTTAACCCATTTTGACATATTCTATGTAAGTGCCGTGCGCAACTTATTTAAATTCATTCATGATCAAATAAATGTAATTATTTTATCAAACGTACTTCCGATTGACAAATACATGGTTGAATACATTTTCATAGATTGAATATGTTCAGCTGTTTTTTAAATATAAATATTCTCTTAGACGATCCTACGCTTGGTACTAAATAATATGGGATATATTGCCGCTGTTTTCCATCAGTTTTCATCTCTTACAGTTATACGGCAAAATGTTTCAAGAATGGTATTAAAAAGTATTCGTTTTGAAAGCCTTACATTTTATCGCTGCTGAACTCTGATATTTATATTGAAAAATTATATTAACATGGGTACTGGAACGGTACTCAGTTTATTTACTCTCTTTTTTTTATCTCAATCTTTAAAAAAGTAAGAAATTATCTACCAAATGAAATAGCATTAAAGACATGTTTACGCATTTTCATTATTGTTTCCAACATCAATTCATTATGCACCTTTGATTTTGTATGTAACTGTATCGGATGAATATGTATTGTTCTTCCTGACTAACGTTCAACTTTTACAAGATTTATAACATTATGTTTGTATTTCTTTGTTCCAAGTGAGATAAGATGCTCTACCACATCTAATCATTGCATGTATAATGCGATGTATTATTATTTTTTTTTTTTTGCACAGCTCTTTATATCCGTTATGTGTAGCAGGCTCGCTATCTGAAAGGTGACATACCGAGTTGCAATTTTTGCAGTTAAATTTGTTCTATCTTCGTCATATGTTTTGCAGTTCAACACTTTATTTTGTGTGTGTGTGTGTAAATCATATTTTACATAGAGGAGCATACTGGTATATGTTGTGAAATCTTAAAATGTTACATCTCCAAACACCATCTTTTTTATGTTAATATTTTCTGGGGGGATAATTTAATTTCCCTACCCATTCGGACATAATCATTTATTTGTCATTAGTATATATGATATTGTCATCTACCTAGTAAAGCTTATTCTATATTTTAAAATATATATGTCTGAGTGACCTTTATTCGATATATTATATATTCAAATTTGCATGTGATTATAACAATTGTAAGTTAGTTTGTAGTTTTTCTAAAATGTGTTGAATTTTCATCCTCTAAGATTATCTCACCCAAGCCATTCCAAGAACTTTTACATTTCTCGTTACAAGTTGCGCTTTGAATCCTGGATGGTTCCCTCGCCAGGTACCTACACATATAATTTCAGTTTTGTATGATTGAATTTAGATCCTTGTGCTTTGCCAATGTCCATATATTATTTTTCTAAATGTCGTTGGGGTATAGGCATCATAAGTAAAGTTATAAATTCCTTTCTGAGGTGGGGGAGTTTAATTCCCTTTATATTATTGTTGTTATGTACATTTATGGGGAGGGATTCTATTGCTATTACATATAATATCATCCATAATGTAAAACCATATCTCAGTGAATATGCTGTATTAAATTTCATTGTGCATATATTGGAAACAATATACATTTCACAATGTTCTATTGTGTCAAAGTCCATTTCTTGATCAATTAGATCAAGGCTCCCATCTCTCCATTAGTTTTTTTTAAAAAAAAACTTCTGTTTTTAAGATTAAAGTTTGTTTGGAATATAATATTAATTATGTTTCCAATACATGTTTTAATTCTTTTTGCAATGATCGTATTATGTATTTTATAGTCTATATTTAAAAGCGATAACGATATCCAACTCATTAGGTCTTTTACATATCCTTTACCCTTATATACAAGTGTTTCTAACCATTCTTTAATCTTGTACGTCATTTCATTATATAATATAATATTAACATATACTCTCCTTAATATGGAATTAAGAGATATTTAACAATGCAGGGCTCAGTTAATTGTTGTGGATGTATCTGTTAACTTGTATGTATGATATACATGGTCTTTTATGTTTATGAAATATAATAAAATAATAATCTCTCTTACAAAATATATACTATATCAATCTCTATGCAAATAACCACGTTTATCTTCATAATTAAAACTTTATACTGTCCGAATTTAAACCACCACTATTGCGGATTACGGTTAGTTTTTCCAGTCTAGTTTAATAAGTATATTAACACGGTCGCGTGATTACGTGAATTGAGCACATAATCTACTACTTTATGGATGCCGACAGCAGAACCCAAATATGAAACCGTCCATCTTATGTGATCACTTTATTCCCGTCTCGCTGGTAATCGTAATAGTGAAACTACATTGTATATAATAATGTTAGGTGACACATATAATATATCTGAGCGCGATATATATACTAAACCTTTGGGCGACACATCAACCTTTCGGAACCCGGTCGCCCAAACGTTGGTTATATGCATGAGCGTACGTCGTTTTACCTTTCGGCGACAGTAAATGGGCGACAAAATTTGTATGTTTGTTATTTATTTTATTTTACCACGTTGATGTGTTATTTCATATTCCTTTCAGTATTCTATACATTATTAACGATACAGGCAATCTTATCACTCGTACGTATTCAGTATACAACGGTGTCGCCGAAAGGTTGCAATTTAGATGCTGTCGCCTAACGTAGGATTTGTGCATATATATATATATGCAAACCTTGGTCATCGTGATCTATTTGTCCTGTACATTGGTTTTTTTTTTCTTAAATATTCGTGAGGGCCTGATACACCATTCTCCTGTACAATCAAAGTCTTTCTTGTTTTTCTTGTGATTGGAAAGATTAGTCCAATATTGCCAGGTTCGTTTTTCACTTTTTTTTGTACGACAAACCTGTCTTATATGGAATCTGAGAGAGACAGCCCAACAAGGACAAATTTCAAGATATAAAAGCAATTCTAAAATACCAGTATGTAACAAAATAAATCTAATAAAAAGACTCACATTGTACTCTAAAATTCAAATACTGCATATATGAGTATGAAGGAAACAATTGCGCTTGTTACATTTGTTTTCTTTCACTGCTAAGGTGTGGAACACATATTAGTATCATTGCTATAATTTAATTTCAGGAATGTTAGCTACCTACATACTTGATTTATTTGTAATTGCAGCTGGACAAATGGTTTTATTTCAGTATTATATCTCCATATATATATATATATATATATATATATATATATATATATAAAACGATTTAATATCTTTGCTTTTCTTTCATTAATAAAATGTAGTTAACTCCCAACTTTTCCACTTTATTACTTTGCAAAAGACTAGTTAATTTGCTTCTTGTTTTTTCTTTTCTCTTGGGCTGAAGTGTTCCTCTTAACAGGAAACCTCTTTTTAAAAGTGACGAACTATAATTTCAATGCACTGAGTATATAGTTCTTGTTTTGATCCTTCTCGTGCACCATACTTTTATATCTCGCAAACTTCCTGGTTGACTTGGGAGGCTCTCTGATTAGTGATATAAACATAAAGGTTTGTGTTTTATATTTTAAGATACATGTACATGTTATGCCAGTATCAATCAATGTCAAGCGATACAGAATGCATGAATCATATTTTTTTCTAATCAAATTAAACTAGAAATAAAAATTGTCCTGTATACTGGGACTTCTGCGTGCCTTACAAGTATTGGTAATCATGTACAATTTTTTTCTATGTCAGGAGCTAGTAAATCAACACTGCTATCTGAATATAGATACAAAGTTTAACACTGCACATGTCGTGCAAATTCTCATTATAAATTCACGGAGACAGCTAAAGTAAAATTGTACAAGGAAATTAGTCGTATGTACTTGTTAATACTTGATCTTTAATTATTTTATCTCTGACTGGATATCGCAGCCTTATTTATCCTCAACAGTGTGAAGACTGCAGCACTAGATAAGTGTGTATTGACTGCATTCCTCGCTCACTACGTGACATGCTTGAGTGGTTTTACTGGTTAGTACAGGTTAACATTCCGTACGCGGCCTGATAATTAAATGTAGTACATGTACTAAGTGCGAAAAATCTGGCAAGCAACCATTTGATACGGAAAGAAAATAACTCACTAGTTGCTTGTTCGCTCCGGAGTAGGGCATACGAATACTGAGTACTTCATAATATTGCCAATATATATAGTGGTGCATAGTCATTGGAATCAAATATTGATTACTTTACGTATGTAAACACCTGTGACATTAAATCTACATGTCATTGTATTTCTTATCCCATTCATGAAGTAAAATAAAATTTCTTTTTAAAATGAAAGTTGAATAGTCCTACTTGTTCATAGATTGATTGTGGAATATTATTTATTTGAAGCAAAATATGTATTTAGAATATTTTTTGTATATATGCATATATTGAGATTACCAAACTTAATAGTTTTTATTTATTAACTTTTTTATGCTAGATGATATAGGTAGCCAATGTTCTATTCGTATCTTTATCTGACATTTATTGTGCACTAAAATCGTTTGAGTCAAGTTGGAGTGTAGAATCCCAGTATTTGTCTATCTTCCACTATGCCATTTTGCCCTTGAGTTAAACATCATCATAAGAAAAAGAATGCATACCTGATGCCAAGAAAGTGAAATCTAGTCATCCAGAGACTGTATATAGCATAGATACATGAAGACTGTCGTGGTTTATAATGGAAGTGATGGAATATTTCGATGAGAACTCAATATCATAGCCGAAAAAATCACCATCAATATATAAATATTTATTTCTAATCTGTTTTATTATGCACCTGTTTCAAAATGAAATTGCAGGAAAGGGTTTAAAATGTTGTGACAATGTTTTATTTAAAAAATGACAACTCTGCATGGAAAATTATAGGTTGATGTACCTGGAAGTCATAACAGCAGTGATGTCACAAGGGTTTGTGTCACCCGGTGCGGTAACTCATGGTGTCACCCCCAATGGACCTCCTTCCTGCACAAAAATTCAAAAAATTTATAGACAGTCATTTTGGTGTCATCCCCTCTGATGGTGTCACCCGGTGCGGATCGCAACCCCAGCACCCTCCTAGTGACGCCACTGCATAACAGTGTTTAGTAAGGATTAACAATAATTATGAGCTTAAAGTACAAAGTTGCTGTTGTAACTTGACTTGCAATTTAAATAGAATGTATTGATATTTTTCTTATTTCATTTTAAAATATTTTCATCCTTTCCATGTTAATACGGGTGGATTAATATGTGGGATGGAGGCCTGGGAGTATGAGCTTGTCATGCTAGTGTATAATGTAGTTAAATGGAGAGGTATTTTACTTATTGAGATGAAGGTGTGTAGAACTTATATTATGATGTCCATGGTTTTAACAACTCCTCACCAAAGCATATAATGCTACCTAATTATATGCCTCTTGGTGTGGAATGCTGAATTTTGATGGTAGAAAGAGGTATGCCGATTATGTTTAATAATTGAAAAAATAAAACCAGAATGTCAGTGGGTAAATTTGAAGGTTGCAGATTTAGTGGTTTTTGTTTTTGCTGTCATACACTTACAAACTCCAGAATGTAACTGATCCAAGATATGAACAACATATTCAACTGATCTAAAAAATCCTTGTATTTGCACATTTTTAGCAAATGGAGGACAGAAAAGTAATTATAATTATGCATATAATGGTGTGTGTGTTACCCTTTGATTCATGTACTTGTGTACCATTATAGGCAAAATAAAAATAAAATGTATAAATTGATTGGCTTTTGTGACAAGGTTTTCAGTTCGATAACATTGTGTAATGTAATTCAGAAAAACTGGTCTCTGAATTATTAATGTGCCTATTTTTTTTTGTAACTACTTCCTAACTGTAATTAAATTGTCATTATTATCTAATAACTAAGTATAAGACTTGAACATCATATTTTAAAGTCATCATGAAGTCATGTAGCTTGAAAATTGATTACACATTATAGTTTCATGATGTTCAGTTTTTAAATCACATTATTCTGGCTGCCCGTCTATCATAATTTTGAAAAGAAACATGAAGTATCTTGAATTTCAAGAGTTACCTTGCAAACGTTTCCAATTTCTGCAAATGATGCAAATCTATCATCAATTTATGGTTGATGTTACTTTAAAATGAAAGTTGCCAAATTAATTATAGTAAAATGGCAATCTGCAGAATTTGATGGAAAGCATTCAGTAATAGATTTGTACAAATAAAGCTGAACTGACATCAGACATGTCTGCGGTTGCTAAAAATCTAAAAATCTTTGAGTATAAAACACCGAAAGTGTCATATTTTGCAGGATATTAGTTCTGCTTTCAAATGATTATGATCTGATGTGAAAATATGACTGCTTGCTTCCCATAAATACTGAACATTAATTTAACTAAATTTAACAGAAAGCATCCTGGCATGGAGGGCTTTTATATTTATATAACAGATGCAAATTTACTGTCAAATGTAGCAATTGTTACAAAATCAGAGGAAAAGAAAATAACAAAATGGTAAACAGAATTGACCAAACATTTGTTAGAAAGCATTTATTTATGAAAACCCTTCATGTTTGTACAAATGATACAAGTTTGACATCAAATGTTGCTGCAGCTAGTAGATATTGAAAACATATGTGCAAATAATGCCTCAAAACAGCTGTACAGATACTGACCGAATTCGACATAAAGCATTCGGCATGATGGCAATTCACTTTTATACAAAGGATGTTGATTTGCTGATAAATTTGTCCACCATAATAAATGCAGAAAAAATCTTTGAAATGTAATCATTTGAAGAGACAAAAAAAACCCCAACATTGGCTAAACAGATTTCAATTAAATTTGACAGGTCTTAAAAAATTGTGCAAATGATGTCTTCCCACCTTCAAATATAGCTGTAATTTTTAAGAACAGAACAAACAATTTATTCTCCAAAACCTTTGATCAAAATTCTAAAGAATTTGACAGAAAACATTATGGTAAGGGTGCCTGTAAGTTTAACATAAATGATACCAATCTGCTATGAAATATTGCACCTATTAACTAACATGATAAAACTTTAAATGCATTTTCTCAAAAACCAATGAAAAGAATTATCCTAAATTTAATAGAAAGCATTAAAAACGTCCCATTCCTACAATTATGCTCATATGCTGCAAAATATAGCTGCTGGACTGCTGTTACTTGCATTAAAAAAACATTGCACAAAACTTTATAAAACTGCTGAATGGAATTTGGCCAATAAAACACATTCTTTCATGGATGCCTCAGGTTTATATAAGTTATGTTGTCTAGTCATCTAATGTGGCTGCTGTAATTAAAAATAAAAATGCTTAAATGTAAGCGTCATTATAACCCTGATCTCTTGTCCAAGTACCCTTTGGATTGGATAGACGATAGATGTCAGCCAGGTGAGCAATCTTAGGTCCACTAGGGCCTCTCCTTTAGAACTTCTAATCAATTTTGCAATTGTTTCTCCAAGAACAGGTGCTGATATTTTGGAAATTGGGATTTATCATTATTATACTTATTTAGGAGTTGGGAATTATAAATATTTTAATTACTTCAGAATTCTCATGGGTTAAATGCTAAACAGTAATTAGTAAAAGATTTGATAGTCAGTAACTAGATAATGCTAAAATTATGTCCAGTGTACATGCAGATTAATTCATTTTATTCTTAACTCTTTTCCAGGAATTAATCCAGTTAGTCTGAGAGGCATATGGGAATTACTTTCTCTTCAAAGGAAAGATGCCCTGGGTCATTTTCATACTGACTATAATTCCCACTGGATTAGCTTCAGGTGAGATGCTGTTGCATGAAAGGTCAATTATGTACACTTAACAGTTATTGATTTGATTTTGATTTAGGGCAGGGCATGCATCTTTCTGTACCTTCCCAGCTTCAACACTGCTAATTGGTCAGTGTTGTCTAGAGACAGTCATGACCTGCTAACGACTACATACAAAACTCTAGAACTATGGTAGCATGCAATTTATCATTCACTTTAGTTCCATGAAGACAAGTGTTCTAGACAATATGGCAGCTGACTATAGATAGTCATGAATTTTGGTGATGAGATGCATCTTGATGAGTGCAACACCCTCATTCAAAAAGTAGGCCACTCTGACCAATATTGTATGCTTCATGTACATTGAATAAATTTTATTCAAGTTAATTTATCAAGCTCAGCTGATATCAGAATTATCAAATATGTCAATTGTATGCACTGCTGTTATTACCACTTGGTAAAACAAAGCATCTGAGTGATCCATAAATTCATGAAACTTTGGGATTCAACTTATGAATTATATACCCACATCACAGAAGTAGGTCATTCTGACCCATATTTCATACATTCATGACTTGGATTTAGTCTCAAGTACCATTCCTGTAAGCAGAAACAAAACCTGAGCACTTTTTGGATCAGATAAAATGCATAAATATTAAGTATACGCAATTCAATGACAGCCAGTCATTTACAATTTCATAAAAAAGAGAAATTGAAAGAGAGGGAAAATAAAAGTTGCAGTAAAATATTGCAAGTAGAATAGAAAAAGTAAGGAGATAAATGAAAAATATAAAATTAATCTTACAGAATAATCAGGTAGCAATTATCTTATTCTTTGATAAAAAATAGAATTTATTGGGTGTGGTGCTTCACATCTTTAGGCAAACATTATTAATTCCAAGTTAATTGGCTAGAATATTCAAAATGTTTAGTCAATAATCTTTTGTGCTTTTGGAATGTTGCAATTAGCACTTGATGAAAACCTTAAAACGGAATGCAGTTCATATCAATAAAACTATGAATGAATTTGATATTGATCATTTCCAAGAGTTACTGTTCCTGATTAACCATTCTACTATCTTTGGTTAAATCAGAACCTCCTGTTGTATCCATGCATCCTTGAGCCACTTTACAGATAAAGCCTCCAGTTTTACTGCAAATATTACCATTTAAATCTAATAAGTACAATGGGACCTTTAAAAAGAGCACAACAAATGGTATTATCTTTTTGGAATCCTTTTCCACCTGATAAGCCTTTGATTTGACTTCCTGTTAATACTGCAGAAAACTAATTACCTCATACAATCTAGAAAAAGTACTCTGCACTGTTGGCTACATTATTCACACTGGTATCAATCTAAGGAAAGGTCAAGATAAAGCAGTCAAAGCTGCCATGCAGACACTGTTTCTCAAAGGAAGATCTCATGTACTGTCTTCAACACTGTTTCTCAAAGGAAGATCTCATGTACTGTCTTCAAATATTATATAAACTGACATGTTGGATATAATGTTACTTAGTTTAAGGCTATGGAGTTGTAGCAATATACTGTAATTAGCAAAATACATAGAATAACAACTTCACCAAATAACTTTGGAACATCAAACCCATCTAACAATGGAATTTAACTCCCTTATAGAGAATAAAACACAGAGGTGAAGTGGTATTGTGGTACTCACACACAGGACACACATACTTGACCTGAGTATGGGTCCTGAAGAGTGTACCATGACCTGAGTTCATACCATGTGCCAGTGTGGCCTGACAGTGAAATGCATTCTTGTCAAATGTATCAATGGCCAAACTGACTGAAATTTTTTCATATGTGCATTATGATTATTTATCCTGAAAGAAAATCTTGGACATTTTTAAAGAATGTGTTTTACACAGCAACTTTTGATTCTCTATTACAGGATGATATATTTTTTACCTTTATATTTCTATATACATTTTATCTTGTTGCACTATATATTTATGCATATTTAGAAGCATTGATCTTCATAAGGTTTCAACATTAAATGTGACCTTGACATTTGTAGAACTTGACTTTGAATGAGCATATTGACTGATTAAACCCTATAAGTTTGTAAATGCCAATTTTCTATGTGATACATTATTTAATACCTGGCATGGAATATTAATATGCATATTAATTGGACACAATTTTCTATGTGGTACATTATTTAATACCTGGCATGGAATATTAATATGCATATTAATTAGACACAATTTTCTATGTGATACATTATTTAATACCTGGCATGGAATATTAATATGCATATTAATTAGACACAATTTTCTATGTGATACATTATTTAATACCTGGCATGGAATATTAATATGCATATTAATTGGACACAATTTTCTATATGATACATTATTTAATACCTGGCATGGAATATTAATATGCATATTAATTAGACACAATTTTCTATGTGATACATTATTTAATACCTGGCATGGAATATTAATATACATATTAATTAGACACAATTTTCTATGTGATACATTATTTAATACCTGGCATGGAATATTAATATGCATATTAATTAGACACAATTTTCTATGTGATACATTATTTAATACCTGGCATGGAATATTAATATGCATATTAATTAGACACAATTTTCCATGTAATACAGTACTCAGTAGATGGTATGGAATATTAATACACATATTAACTGGACATAGTTAGTTACCATTTCTTTATGAGCAACTACAGTAACATTCATGAACTTAAGAATGTAATAATAATAATAATAATAATAATCCATGATCAAGATTTCACTCATTTAACTTTTTCAGCAAGAAAAGCACATCGTTTATGGAATTACCATTATATACCATGTATGACAATAAACATCACATAGTATCATAGCATTCCATACAGGCAACTTGACTGAGATGGCTCAAATGACTTACTCCAAGCTGATTCATTTTTTCTTCACGCTACAGTCTAAAACTATACTTTATGAAACTTGTGCAAATAATTCCATAAAGCCACTTTTTATGCTGTATCATATCTGAGATGAAATTGTGTTGAAAATCAGCAAGTTATTTGAATTATTCATGATTCCAAATGGACTGGAACTACTTTAATAGTCATCATTGCATATACATGTATCTTGTTTACACATGATATCCTATGTTATTCACACACGTCTGTAGTGTTTATAAAGGTGAGTCAACAGAGATACGTTACTCATGGCTGAAATATTACCAAATTTCTTTTCAAAAATGAAGTTGCAAGAGAACTTTCTTTTACTAACTTATACAAATAATTATATAATGCTATTAACATGTTTCTTTTTTACCTAGTATACATGTGTGTGTGTGTGTGTGTGTGTGTGTGTGTGTGTGTGATTGAGGTATCTGCCATTTTCCTGTGATCTCATCCATTCTGGAGTCAATCCAATAAAGCATTTCAAAGCTGGATTTGTGGAAAACCAAAAATTGTTCTGAGTTGGACCAGTTCATTGGAGGGGTAAAATCAATGTGCTTCATGACCAGATTTGAAAAAAATATTTGTTGAATATCAATATATAATATCTTTTATTGTCTTAATGTAACTTTTGTCTTCCACCTCTTTGCATTTTCCATAATAAATTTATATGGAACAAATGTCACTTTTTGTAAGAAGATGGTGCAGAATATGTTTGCTTATTTTATTCATAACTTAGATCATTTTGGTCAGTTCTTATATCTAGAACAAATACAATATATATATATATATATATATATATTCGCACTGTTGAATCAAATCTTGTATAGTATATAGGTAATATGCTAATGGAAACAGAATTTCTTAAATAGTGATAAGTAATTTTGAATGAAAATAATTTTGATACTCATTTGTCCAACAAATATTTCACATTTTAGGATTTGTAGAAACGATTGTTTCTATTTTTAAAATAATCATAATTAATGTAAGCACACCAAAGTTTAATCCAAAATGGTAGAGTTATTTAATAATAATAATAATAATAATAATAATAATAATGACTTTATTTAAAGAGGGTGACACAATTAGTTGCATGGAACTAATCCTCCTTGTTGCTCTCTATTATATGTATATTTACATTCAGAGTACATGTAAATAGTTACACACACACACACACACACACACACACAGATGCACATGTACACAAAAAGTAGCCTTGATAATAAGCTAGATTTATATATTGACATGATAAACAGAAAATTTAACTGAACATGTACCAACTCGGTACATTGCGTATATACATCACAAAATTAGTGAGACAACAAACTGGAAGATTAGTGAATGTATATAATTTAATATTGAAAACTTTTTATAGAGAGAGTTCTTTATTTGGTTTTGGGATGGAGAGGTGGTTAGCTGAAACTGAGTTTTTCAAGTATGAAATAGTTCAATGAGATATAATGGAGTCATATTGTTTAAAATTTTGTGCATAAGCCTAGCCTTTCTCAAAACATTGTTTACTTACTGTTAACATTTGCAAGCTATTTTTGGCAAGTGATAATTTGTAAATATTTTTGTCAGAAATATTTCTCCACATAACATGAGTCTAGGCACGGTTGAATACATCATTTCCAAAATAATAACATACATTAGGTTGATAGATATGTTGCTAAATAACTACAGACATGAATTGACTTTATGACATATGACTTGCATATGTTCATTCCATTGCAAATTGTTGTCAACTATCACCCCAAGGATTCTGTCATGTTGAATCATTTGTACACAAATTTCATTCAATTTAAGGTTCAGATTTTTATTTTCCAAATTTGCTTTTCTGGTTTGGTAGTAATCATTAATATTTTAGTCTTGCCTGCATTAATGTTGATGCCATTTCCCATTCTTCAAGAAATCTATTCTAAGTAAGGTTATCTGAAGGGATATCTCTAGGTCTAAATTTAGCTGTTTGAAATTGGATAGTATTGTATCATCTGCATATAAGTCTGTATATGAAATACAGATGCTTATTTTCAGTGGCAGATCATTTATGAAAATGAGAAAGAGGAGTGGGTGTGGAATTGATCCCTGTGGTACTCCGAATGTAATTCGTTCTTCTTTAGAAAACTGCCATTTATTTTGACACACTGCTTTCTCCTTGTTAGATATGATGTAAACCAATCAATCATTGAACTGTCACATTGATAAATGCTCACTTTGGGTTAAGAATATCATGATCAAGAGGGACTAAAGCTTTTCTAAGATCAAATTTGTATGGATTTATCTAAATTTTTCTTGCTCTAAGGCAGTAATCTATCTCTCTATAATGGAGACCAAGGCTGTCTCACAGGAGTTGTTTTCTCTGAACCCTGATAGGTTTTTATGAATTATAGTTTATTACGTACATCAAAGATTTTTCATGGACATGTTTTTCAAGTAGTTTGGGCAGAGCTGGTAAGATAGATAAGGGTCTGTTGTTATTGACAGCTTCTTTGCTGCCAGACTTGTGAATAGGGGTAACCTTTGCCAAAACTGGGGAACACTGAGATGGCTATGCTTAGATTACATATGTAGTATGTGCTGTCAGATATTAAATCTGCAGTAGCACTTGCAAGACCAATATTAGTTGATATCATAATGTTGCAATAGTTTGCAAACATTTAAACAAATTTTCATTTGGTATTGCAAAGAGGAAAAAAAATTGTCGAAAGCAATTTTTCCTGAAGAGAAATTTATTAGTTAATTGTGATTAGGGTTTACGTTGCGTTCCTTTAAGTTCTGAGGGCTATGCTGACAAAACAATTCATTGGATGAATTTGCTATTTCAACATCCTCATCAATAACATGGCCTTCCTGGTGAGTTATCAAATTTTGGATGACTTGTGGAAAATTTACCTGCACCTAGTTTGTTGAGAACATTCCACATAGAAATTTTATTGCAGTTATTTTCTAAAACCAACAGTTAGTAAATTTGCCTTTGCCAGATTGATCAGTTTTGTTACTTTATTTCTCCATGTTTTGTAATGTGCTTGTTAATAGACAGATTTGAAATAATGATGGGTTTTTATGGTGTCTGTAATTCCAGGATTCGACCAATCATGTTGTATGTCTAGTTTTACTCTGAGTGTTTTTAAAGGTAATTGTTTATCAACCAGCTGTATACAAAGTTGGGCCCATACATTATCAAGAACATCATCCATATCATCAAAGATTAGGTACTGTGCTATACTCCAAGAAACATTACTGAGATCCTCCATATCAAAACTCTCCTGAGATACCTTTCATGTACTTCGAAGTAGCACAGGCTGGTTTAGGATTTTCACCTTCTGAATTAATTTACTGGAGGACAGTAAGGGGATCCATGAAACAGTTATGGATGGATGAACATGTATCAGCATCTTGTTCATCTCTGCAACAAGCTGGAGGAAGTTTGTAACTTGGCCCAGTAGAATCACGCATGCAGACATTAGGCCAAGTATTACATTAGAAAACAAAGGAATAACAGTTTGAGGTGGATGACAAAGAGTTGCTGTTTTTGCTGCTAGAGTACATCAAATTTAAAGTAGCTTGGAGGTGACAATTAATTGTAACAGGAGAAGGGTTGGCAGAACTATCGTATCAGGGTAGGAGATAAAGGGAAACTGTGTCATGTCAAATTACTTGAGCGTTATCATGAAAGAGAACCACCCACAGAGTTCCTGGTTGCTACAGTTGTGACTGAAGAAACCAATGAAAACAGATGGGAGGCGGAAGTACTATCTAGTTGTCATTTGATGAGGGAAGAAAATTACGTTGACGTTGTCCTTAATGACACGTTAACATTTGAGCAATGTAAGAAGCTTGAGTCAACACTCCAAATCTCAAGCTTTTTAAAAGATTGACCTGGCTAGGCAGATTTGAATGAGTTCTGTTTGAAGCTATTTGATGACAAGCCAATAAAACTAAAAACCATATCCACTACCACACCCAAAATTAGAAACTGACCACAATTTGAAAGACAAGCTATGTCAAATTCCAATTTCATAGTGAAGACAGACCAATGGGTAGTCATGCCATTCGGTGTTCATAATGTGCTAAGTGTTTTCAACCATATTATCAGAAATGTACTCGAACCATTATGGGGAATGGGAGTTTCAGACTTCATGAACGACTTTCTATTAGCAACAGCTACTTGGGAAGACCATATAATTTTGCTGAGAAAAGTTTTAGAACAATTTAGATAGGACTTACTGCATGACCATCTAAGTGCCATATAGGATTTAGAAAAGTAATCTACCTAGGCTACACCTTCAGCAAACACACATTAACCCCAGATAGTTCTAAAATTGATGAATTTAGGAATGCTTTATGACCAGTCCTAAGAGGTTCAATCTTTTTGGGCATTGGCATGGTATTGTTGTCGGTATGTTGCTAACTTCAGTGCTATTGCTAGCCCATTGATCAACTAAACTAGGAAGAAGGCTCCAATAAAGGTTATTTAGACAGACACTTGTGACCATGCATTTCAGATGTTAAAGGACAGGCTAATGTCAGATGCAGTAGTGAAATTGTACTAGCTCTTCTGACAGAAGTTTATGGACAGTGCTGTTGGAAGAGTATCATGAAAACATATTTCCTATTGCATATGGTTGTAAGAAGTTGTTGAGTGCAGAATGCAATTTTTTTGGTCTTTGGCAAAGAATGCTTAGCAGTTATTTTGGGGGATATCTAAATTTCAACACTACATGCATGGATGAAATATTATTTTGGAAATTGACTACCAAACAATTGCCTATTTAGCAGTAGTTAAGTTGATAAATGGATGATTAATGAGAGGGTCATTACTTATACAGTAGTACCTGGTGCAGGTACGGTATATTACCATAAGGGTAGCGAGAATATAGGGACAGATTGTTTAAGTAGACTAGGGGAGTCTGGGGTGAATGTTTCACCTGAGGATGTTTAAGTGGTAACTCAGATTTTGGAGAATAAGAATCACAGATTTTACTTGTCAAAAGGGGGGATATGTAATGGTGCACTATTTTTTTTAGATAATTTCACATTCTGTCATAGTCAATGTGACATGTAACCATTAAGACTGACATAGGGGTGAGACTCACAATAAATTGCTGACTACGAGGGAAGGGATATGTTCTGTTTGGGCATGAATTGAATTTTAATTAGTTTCCATTTGCTAATGGTCAGACAGATGAAAGTGGCAAAAGCTAACATAAGTTCAGATAGCAGAAAATGAGTTGAGACAAGCCAGAGCACAAGTTTTGGGAATCTCAGGCCATTTGAAACAGGTGTCATAAAATCATAGTTATCAATAATGTCAGTCCAGAGGGAAGTATTCTGTCTTTGATGGGAGTGTTAAAATTTTTGGTGGTTTGAAAATGTAATTCTGATTAACTAAGCTTGATGATTAGTGTGTTTTCCCAGATGAAATTCAAGCTTTTAAGAAATTCCATTCATGAACTTAGTCTAAGTTTACGAGGAAAGCCAGAATTTTAGCTTTGGGAAATAACAAAATATTTCTCATTAGAATGTCCAAGAGACATGTTTTGGAAAATTAAGGACACAGAAAGCTGCATAGAATGATCTATGAAGCAGCAGGTATAAGAAATAGCTCCATACCTGTACTGCACAGTAGAAAAGAGTCCAGTCACAACAAGACAGTTGATGACCCAAAAAGGGTAAAGGGAAAGAGAGAGAGAAGGAAGGAAAAGAAATATGATAATGCTGACTTATCACCAACAGTGTTTTGGAAAAGAACAGAAGCAACCAGGTGATTCTGATATGGCAGCAATTTGAGTTTGGTCAGTCACTCAATTATATAATGAAACTTGTTGTATCAGTATAACAAAATGGCTAATTGAATTTCTCATAAACTTTGTAACTCTACTTCTAAGAGAAAGAGACTCATTTAAATGTTATGTTCAATTTCATTTTGTTTATGTAATTGATTCAACTATTATTTTTTACATGTTCTGTTCTATATCCGTTTCATTGATTTCATATTTTATTTTTATGTTTACTCAATCTGGGCAGTAACATCTCCTCATTTAGCAATAAACAAAAACCATATGATGTGGAGAATCTCACCATTATCACCACCTCAAGATAATAAATAAACAAGTCATTTGCATGATTATATCATTTAACTTTGTTTCTGTTAAACCCAGAATATGGACATTATTGTCCTTTGATGATAATAATAAATTCAATTTTTCTGACTTATTATTCTCACCTTATATATATATATATATATATATATATATATATATATATATATATATATATATATATATATATATATATATATATATATGACCGATCTGTAGACATTTTCCTCCTAGATCTAATATGTCCTTAAAGTAATTATTACAAGGAGGTCATGACAAGGAGTTTGGTTCCACCATTACATTTTTACAATTTCTTAAAGCATGCATGTATCATTTGTTAGATCACAGTTGTCATTTTGAGAGATAAAATGTTTAACTGAGATCCCAAAGGAAACAACATGGGCATAATCCCCCAGTAGAGTTCCCAATGTTTGTCTTGAAACAGTAGAAAAATTATGTCTTATCAACAAGGCACTATCTTCCTAGCCATATGCCTATCACCTCTTACTAGGGTGTAACATTTCCGTGTTTAGCCTTGTGTCCATATTCCAAACAGTCATGCTCTATTAACTTAATTAAGGCATTCAGGCTTTGAACATCAGTGTCAGTTCTCATAGAAACCATTATAAGGAATACCTTACAAGTTGGGTTGGCCAAGTAGATATTTTTCAGAATATGTTAAAACCTTTCTGTAAGCGTGCAAACATTGGTAGCGATTTTGTAGTACATTTTGTTGGGATCTGCATGACACATACCCATTAAGATTGATGTATTGGCTAGGTTAGCTATAGCTTGGCAACTTTTAATAATTAATCTGTCCTGTTTGGGGCATGAATTGAGTTTTAATTAGGACCTGCTTGTTAACAGTCAGAACAGATGGAAGTGGGGGGTGCTCAGTGTTAATGTGAGGTCATAGCGGTAAAGTGTCCAAAGTGACATGCACTAGGAGAGGATATTTTAGAAAGCAGTGGTTCATTCAGGACAAGTGTCATAAAATGATATTTTCCAGAATAGTTATTAATACATGTTGACTAGAAGAATATTTTTTCTGAGTTATATGGGACTGATAAGAATTTTGGTGGGTAAGGTAGTAATCCTGATTGGCTAATGGGTTGTCCATAAAGGACGTCCAAAGATAATACCTGTTTTCCTACCTCCTTCACCCCTTGTCCGCTTTTGTCTGCATGTGGCTTACCCCCTCCACCCCCCACCCCCAGCTGCGGACGTCTAGCATTATATACTACTCTATGGTCTGGAAGTGATCTAATCACAGCATGTATCTCAAAACAAAGAAAAAATAAACAGAGTTCTTTCGTTAAAAAAAGTCTTTATTCAGGACATAGAACTAAAAGTTGTCATCCCACAGAAAACTAAATTCAACAGTCTGTCAATGTCTTACTCCACTTCAACAAACGCAGACTGTAGCCAGTCAAATACTGTACTGTGCATAGCAGCAGTGTAGTGGTGGCTACTACAGCCATCCGCCTTCTTCAAGGGAGGCTGGCACTAGTTCTGCAGTCACATGGTCAGCCAGGGTCTTCATCACAGTCCAGGCACTGTATTGTCTGAATTGAGAGCATCATACAGGCCATGGTGCATCTTACCTGGCTATTTGTATACTCGCTCAGGTCCGAAGGGCCGATATGTCAGCCATGTAATCAACCTTAGGCACTGGGAGCCAGACCTATGTATTAATGCCAACCCATTCATATATATTCTGTGGCACGAATTGTACAAATTGAAATTAACAAATAATTTATACTTAGGGATCACCCATAAAGGACATCCACAAAACATACTGGAATACATGCAAGTAGGCTTAAAGCAGCTGTTCAACACAGAAAATCATAACAAAAAATACTACCTTGCAGACACCCACAAAGTCCTTTACACCCCCTCTCCCCCTTGTCCGCAGTTGTCCGCATTTGAACAAACCCCCCTCCCCCCATCTTTGTGAACATCCTTTATGGATGATCCCTAAGTTAAACATGGGTTGTGTGCTTCCAGATGGAATTGAGGGGTTGTAAGATAGTCACCATGTAGAACTAATCTGTCTAAGTTCTGCAAGGAGGGAAGAATTTGACTCCAGGAAATAATAAGTATTTGTCGTTAGTCATGTCCTTAGGAAGAGTGAGAAAAGTTGAGGACACATGAAAACAGAGAGCTTCAGCTGCATAGGGAGGAGATAATATCAAATAAAGTACAAAGGTTAGACTCATTTGTATCTTCATTGATGTAAGCTTGTAATTATTGTCAAATTATTGCCATTTTAAATTCATACTTGAATTCTCTTCAACTGAGATTCTTGGCTGATAGGTGATTTGATAAATTTATGTCACAGCAGGGTGCAGTAGTTTATCTAAAGATGTCTAATTATGCCCTGAACTTGGTAGGAATGTGAAGGCACTAAAAAAGATATAAATTCATGATCAATAGGATTGTGTATCAATAATAGGAAAGCGAATCAGTTGTATGTAATTGATTAAATTGTTATATTTTGCATATGGGGCTCATGTTATTTTATTCTATTTCTCTGCTTAGTTCTCTGTTATTCCATCCTTTAATTTCATGTTTTATGTTATTAATTGCTAGATCTGGGCAAAAACACCATGGTTGACCATCTGCTAGATAACAATAACAAAAAAACTTAAGGAGTGTGGAAAATATCTCTCACATCATGCAACAGCACACCACATTACACTTTCTTCTGTTTGTTCAATCTCAGTGTTGTTATTAACACCATTTCCTTCAATACTGATGATACACTTTATCAAGTTGAGAAATGTCTGTTTTTCTGATTACATCAAGCATATAACCTGTTCCCACCATAGGTAATGACTTGACTTTGACCCAAGGTTGAAGACCTCTTTTACTGACATGTTTAATGACTTAGTCACCAATCAGAAGTGTTTGTTTCATGGAAATTTCCAGATGTTTTGGGCTGCTTGATTTTCTTTGATGAGAAGAATGCAACATACTGGTATTAGAAGAGCCATGACTTTCACCCTTCACATTTTTTTTTAAAACTAAGCTTATCTTCACAGAATCATTTGTATGATCTCAACTGATGGGATGCTTTGAAAGTGAAGATGAAATTTTGTATGTGCTGTAGTAGAGTTCATAGCTTTCAACATGGATTTATTCTTCACAAAATTTTCCATATTTTGAGTCTCTGCTATGATAGACTTAATTAGGTCATCAACGGCTATGACTTTTTCATTGGTGTTCATTACCTTGGTGATATTATTCCTGCACATTTCAGATTCTTCTTTTACCACACTTACAATTTCAGTTTTCAAATTTCTAATGTCTTCCATTAATAATAAGAAAATGTATGGATCAATAGCAGCAGAACAATATTTTATTTTTGTCTTTTTCTGATAGTAGATTATCATTGTCTTTATTTAAATGCTTCATGTTTTCCTGGTTTCTTCTTCAAGGATGAAACAGTGATTCAGTAATTGGATAAGGTCACATTTATTGTTTCTTTTTCCAGCAATTCAGCTTTTATCTTCATATTTGAAAGTTGTTCAGCAAACTTGTCATGTCTGTCTTTTTTGACTGATATATTGTTTTCAAACATTAATGTTCTTTTGATACTTTTGTTTGTTGGGTCTTGAGTTTTTGCAATTTCCTGATGCTGCAATTTATATTCCCACATTAGTGCTGTTACCTTTTTATCACTGCTCTCAGCAACCCCAGTTAGTAGAGAAATGTTTTCATTATTCCTTGTTAGGGCTATCATCTGTTCACTGCCTGATTCAGATTGCAGCTGGTGAAAAAAAAGGGGGGGGGGGGCTGGACTCAGAGGACTGTCTGGCTGGGATTTTTTAATAGTTTCCCCCAGATTGATTTGGTGCAGAACCACTAACTGCCATATCAGAATTCCCAGTGGGGAGAGAGATTTATGGTATCACGGTACCAATTGTTTTTCCATAGACCTCAATGCTAATATTTGGAGAGATAAATATATTTTCTATCCTAATTTAGCATGCATCTCACACACTGTTATAGAGAACAATGTTAGATTGTCAATTTGATGATGACAAAACCAGGTACTCCATTGCATTTAAGAGAGATAACTCTGCTGGAACTAGACGGGTATGAGTTATCTAGTCACAACATACCTATTTTCAGTCATGTCTATGACATTTTCAAAAAATCATAAAAAATACAAAATATGATCTATATAGGAATTACACATAAATTCACATGTTGCCAAGAGGCTAAACTATTTTTTAAGCCTAACAGAAAGTACAACTCTTACATAATCCACCAATCAAAGCTTGTGTTGTTGTTTATTTCTGAATACAATGGACCCTAACACCTTAAGCACCTCCCACCAGGACATGCGCAATTGGTACCGTTATACCTATAGCAAACCTTGATTTTTCCAATAATCTGTGAAATAGCTCGAGACTATATAAGTAACACATGTACCTAGTCTCGCTTGTCAAAACCAATTTTATGAGGTACTAAGCTGTTTTATATGATTGTGTATAGAAATGTTATGGAGCTATTTGAACTCTTGTTTTCATACCTTTGCTTCACTATCAAACTCATCTTTTGAAATAAAATGAATTCTTTTAACTATGAGTTGTGTTTTATTCATATTAGCACTTATCGAACTTCACTTTGGTGATAGGGGATAAATCACATTATGTCATATTGTTTAATAGTAAGGTCAAAGGTCAATGCACTAGTTAGCATGTACCAGTTCTACTCTTATAGAGACCTTTTGATCTAAAATAAAGGACTTATATTTGTTTCATGAACACAGAAAGTAACAACAGGGACAGGTGGACATGGCCCAATCTAATTATAAAGTCTTAGCTTTGAACACTTTACTGTGTCAGCATATGAATGAGGTCAGTAACCCCCAGTCCTCACACAAAGGTCAAGCTACCCAGCCTCTTTGTCATACAAATAGAAAGCTTCCCTCCTTTGTGTAGTGAATACAGTTGATGTAATAAGCCAATCTGACACCAAATAAAGTAGATAACAGCTTTGTAAGTGTTTATGTTGGATCTGGGGGTGAAAATGGGGACTAAAATACAGAAAAAGGCTCAAGTTTTACAATGAGTATAGTCAGTCCAATGGATTTAAAAACAGGAGGAAAGTGTGTATCTAAATGGGAGATGTAGCGTATGATAATGGAATTAAAGGAGACAAAAGCAGCAATGAGAAAAATGAGAAGTGAGAGCTTGATAACATTATCTTGGAAAATATACGGCGGCAGTGGAACATAGGTGCAAATACAATTCAAAGGCACCTGTGCTATAACATCCCTTACAGGCACCAAATATCAGGTGACGTGGTGTTCATTCCTAGCTAATATAAAAGGGTGAATAATGTAGATAATATAGATGCGTATAAGTTATATTTCTTCTAAATAAGAAATTAACAATCATGGGCTTCTGTTAGACAGAAAAAATACCTAAACCAAACAAAGCATGTTTGATCAGTTTTCAAACTTTTAAACTTTACTGGGAAAAATTATTAAAGTATTCTAGTTCAATTTGCATCAAGACCAAGGGCTAATATGATACTTCACAAATCTTATCTTTATTTTCTTACACATTAACTTCAATTGTGGGTTTTTATCTATTGAAATTTTATGTCTGGTGTAAGGGAGATAACTTAATGATATACATAAGGTGTGGTCTTTTTATTTCCTCCAATATATTATCCATGTAATATAGATGAATTCAAGAACACATGTATTAACTTCAATGCAATTAAATTATCCAAAAATGCATTACTGATAAAGTGAGAACCTAAAATCCAGGCTTCTATATGTAGTAGAGACCTCAAGAATGATTATCTAACTATGGAATCGCATGTTCATTTTTCAAGGCACAAAAGTTTACAACAAAAAAAAAGACATTTAGTGCAGGACAATTCAAATCAAAATAGGAAGGAATACCATATCTTTAATAAATTACCTAAAATACTCATACCAGAATATTCTTTATGATACAAGTGAACTATCTACAAGAGGACCAGTAGTGTCCTCTATCCTGGTCTATAACATGCTTTAGAAGAACAAGAGAGTTGTTTTTTATCTATGATTTTTCATCTTTTGCGCATAAAATAGTCAATGTTTGGCTAAAATTAACTAAATTAACTTTACATAACTTATTTTTTTGCTTGTATGCTATCTTAAAGCTGACTACACAGGCACAAAGCCATCAGTCTATATATGTTATAGGTATAGTTACAAAAGCCCCATTCCAAAGCTAATGTGTCTTATTTTCTGAAGATTTTCTATGTAAAAGTCTGTCAATATTAGACCAAAACTTCTCAATATCCATTATTTAACCAAATGACACTATGACAGTATATAAATGGTGGCTATGTATACTCGGTGCTATGGATACACTGTGAAGCTGGTATTACCTTTTAGGTATCATGGTACCAGTTGTTTTCCATAGACCTCAATGCTAATATTTGGAGAGATAAATATATTTTCTTTCCTAATTCAGCGTGCATCTCACACACTGTTATAGAGAACAATGTTAGGTTATCAATTTGATGATGACAAAACCAGGTACTCCATTGCATTTAAGAGAGATAACTCTGCTGGAAGTAGACAGGGGTATGAGTTATCTAGTCACAATATACCTATTTTCAGTCATGTCTATGACATTTTCAAAAAATCATAAAAAATACAAAATATGATCTGTATAGGAATTAACATAAATTCACATGTTGCCAAGAGGCTAAACTATTTTTTAAGCCTAACAGAAAGTACAAATCTTACATAATCCATCAATCAAAGCTTGTGTTGTTAATTTCTGAATACAATGGACCCTACACCTTAAGCACCTCCCACCTGGACATGCGCAATTGGTACCGCTATACCTTATTTGATCTCCAGTTAACTGAAATTTTATATCATCACATGTGATGTGGAAGACTGGTTTGGGATGCTACAAGCCTGAAATATACTTTGATTGCTGTCATGGTTACTATCACTGGTTTTAAAATATATTTCTTAAGCAATGAACTGCAATTCAGTGTTAGTTAATTAAAATATTTAATTCATATGATTGAAGAAGAACATTTTTTAATATACTCAGCTACTAACAGCTTCCGATTTCACTTGAGCTTTTCCATTTACTCAAATCAGGCCTCTGCTATGGGCTAAAATCTCTTAACCCAAAGTAGAAAAGGCACATAATGAGAATCTTTGAAGAGCTTTTGATCAATATATAGTATATAACTATTCAATGGCTTTACTGTCTGTGGAAGGAGCTAGGCAGGTTTTAAATTAGCCAAAAATTTGGCTAAGGATTCCTGTTGCCATACTCAGTGAGGCTGGTACACAACTAATGTCCTTTTAGCCCAATTTGGCTAATTCCTACAAAGCTGTTCTTCACACTCTTAGGTTGAAACCAAATATTGACTAAATGAATGCTTAGCCAAAATTTGGCTAATGATCCCTGTTGCCATACTCAATGAGGCTGGTACACAACTAATGTCCTTTTAGCCCAATTTGGCTAATTCCTACAAAGCTGTTGTTCACACTTTTAGGTTGAAACCAAATCTTGGCTAAATGAATGCTTAGCCAAAATTTGGCTAGTGTCTTTTAGTATAATCCCCATGTATGGTTGCAGAATCTAGGAAACTGATTAGCCAAAATTTGGCTAACTGCAATATTGTCTGTTTCCATAATGTACTGTATGACTTTTAGGCAAAGACCAAATTTTGAATAAATGTATCCTTAGCCAAAATTTGGCTAGTGTGAACAACAGCATTTAGTACAAGCTGCATGTATGGCTGTTAGAATCAAAAAGCGTAAAAGCAATTAATTAGCAACATTTGGCTAATCACCTCAATGTCTCATACCATAATGTACATTTATGACCTCTAGGTAAAAACCCAAGTTTTGGAGAAATATGTTTTGCAAATGGATGATCAGCCAGCATTTGGAAAAATTAAAATAAAAGCTTGGAAAATAGAAAAATAAAAAAATCTTTCCTTCTTTCAGAACAAGTGTTTATACAGTAGACTCATGCTGTATGGCACCCTTTTAATTGCAAATGGAGTAGCACTCAAAACCTAGTTTAGTGTCCACCTACTTCAAAACTCCATCCTTTCCTTGCTCTAGTTTCTATCAAATTTGCCTGCAGATGTTGACCACCTGATCAATGACCACTGTTTTTCTCCCATGGATCCTTGTGTACTGTGCAAGTGATTATCTAAGCACGTTTTTTCTCCATCATGGGACTAATCAGCCACACTTAATACAAAATATTTGCAATCTCAACTGCCTAACTGATTTCAACAACTGTCTATAATTATATGTATATGGTTCAGTTAATTGCAATCTTGCAATATACTTTGTTTTCCTAATATGTTATCAGTCCTTCTAAATATCCATCTTCTTATATGTACTTGACCAACTATTATTTCTGCTCTTTCTCTCTATCTGCTGCCATCCTCTCACATTTCCTCTCTCATTATATTGTTTCATGCCTATATCTTAAATCCTTGCACATTGCACTGATCCAGCATACAAGATCATCTGTTGGGCTACTAATGTTACATGTAATTTGAAAATGTATATAATTGAGCATAGAACGTAGAGTGTAACATTCAAATTTAATGAATGAGAGACTACCAAACCATCCCAGTGATTCTTATAAGGTTAGTATTTTTATATAAATTCATGAGGTAAATTATCTATTTTACCTCCATCCACCACCATTCCATTCTAATGTGTGCCAACCCTACTGTTGATAAATGTGTAATCAGAATAATCTAGTAAATACACCTTTACTGAGCTGTAATCCCGAGGAAATGAATAGAGAATCAAAATAATAATATATGTACAGTAAAACCTGTCTTGATACCACTGTTATGAGAGACCATAATTTCCATACACAGACTTATTGATTATGTAGGATTATGACCTGTTTTGAGAGACCCTTTCTTTTGGCAGAAGGGGTGGTCTTTGAAAACATGTTTTACGGTACCACAATGCTTTTAAATACCCAAATTTGTAATGATAATATCACATGGCATTTAGAAATTCTTATTATAAATGTAAATTTAGAACTTTCTGAAATGTATTATATCAATCTGTGCTTGGTCAAGTTTTGCCATAAAATGATGTCATGATATTACTTGTGGAACTTTAAAATTCAGTACGCTTTGGCCAATGTGTTTCCTGTATATATAAATCTTTGTAAGGAATAACTTAATTGGCTTTGACATTCAGTGAACCATAAACATTTTCAGCACAAAAATAAAGTTCTGCTAAAATATATAATCTCTTCAACCATCAAATTGTCTATGCAATAAGAATGTAAATGAATAAATTAAATGCTTGTAATTGATACTATGTCTTTATTTGAATATTTCATAAAAAGGGATAGGAAGCACATATTGGATTATGTTAATTAGGTCAGATAGAGTAATAAAAAGCATATTATCAAGTATATATCATGGTAACCCATTTATTTTTAAATCTGACATCATATAAGATAATAATTGTGTAAAACTTTGCTCAGGCTCTGTATGTCTTTGAACTCTTCGCAGAGTCTTTTTTGAGTAACTAAGGTATGGTTGCCATCAACAATATCAACGATACCTTCAGACTTGAAATTCAATTCTAATGAGTCATCACCAACATCTACAGTTCCATTTGTAGGAGGAAATTCCTTGAAGTTTCCATTTTGTACCATAACTTTTGCATTGATATACAACCTGCAGACATAATTATGATCAATGCTTCTGACAGCAGTTTTGCTTGATGAACAATGCAGGGTCTGTATATCAACTGTTCCAAGAAACTTTGACTGAGCCGCATGCATGAAAACATTCTGCTCATTCTGAAAAACATAATCACATTGGAGATAATGAAAATCATAATCACATTGCAGATAATAAAAAACATGCTAAGTAATCATAACTTGATTAAAACGCCTTTCTTGGTATTTTGAAAGAAATTAAAATTCCTACCAATGGAAAACATTATAAAGCTTTTCAGAGAAGCATTTACTGCAGTCAATACATCAATGAATTATAGTCTTCTATAAATGTGCATGAATATTCATGATAAATCTCATCAAACTAGAGTTAGAAGTCCTTCTATAGAAATGCTACCAAGGCTTCATGCAGAAAGGCAATGTAAAATGGTCTGAGAAAGAGACTTTTACTATTTTGTCAATGTTGCTGAAAGGTTATATAGCGCAAACGTCACACAGAGCTGAATTTCCTTTTTTAAAATGTTAAGTTACTTACAAAAGTACAGTGCACTCATTAAATATGGATAATCTCAGTCAAAACATAATATATGTTAGGGACAAACCAGTTAATCTTCAGGGATGGTTGTTGGAGGGGTGGGTGGGAACTAAAAAAAATAAGTGAATAGGAATTCCAAAGAATGTTTGCGTGATTTTAATGCTTTACATATCTTTAATAATTGTTCAGTCATATCATTACGATGTCTGGTGTGTGACAGTTTATAGTGATTTCTATTATTGGGCCATCATACAAAAGACATGTGGCATGCTGTCCCACCCATTTACATTATCCTGACACCAGGCCAATGAATTCTAACACTAATGTCTTAATGCTGGGCAATAGCAATGCAGCTGTTAGTATCATTGTTACAAGTCTTTGGTATAACTCAGCCAGGGTTCAAAACCGCAACCTCCCACATACAAGGCAGATGCTCTAACCACAAGGCCACTGGTTCATTGGAACTCCAATGCTAATAAGAATGTTAGCTTGTAACAAAGCATGTCGGATAAATGTGTTGAAAGTTTCATCGTGATTTTGTCACACAGGGGTCATCTCTGTACTAGAACTTTAATACTATTTTAATGCATGTGTGTGTGTGACAAACCGCATAATAACTTTAATAAGTTGACAAGATCAGACTGAAATAAAAGCCACAATTGATTTTGAAAAATTTGGAACATGTTTTCATGGCAACCTCAAAAATATTTATCAATGTTTATAAAGTTAAAAATATTAACAAAATATGGTACTCTTATTGATGTACAGATGAGTTAAGTTATTGGTGGATGGAACCCATTTTATATTCCAGACTTTTCAGTGGGTGTGATACTTATAGAGATCAGGTTTGGAAGACTCTAGAGTTCATTGTGACTACTTTCCTTTATAATTACAGGAATCAAATGTAAAGACACTGTATTTACTGATGAAAAAGCATATTACCTTTAAAAATGTGCTTAGACTTTCACAGAAATATGTGACACTGTTGCAGTCCAAATGTTTGTAAAACAGCATAGTACTCATGACATGATCTGTCCAAAGCAATTCCACTGTAAATCCAGCACCCCCAATACACTATAAAAAGATAAAGGCACATAGTAGCCAATTTATAATTTTTTTGTTTGTTTGCATACTGACAATGAAATCCACAAAAAGCATATACACTAAGTATTCCATATTAACAATCCTTTATTATCCACTGAATTAGAAAAATAAACATAACACGGGTATTATAAATGCTGCACAAAATCAAATTATGGCAACATGGAAAATGCATGTTAATACTGGTGGTTCAATACAATTTTGACTGAGTCATATTTTTCTGCACATGTTCTCTATATATTCTCAGGAATCAATGACCTACTGATAATCACACACTAAGTAGTTATTGAATTAACTACTTGCAGATTGCATTAATTACAGTTCAGTTTTGCTTGCCACACATTTTAGTTTCCAAAAATGCACACCTTGAAAACTGTTATTACAGATCTTAATTGTATAAACTTTATGAATAAACTGATGTAAAATGGTCAGTTTGTGTCCATATACATTTGTGACAAAGCTTTCCCAGATTATAAATGTATCCACCAGCAAGTCCACCATTAACTCTTATTTATTATTCTGTTTCCAACTAATACATCAATATAAAGGAAAACATTTAAAAAAAAATATAAAAATTTAATCTATATTTTTATTACTTAAATTTCATTATCTGCTATAAATAATCATTCTTCATTACTGGCATTTTTGCTGTCAGGTTACAAATAAAAATTATATCATTGATGAAATGTAAAAATGTATAATTCAATGGAATTTGGAGACATGCTAATGGCTCAACCCTTGAAAAGAGGTGTGCAGCTTGTTCACATCAAGTATACAATATAATTAATATACATGTACTGATCATGAATTGTCTAGTTCAAACTGTTTTAATGTATGGACCAAACAGAGTTTGCAATGTATATGAGCAAAAGAAAATTTAATATGCTTTTGTTAATTACCTTTATACATGTTTCAACACTACTAAGTCCACATTCTTCAACTGTTCCAAACTTGTAATTTATATCTGGATCTGTAAGAAAAGATTTAATAGCATCTTCAATTCTAAACTTATACATACACTATTTGAAACCAACTTCTCTTAAATCACCCTCTCTTAATCTCTTTCATGCATATATTTCATGTGATAAATCAGGGGATTGACTGTTAAAACTAGAATATTGACAGGTCTGCAAAGTCCAACTAAAATGAACATGATTTATTTTAAGTCAAATTTAAAACCAAAGACTTCTTTAACCTGACATGCATAACATTTTTATTTTTATGATTGTCAAAATGTTCCTTGTACAGATCTGAATTCATAATTAATTGTGTTGTATGGTCACATTTGAGATGAGAAATTTGAATACACTATATTAGATTGATGTGAATGACAGATCAAGGTTTTGACAAACACATAATGTTGGCAACTGATAATCAATTATAGGATTTTTAAATCTTCTAATACTAGTATTAAATTAGTTTTGATTAGTGTTTCTATTTTTGTACACGTGTATAAAAAATTAATTATCTTAACAATGTAAACTTCAAAGGTGATCATGTTCACACAATATTTGGAGGGTGTGTGTGACCTGACTCTTTGGAAACTGTACCTAGTCACAGTTAACAAGTGAACAGCAGCTTGATTCTCTAGTGAACAGTGGTGTAATTAATTTCAGAGATTAGATTCTCAGTCACTACTCAGCAATGAATGAATTTGAATTCTGAATTTTTCTGGCTCACAAAATTGCATATTGGTGTAAAAATATATGATACATCTATATATATGAGATTTGGTCAAAAACTTAATAATATGGTTTGAAAAAGTATTCAGCAGAGATTAGAACTGCTGCATACAACCCGTCAATAAATAATAACATGATATAATTCTGTCATTATTGCATGTCTGGATAAACATTTTGAATATTTTCTGTCATGGTAAAAATTAATCCCATTTCCAGTTAATCTGCAGTTTTAACAGCAATACATATCCATAGAAAAACTGTTTTTGGTTCACAAAATTCAATAACGTTACACAATATTTTTCTATCTCCCTTTCTAGAATCTGGAGAAGAAAGAAAACATTTAGGTAATATTGTCTGGTAAAATATAGAAATATACTTACATTTCACTTTTACATAAGTACCAATATCTGTGTCATTAAGATTTATGCAAATCTTTCCTTGTCTGCTGAGAGTCAAAGACCATGTGCTGAAGGAGAGCAGATCCTTATTGTAGATATAACAGCTATCAGACCCTACAAAAAATGAGATATTTTATGTGTCAATTAATAACAGCATTAGGAATGTTCCTTTCTCTTTACAGTACAATTATCATTATTATTATTATTTTTATTATTATTATTATTATTATTATTATTATTATTATTATTATTATTATAAGAAGAAGAAGAAGAAGAAAAAATGAATGAAATCATACTTAATACATAACCTTGTCAGTTTCTTGGAAAAAACCTGAACATTTACTTTTAATTAGCAATATATTTAAGGAGCTGAAACAGCTTATTACAGTGCAAAAAAAAAATGCAGGCTGGTTGTTTGATTGTTGCATTGTTTCATTGTGTATCTATCCTGAACTAATTATTATTATTTACTGAAAAATAAAAGTTTCATTGAAATTTCAAAATGAAAGATCATTCTTTCTTTAATTTGCTTGTTTATATGACACAGTATACAGAAACAAATCTTTATTTTAAAATTGTTTCAGGTAGAAATATAGTTCAGTAATTTCTATTTTCTGTGTAAAGGCTTTTAATCATGAAGTGTCTCAACTGATATATTTTAAGAAATTCTGTTGTATATAGCGTTCAATAAAAACAATATTAACTGTACTTACTCTCTCCTGTCACACCAGCCTCTACTGTTTCATGCCCCTTCTCTGTTTAATCTTCTTCATGAAAATCATAAACTGATGACATTCTTTAACTGTATTACTTCCTGGCTCATAGTGTGCTACTACTGGCATTTCTAGGTGGGCATACAATATTTAACCTCTCAAAGACATGCCTTAGTCCAATGTCTGTATAGAACTTCTGACTTTTGATCTTGGAGTTGGATCACATGGCTTATTAGTCTGGTCTTTGATATTAATGGTCATGAACTGGAGCTGTTGATGCTATGCTGATTGGATTATCAGGGATGATTTGTTGGATGATGTCTTGCTTTGTGCAAGATAAACAAATTATATAATACTGAAATGCCCATAGTCAAAGTGCTGATCTCACAATTTGCACAAATTATAACCATGTACAAATCATTTTCTTTAAAATCCTTTAATTATAATGCACCATCAATCTAAAAAATTGTATAGCTTATTCCACTTTCCTTTTCTTAACCAGCAATTTTTATAGATAGTGTAACATCAAGATCTTCCACCCCAACCCCCTAATTATTTATTTCCACCTCCCTTACAACTCATTAGTTTCCCTCTCTAGTTCTAACTTCTACTCCCTTGCCTAAAATAATTAATTTCTTGTCAATAATGGACACTTTGGTAATAAGCTGAATGCAACATGTATATATGTAATGAGTCTGCTAGCAATTGGAAATGGGGTAGATTCAGCTATCACATTCTGTTCCCCATTCAACCAATTAATTTATTTTTATTAATGCGCCCTTTGGTAATACACTTAAGGCATACAAGTGAGATACCACAACATAATGGATCCTTTAACAAATGGGGGGGACAGATCTATCTACCTGATCTATCTACCTGATTTCCCCCCCCACTATTATGAATTAGTTCCGTATACATAATCTATTTAGTATTAAACATATGGAAATACCATGCATGTAACAGGTCATACAATATATTGTGCATGGGGGTACATGATCAATTAGCTGATTATTTCTCCTAACTGCAATTAGTTTCTTTTCCTTTTCTACATTCGATATATAATGCAGGTATATGTTTACTTTACAAAATCTCACATATGGATGATTTCAAATGAACCTTTACAGTTAAAAGACGTTACAATTTCGGACTAATAGATTTTTAACAGTCACTTGCATAGTATAAGACACAACTGTTAAAGAATCTTCCTGGTTCTTCTTAGCAAACTTACAATGCATTGAAATGGGGACCTGGTCCCCAGAATGATTCTGATGACTTAAGTGGTTAGAGCATCCACTTGTGATGTGGGAGGTTGTGGGTCAAACTCCAGCTAAGTTATATCAAAGATTTATACAAATGGTGCTAGCATCTGCCTCACTTGGTGCTCACCATTAAGAGGTTAGTTCTGAGAATGGTTGGCCTAGTGCCAGAATAATGTGACTGGGTGGGACATGATGTTACATGTCTGCAGGGCTATGCATGAGTGGTGTACATCACTTTAAACTAAATATAAAAATTCAAAATACACACACACACACACACACACACACACATGGTCATTTACAAGGTTTTGAAGAAAAAAAAATCTAGAGTGAGTGAAAGTGTCCAAGGAAAAATATGATGGGTACCTCAACAAATAATACTGTGTAACTCCTTTGGAATTGGATCAACAGATACTATACACATAAATGTCAGTAGAGATCAATGATGTTGCACTTATAATCTTGGCATCTTCTGCCCACACATTATTTGTTTCCTTATTCCTGTCCTGTAAATACTTATTTACATTGTTTTTGAGGTAATTTGTAAGTGATTTAGTAATCATTGTGGAGCACATGTCTGACAATACTATTTCAGGAAATTTTGAAGCTGTCTTCGCTTGTAGCTTAAAACATACAATTGAGAAGAGAGAAAGATTAAGCAATAGAGAAAGACTGATATAGGAAGAAGAGCGTAAGACAGATGAGAGCCATAAAAACAGAGTGGAAGTGAGAGGAACACAAGAGGAAGACAGAAAAGAAAAAGAGAAAGACAGAAAAAAGAAACATAACGACAAAGACGAGAGAGAGAGAGAAGAAGAAAGATACAAGAAGATAAAGAGAGAGATAAGAAAAAGGGCAGTTGTATGAAGGGAAGAGAGGTGTAAAGAGAGAGAGAGAGAGAGAGAGAGAGAGAGAGAGAGAGAGAGAGAAAGAGAGAGAGGGAGTGAGGGTGTCAGGGCTGATTATTTTCCTGTAGGAAGAAAAACAAAACCTGGGTAAATTGTTACCAAGGAAATTATTAGGAGGGGAGGGGGATTTGGTCTTTATGACACAGGCAAGACTTATGTATAATGAACACCAGCTTGTCATCCAACATATATAAAATCATGGATATTTAGAGACCTTTTTCAATAAAACCATAATGTTAAGGTGCCTAAACTGTCAAATCAAATATGGTTATCCTATTTTTAAAGCACCATTAGTGTCCCATTTTTATAGCATATTAGTACTATTTTTTTTTCATTCTAAAATGTTGGGTGCAGTCAAATTTGGAGGCATGTCTTATAGTGTTACTTAACCATGGGATATTATGTGACACTGATTAAGTCCCCTCTGTGCAGTACTACATGATATCAAAAATCATTTCTGCTTCCACACATAAACTGTGCAATATGATACCAATTAGAAAAATAAGTAACCCATCCAAGAATTGGGAAAAACATAATATTCCTTTGAATAATTATGTTGATGATTGGGTTAACAAATCTTATCATAAGTGACTGAGAACAAATTGCAGATAATTAAATAAAAATTAAATGTGTTTAATGTTTCTAAAAATAGAAAATATAAAAGCTGAAATAATGTTCGAATATGAAAAATCTACAACTTTAAGACATATTGTTCTCTTTAGATTACTGTCTTTAAGACATTATTTTCTCTCTATCCTATGGGCTTTGATGTAATTAATATAAAGATATTTATAACAGTGCAAATATTGATAAACTTATCAATGTTTTATTAAATAATACACAATCAAAACCATGCCTATGTATACCGTCTTTTATTGTGCTATTTTATTATCAATGAAATAATTATATGTACTAGAATTTATCATATATATATATATATATATATATATATATATATATATATATATATATATATATATATATATGACTTGTCTACTTTTATTCAGTAGACATTGTTTTTTTGTTTTTGTACTATTTTCCATGCAACGCCAGCAGTTGGTCGGATCCAACCCATGACTTCTTCACAGTTAATTATAAATGTTCATAACTTTACAGAGAATAGTGTTAACATTAGTACATAGTATTATATTCTAATTCTGAACTCATTACAGAATATAAGCTATGAGAAAGAGAGAGAGCCGAAGAAAAGTAAATTTATTGTAAGAATTTCCACTTATATACATATATGTACCAATACATATATGCACATTAAGCATTCACTCATTACAAGTTTTATAAAGTAACTATGGTTGTTACTCGTTTCAAAGCAATTCAGTTCTGCTATTATTTTAAATATGTATTTTCTCTTAATAGCAATCTTTGAAAATTAAACAATTACCATTGTAATAAGAGTTTCTGACACTAGGAAGAAATCTAACCTTGCCCGCTTGATAGGTTTATTCTTTCTCCAAGTGGATCTTTTTGAATCTATATTATTTTCTCATCAGAAATAAATTTGAATACATTCATCATAAACATCAATTAGGACAATTAATGTTCATAAGTTTGAATGTGTAATTTTGAACTGAAGTATCTAAAACTATATTGTTGCTGTTTGCATCTACTTTGCGTCTGTGTATAGGCAACTCAAAGTTATTACTCAATACATTAGCGTCTCCCCTTGAATCTGAATGCAAAATAAATTATATATTGGTAACCCCAAGATGATCTAATATGTCTCCTGTCATTTAGTAAAATGTGTATCTTGCAATAGATATATTGAGTATTCCTCATTTTCTTCAGGTAATTCATTACATCTCCAACCCATAGCAATATGACAGGATAGATTTTTCACAAGGCAGTTCTTTTATATAAATGTCTACATGGAACTGCAATAGAATATCTTCAGGACTTATTCAGGCCTTTTTCAAAAAAATACCAGTTGGGATTAATATCACATGGAAAACTTCTAGTACCAGAACCAAGAACAGAACAATTCAAAAAAGTTTTCAATATTCTGGTACAGTTGTATGGAATAAGCTTCCACTACATGTAAAATCAGCTGAAAATATTAGAGTACTTAAAAAGAGATATCATGAGCATGCATGTGTTTATTATAGATGATGATCATACCTATATTTATAGGTATTTCCTTAATGACTGCTTCTGTGTAGACTGTGACACTAATTATTGTTTGTTTTGTATGGTTTAACGCCATTTTTAAGCAAAATATAGGCTATACATGGCGGCCAGTATTAATGGTGGAGGAAGAACCCGGAAACCCCCAGGAAAGAACCACTGACCCATGAGAAGCTACTGGCAAGCTTACTCACATAACTACATTAGCCGAATCTTAGACTTGAACACACACAGACAGAGGTGAGATGGCAGTGATCCGTAACGGACAGCGCTTTAGACCACTCGGCCACTCGGGGCCCTCACTAATTATTGCTATCTTCATATAATGTGCATTTTCATACTCTCCTTAAGAGGGCCTCAAGGGAGAATAGTCCTTTACTAACGAGTCACCCTCTATAAATAAAGCATTATTATTATTATTATTATTATTATTATTATTATTATTATTCATAGAGGCAATTCTCAATGAGTCATCCGCTGCCTTTATTATAAAATTCTTATATCTGATATTGATGATTACATTACTTCTAGGATTTGCTGAGATATTCTATTTGATAGTGAACATTTTATTTTTAAGGTTTATGATATATATAAAAAAGAAAGTTCATATATTGTCGTTAAGAGAGAGAAAAATAAATAGAAAGAGCGAAGGTAATTTCTGAAATAAAAAATAACACAAACAATCAAAGGTAATTCAATAAAGTTGATTGAAATAGAAATGCAAAAATGATTAAAGAAATAGTAAACCAAATATCCAGTCAATAAATAAGAGTATTTTTCAACTGTCATCCTTGTTGTTTTTACACAAAATTGGGTAACTTATCCTTTTCAAATTTAAGAACTTTGTTCTGTAGAATTTCTTTTTAGTTAAAATATCTTATGTACTTAAAATGATCTGGCCTGTTAGTATACTTCATGTTGTTTACTTGATATTAGAGAAAAGTTTGTTGCTTTTGGCTTACCAATAGATATTCTTTTCAATGAAATGTCAGCCACATTACAGCAAAGTAGCTTCTATGCAAACAACTTCACCTAATATACATTACTCTCTCAAAAGTACATAATAACTTGTGAGTGCCTGCTTGAATGTGAAATTCAAATTCGTTTTTTTTTGTTGTTGTTGCATCATGACATTTACAAATCTTTATACTTTTTGACATAGTGAATTGAACTTTGAAATTTATTGAACAATTAATGAAAGTAATTTGTGAAGTTAATAATTATTCATTAATATGTGTGTTTTATCAGTATATATAATTTTTTATGTAGCAACAGATCACTGAAAATGTATGAGAATGTGTGAATGAAAAAATGTGAACAAAAGTAAACATATGATAACTGTTCCTTATATTTGTTGGTGTGTTTTGGAAAGGACCAAAATATTAAAATGAAAACTTCTTTTTAACACCGTTTAATAAATTAAAAAAAACTTTAGAATTTTGAAATATATAACTGATGAAAATAAGAATATATCATGAAATATGCATCACTACACCAATTTTCACAAAACTATGTTAATGGGTCAAAAATATTGAGGGCAAAATGAACAATAAGAAAGAATCACATATTGAATCATTTTGGGATTTTACTTCCCACAATTTGCTAAAGACAGACTCTCACAATTTCATTAATTGCACACTTTGAAAATCATTTGCATTCTGCATGTATTTCTATGTGAGACATTACATTTATTATCTTGATTTAATCTACCCACCTACCTACATATCTATCTACCTATCTTTTATATAAGTAAAGGATGAGTATTATAATGTTTGTTATGACAGTATAATAATCCACCATTTATTTATTACCTAAGTATCTAACCCACAGTGGCTCTTCAATAACTAGAAGGTACTTGGAACACAATAAATTTGGAACAAAATTGTACTGTTAGTTCATGTAGCCCAGTGCTAACAGTTGGACATGTAACAAGGGTCATCCTGATTATCACCATCTCTAATTCAAATTTTCACAGCCAAAATCACTTGGGAGAGCATGGTTAATTACAGATTTGAATAATCTAATCATGATGGCAAGGCTTTATAGCCAAACAAGCCTTTGATAATGCCCTATGGACCACTTGCTTGCAGCTAACAGTCTCTTACCAAAGTTATGGATCCTAGATTATTTCATTATTTGGATTTGGTTTAGCTAAAAATTTCTACAATTTTTAAAATATAACTTTATATGCATGTCACAACAAAGTCAAGATATTAAAAGGGATTTTCATATATCCATATGATCAGGCAAAGTACTACACTGACATAGTGAACTGAACTTAATTAATTGAAAAATTAATGAAACTAATTTGTGAAGTTAATAATTATTCATTAATATATGTGTTTTATCAGTATATATAATTCAATTATGTAGCAACAGATGTGATATTCACTGAAAAATGTATGAGAATGTGTGAATGAATAAAATATGAATGAAAGTAAACATATGATAACTGTTCCTTATATTTATTGGTGTGTTTTGGAAAGGACCAAAATATTAAAATGAAAACTTCTTTTTAACACCATTTGATAAATTAAAAAAACTTTAGAATTTTGAAATATATAACTGATGAAAATAAGAATATATCATGAAATATGCATCACTACACCAATTTTCACAAAACTATGTTAATGGGTCAAAAATATTGAGGGCAAAATGTACAATAAGAAAGAATCACATATTGAATCATTTTGGGATTTTACTTTTGACAATTTGCTAAAGACAGACTCTCACAATTTCATTAATTGCACATAAATGCCCAAAAGTTAACTTGAAAAATCATTTGCATTCTGCATGTATTTCTATGTGAGACATTAAATTTATTATCTTGATTTAATCTATCCACCTACCTACATATCTATCTACCTATTTTTTAAATAAGTAAAGATTGAGTATTATAATTTTTATTATGATAGTATAATAATCCACCATTTATTTATTACCTAAGTATCTAACCCACAGTGGCTCTTCAATAACTATTTTGAAGAGACTCAAAAAGTACTTGGAACACAATAAATTTGGAACAAAATTTTACTGTTAGTTCATGTAGCCCAGTGCTAACAGTTAGACATGTAACAAGGGTCATCCTGATTATCACCATCTCTAATTCAAATTTCACAGCCAAAATCACTTGGGAGAGCATGGTTAATTACACATTTGAATAATCTAATCATGATGGCAAGGTTTTATAGCCAAACAAGCCTTTGATGATGCCCTATGGACCACTTGCTTGCAGCTAACAATCTCTTACCAAAGTTATGGAACCTAGATTATTTCATTATTTGGATTTGGTTTAGCTGAAAATTTCTACAATTTTTAAAATATAACTTTATATGCTTGTCACAACAAAGTAAAGATACTAAAAGGGATTTTCATATATCCATATGATCGGACAAAGCAGTACACTGACATAATCATTATTCATCAAATTTGAGCAAAAGGGAAAAGATTAAATGTACAGATCTTGGTGCAAATTTTGTATGCACATAACATTCACTACAATTCTCATTGGCTAATTTTTTGGTAGCTGAATGAGTAAATAAACAAACTAACTGAATCTTGATTGAACAATATTTGAAAAGACTGTAGATGTATATTTTAATAATCTTGACATGTAAATTCATGGAACAAATGTAATTTTAAAGTGGGTCTGATAATGGTATGAACTATATGTTAATAATCTACTTATCAAATGCATCATAGGCTTATTTTAATATTTACATGATAAAAAAATTAATTATCCTGTATGATAATTAGGCATTATGAAATTACCAGTAGAAGCACATGTAGCAATCAGATCAATTGGTTGAAAAATTACTTTGAAAAGTGTGTACAATCTGTAGTTAACTTCAACACCTGTTAGAGAAATATGTTATTATGTTTACACCCATGACTGAGTATTCACTGTACTACTGTCTTCAATGCAATGTGTTGATAAATATTGATTGCAGATAAATTATAAATTAATTTCTTTTATAAATACACGTGTGACTTTATTTTTTTCTCAACTGCTCATCTCAACTATAACAATGCGAACACTATAAACTCAACATTGATACGGGCTGTGAAAAAAAATAGGTTGAATTGTTCATATCATATAAACACCAGAACTTTGTAACAGGGCACCTTACAAGTATATAAACAATACAAGGACCGAAGCTTTTTCACATCTGGGAAGATGGGTTGCTTGCTTTCCAGGTTAAAGTTCATAATTTAATAAAATAATTAAAAAGTCCTTTTAAACAGTCAAGAGAGATATGTAATTGACTCTGCTTTGCATAGAAGATGACAAAATCAAATGATAATAATGATAATAATAATGAGGACTTTGCATTACACCTAGAAGCTCTAAGCACTTTACAACATATATAATGATATTACATTGTACTACAAAAAGCAAAACACTATGAAATTAGAAAATAAAAAAGCTCAAAATATTTGGAGGTGTGCTCTGATCGTTGTACTCTAAGCATGATTCAAGCATGTTGTGTTTCGAGCTTTTTGACATTTCTGGAGCAGATATTGAGATGAAACAGACATAATTGAGTTACAATAGTTGAGTCTTGAAAGTACTAATTAAGACAAGTGTTTTAGTGGCATCAACTGAAAGATATTTGTGAATGGAGCTGATGCATCTCAGCTTAAGATAAGCAGCCTTTCCTATGTTCATGACATGTTGCTGCAGTGTGAGAGCAACTGACCAGAGTAACACCTAGGTTATGTACTGTCTTTTTGACATGCAGATTGTACATTGCTATAAAGACTGTTTGATTTCAGATGAGATACATGTTGGGTCAGAACAACTTTTTCTAAGATTTTTTATATGAACAGGAGATTAGAAACTGGTCGGTAGTTCTTTAAAGCAGTAAGGTTGAATGTTAGTTTCTTCAGCAGAAGGTTTTATACTGGCAGTTTTGAAAAATAATGGGAATTCCTCTGATGAGAGAGAGGTTTTAATAACATCAGTTAGAAAAGGCAATATTGGATCAAAGCACTCAAGCAGCAGTGATGTTGGAATTAGATCAAGTTCACATGACTTTGGTGCACTCATCATCACAACTATCAGAAATTAATCCATGTGCTGCTAATGGTTGTCGCTGAAATACTGTAGTAGGATAATTTGGCTAAATGGACTATGTTTGTGACATTCTTCTTGGCAGCTTCATAGAACAGCTTATGAAAGTGAGTATTTTGGAAATTCAAATCCTCTCCACTTCACAGTGGTCTTTTTTAATGGTGCAAAGCTGGTCCCTAACACTGCTATACCATGGAGAACACTTTTAAATTGATACTCTGCACTTGATGGCTGAGATGTTTTCAAGCAATGAACACAGGCAGTTATTGTGTTCTTCTACTGTAGGAGGTAAGCAAGTTGTTAGGTTCGCTGGATGTCATGCATTAGTTTGGTTCTATTTATCATATCGAGGTGTCTTTCAATAGCAAGTAAAGGTGAAGGAACTGATACATTCAGATTGCATATAATGTAGTAGTTATCTGATGCAAGTTCATGGGATACAAGGATGGACCATAGAATATTATAATCAGGTCTATGAAGACTTCAGTCTAAAATGTGACCATGTTTATTGGTGGGTTGGTTAACTGTTTAAGGTTGAAAACATGAATGGAAATAGGATCATGCTATTGTTAACTGTGTTGCCTCCAAATCTAAAGAGCAGCACATATATTTTTATTGTCTAGCAGCAGTTGTGTAAATTACATGATTACTAGTATTTTCATATTTTTCAGTTTGCTTATTTATAAAAAGACATCATGTCCAAGTTTTGAATGGGCTGTAACGAACAAAATTCTGGAACAGTAAAACTATACTATTAAGATAATACTTGATCTACATTATTGTGATTACTATATAATATCTGAGGTTATTCCATTAATGATAACTTAATTGATGATTAGTTTAACGTTATTCTCAGTGATAATTTCCCACATATATTCATGAACTTAGAAGTATTTATCTAAATTCATCATGAAAGACTCACACTACACAAATTTGATGGAAATAGGTGGAATATGATATATCTCTGTGTTTCTGGCTGGCTAGGATTAGTTGATAGTGGGTACAATAATTTACTTTACAAAATATTTAGAAAGCTGTTCCTTTTTTCAAATGAAAAAAGTAGAGACTTAAAATAAGGTTACTGAAATTTGCACCAGATTCTTTGGTGCCATATTGAAAACATTTCAATGACTTGGAATGACAGAAAATGCCATAACATTTGGCTTTTCAGTCTACACAGAAGTTGTCATTAAGGATATGCCTATACATATAGGTATGATCATCAGCATTTAAACATCTAACATTAATGAATTTTTATTATCATGGAGTTTGCATGCTCTACTATGATAGCTGGACAAGTAACACAATTCATAAAATCAAGTGCCTTCTTTTTGAGTCAGTGTATGGCTCTCTCCAGTCCATGCTTTTGGTGTAAAATTCCTTTGATCATGACAGGTTTTCATTGATCTTGCTGAGTGCTTAACAGCTGCCTGCTGGGCATGTAATAGCCTTGATAGAGGCAGAACTGGTAGAAGGCATTCAATCAGTTACAGCAGTATAAATAAGGTTAGTTTTCTTGCTACCAGAGAAGTTCGACTGATATGTCCAAAGTGTGAAGAGAATGGACAAGGACTTGTACGGAAAACTTCTTGGAAATGAGTTCAACAAAGGTGTGTATAGATTTAAATTGCTAATTTGTAAACATTCTATAGGTTAACAAAACAAATAGAATATAAACAATAGTAATAGTTATATTATGTTAAATTATCTATTAGTATTAGGCACTTTTATTAAACTATTCAGGGATTTTTATTCCATTCAGTAAGCATAGCCCACATCTAATCAGAGCATACTCAGCATGAATTAGATTTGGCATAGTTTTCTAAATTTATGTTGTGAAGTTGATCCTATCAGCATGTATTACATTTTATCAAATTTAAATGTAAAATTTTCTAAAGATATTTTTAGCTTTAGCATTACATGTAAAAGATTTCAGACCAGTAGATTTACATATTTTGACTAAAGATATTCACTCCTAAACAAGTAGATTTTATTTTGTCTTCATAAACTTTATGTTGCAAGTACTGAAATGTTTTATCCCCGCTGTAATATTTTCTCTCTGCATACTATAATATAACAGCAAGTTTTGAACATAAATCTGATTCAGATTCTGATGGAAAATGCTATAACAAAAGGGAATTATTTATCTTTGAGTTCACTGCAAAAATATTTTTTAAAAATTCAATAGCATTTTTAGTTTCCATCAGAAGATTCCTGCCTGGTGACCACTGATGGAATTCATTTTGATTATTGAGCCTAACACTTACTGGCTATCAACAGTTCTCTGGTCCAGATTTCTACTTGAATAATCACTATGTATTTCTTTTAAAATAATAGAGAATATACTCTTGATATCAGCATTTTTATAAGTAAAATGCTATTGGCATAAATGCATTCAAATATTTAGTTATCATCAGCAGTAGGAAAAGAAAACTCAGAATGATAGTTGCGTAACTTTTAAAAGGTATGTTAGGTGAATTAAAGACTGCAGCAAGAACTAACAGGTTGAGACTTAAATTTTTTAGCTTGCAGATATCGGTCTCCCAGCAACAAGATTTGTTCAGAAACGATTATCATCTTGTATGTCTAATTTAGGTAAATTACAATTTGTATTTGTTACACAGCAAGAACAGCTACTACTACTACTACTACTACTACTACTACTACAGTAATTGCCACTTAGATTACAAACTTAAAGCATGGAAATAAAGCACTGAAATAGTATAGTGAAACATATTTTCATTTCAGTCATGCATTATTCACCTACTCCACCAATATAACTTTGAGGCTAATTAGTTATGGATGTTTATATGCTTAATTATTTAATACCCTGATTTTCCTGCATTAAAATCATTTTAGTATCATTACTTAATTCTTCTAATTTTATTTGACTTTTTCAGTAAATCTTCTTTGAATCTTAATAAAGCTCTGTATCTTAATTATATTAAAAGAAAAACAGAAAGATACAAATTATTAAGCAGTTTAAATGTATGCATTAGTATGAAAACATCACAAAATTACTAGCATCATCATATGCATAACATTAATGTTTGTTTTAAAATCTATCTGCATACTAAAATATGAAGACAATTTTAAATGCCATATGTTGCAGATTTCAATGTGAAAAGAAGAAGAGCTGCATTAGATTTAACTTTCATTGAAATGGAAAAATCTGTGGCATGTGGGTGCAATAGTCATTGCAATGACAACTTTACAATGGAGGACATTTTAGTCTGGCGACAAAAATTGCATATACTACCGGAAGGACCTAAACGGATGACAGTACTCATTAGCATCATCTGAAAATGTGCAGTGACATATAAACATACAAAAACAGAGACTTTCAAGGTCAATGACAAGACTGTATGCAGGTATGTATGGAATATAAAGTCATATTTGTTATTTTCAGACACCTTCTTTGTACACAACAAGATTAGTGTTTTCATTGAAACTGTCATATCCATCAGCACCATTACAATAATACCATCAATCTGACAAATTTAAATCTGAAGGAATGTTGTATGCATCAGAAATCAGATAAAAAGAGTTGTACACAATTTAAGCCATATTTAAATGTTAAATCAGTCCTTTAACTTTTGAGACTTAGTTTATATCAAAATCTAGTTGTCATAGATGCTCATCAGATTTTGGACAAATATAAATAAACATGTATGATTTTCGGTATGTGTTTATGACCAGACCATTTTTAATACAATTCAAATCAGTTTTAAAAATATGAATTTACTTGAGTGGGGGAGGGAGATGTAGAACACTTCTTTTTATGGATATGTAGATGGCCAAATTATATATATATATATATATATATATATATATATATATATATATATATATATATATATATATAGTTCTTTTAAAGATTTTAATCATTACTTAGTCATCTGGACAAACTGAAGAGTACATTTTCCAAACAAATATCTGTTCTCATGAAACACTACAGTCAAATGTAATGGGCAATCGTTCCAAAATAAACATGGTTTAGTACCTAAACATTTATCTCTGAAAGACATACATTGTTTTATGGATATTTTATAAGAAGCAAATAAATAGTTTTTCAACTTCTCCTTTTAAATGAAATGTCATGTTAAACTTGAAAATACCAGTTATAAAAGCACCTGAGTGAATACTTCAAAATATTTCCTCTGAAGACTGTTACATTGAAACAATTATGTAATATTCATACAATACAGATACAATGATTTAATGTTTCAAATAAAATGTGCCAGTAAACGTCTAATGGTTTATGATGACTTAGAAAGTTGATTTAGCAAGAATTAATGAAAATTGAATGTGCAACTCTCAATTATATCTCACAGAATTATGATACCTATTATGATATTTAAAAAGAAGAATCTGAGTGTTAGTTTTCCAACTGAATTGCAATGAAATTTGAACATTATTTATTATTTTTTATATTAATTTCTTATATTATGACAGTTAAACAATCATTCAAAAGACTTGCTTAGTTTAGTTTAAAATAAATAAAATTCATTTAAAAATTACTGATACAAATTTTTCAGGTATACATTACCCAACAAGTCTCAGGCAGACATCAAGCTAAACGAGCAGATAGAAGAAGATATGATGTTGGGAGACATGTTTTGTACCTTGCAGATGCAACTATCATTCAAATCGGTCAGGTCATGGAAGTTGCGCCTGCTGAGATTACAATTAGATTATACAGAACAAAGCAATTTAAGGTGTCACTGACATCATGTAAACAGCTGACAATATCAGTCAGCAATATTTTACCAGGGGAATTTGAACTTCCTGCTTCAAGAAAATTGCCGATAGGCATAAAAAGACTTATTGAAAAGAGATCTTGTATGTTAAAGTAAAAGTTGTTTTAAAGTAAAAATTGTTACAATGTACACCATTTCAGTCATATGATCTTTAATAATAAAATTTGTTATATATTTTAGCAGTTGTTTTAATAGTTTGGTTTTCTCTAAATTTTGTACACATCCATCTTCCTGTTGGTCCATCTCTCTGTTAAATACTTGATAAAGTTTGTAGGTTTAACATTTTTTGCCGAAATACTAGTTTGATTAAATCAATTTTAATGACGAAAATCATAGGTGTGATAAAAATACAGTCATTTCATTCACTGATTTATTTCTAACCCAACTCTAACAAGTAAGGCCCTAGCACTGTCATTGTATGTGGGTTTTATGCTTAATGTACATTATGTACTAACACTGTGCCATGTTAGAGTAACATGATCAGAACACACATCTATATAAAGCAAACCTCCCCACTGCTCTGTACCATACAATGACTGCTACATTTCACTGATGGACTCCAGTCCAGCATCACCTATCTGGCCTCTCCCATGTGTACAAACCAGCAAGATACTTATGATCTTCTTCTGGCAATCATATACTCATTATTCCCACTATGAAAATGAAGTCATATGAACAACATTCATTTGCATACCAGGGCCCAACAACATGGAATGAATTGCTAAATGAAATTAGACACAAAGACACTGTAATCCCTTTTAAGAGTCTCTTTAAACTCTGAAAAACATGTCAACTGCAAAAGCAAACTTAAAGACTTAATGTTGTTTCCTACCTTAAATATTTTCAGCATGTTTTTTTTGCTTTATAGTTTCATGTGTTTTTTTTGTAGTCAAATCATTATAGATGTTGTAAAATGCTTAGAGCTTCTAAAGATTAGGTGCTATACAAAGTCCTCATTATTATTATTATTAGTAGTATTATTATCATTATTTATACTATGGGTGAGTCTATTTCCCACCAACATCACTATTATGTACATAGAAAAACCACTTGTTAAATCCATGTGAAAGGCAAATGTGTAGCATTCATTTAGCCAAGATTTGGTTTCAACCAAAGAGTGTGAAGAACAGCTTTGTAGGAATTAGCCAAATTGGGCTAAAAGGACATTAGTTGTGTACCAGCCTCACTAAGTATAGCAACAGGAATCCTTAGCCAAATTTTGGCTAAGCATTCATTTAGCCAAGATTTGGTTTCAACCAAAGAGTGTGAAGAACAGCTTTGTAGGAATTAGCCAAATTGGGCTAAAAGGACATTAGTTGTGTACCAGCCTCACTGAGTATGGTAACAGGAATCCTTAGCCAAATTTTGGCTAAGCATTCATTTAGCCAAGATTTGGTTTCAACCTAAGAGTGTGAAGAACAGCTTTGTAGGAATTAGCCAAATTGGGCTAAAATGACATTAGTTGTGTAACAGCCTCACTGAGTATGGCAAAAGGAATCCTTAGCCAAATTTTGGCTAATTTAAAACCTGCCTAGCTCCTTCCACAGACAGTAAAGCCATTGAATAGTTATATACTATATATTGATCAAAAGCTCTTCAAAGATTCTCATTATGTGCCTTTTCTACTTTGGGTTAAGAGATTTTAGCCCATAGCAGAGGCCTGATTTGAGTAAATGGAAAAGCTCAAGTGAAATCAGAAGCTGTTTACAAGAGATTCAGAATTTATCACTAATTAACCCTAAAATAATGTGTCAATGTGTATGATAGGCCATGATAAAGTTTTTTAAGTATTATATTTTATCTTGCTATTTTCAAATATGCTAAAGTTAATGCCATAAATATATAATTTATAAATTTTACTCCTTTATTGCGCCTAAAAATCTGATACTGTTAGTGACAAATGAAATTATATCCAGACATGTCACAACATTCATAAAATCACAATTTTTTGTATCTTTGTTTTGTTGCATTGGTAGGGAAATTGGAACTTAAGTTATTTTCTGTTATGCATTGTACCCAATAATTTTTAAAAAAACATTATTTATTTTTATTACTATTTTTATCAAAGTTTCTGAGAACCATCAAGGATTAGTGTGGTGCCATCTATACACTAATTTTATGCCTTTTTATTTACAACTATACCTTAAACAGCTTTATTACCTTTTTGTTCACAACTATACCTTAAACAGCTTTATTACCTTTTTGTTCACAACTATACCTTAAACAGCTTTATTACCTCAACAGAAATAGACAGTGTCTCTGCTCAGAGAAAAACCATATATTGTGAGTTTGAGTCTACGTGTATATAGCCTTGTATAATAATTTTAAAAAAAACTTGATGTAAAATCCATCTATATCACTGCTGAGGATGTATTTGTTATAGATATCTTCATATGAATTTTAATTATAAAATAAATGCAATTAAAACACTTTATAATTTTTTCAGAAAGAAAATTCCAAGATATTATATCAAATGCTTTTTATGGACATTGATAACTAGTAATATTATACAACAAACACCATTCAAGCCACTGCTTTCTCAGGTTCTTTGGATAGGTAGTTATGTTAGAGTGGAACCCTTCTATATCTGTATTATAGGTGTGGCATTCCAAAATTTGACAGATCTCAGCATCAGCATGATTTGTCCTATATTTGGCTTCAGCTCTCCACCTGGTCATTGACTCAATCATTCTCTAGGTCTCTGACTGTGTCACTCTTATCATCAACTTTATTGTATTGCAAGTCACTGACATGATCTTGTTCTGATCCATCCAATGGATTTTAGTTGATACATCTATCTGTATTGTGCCACCTAACTGCTTCATAGTCTTGAGTTTAACCTGCCTGATAATGATCAGTATCATTGACAGTGTCATGGCAAAGTTTTCGCTTCTTCAAGATTGACAGAATTTCTCTAAATAGGCAGTTGGACTTTTGTACGTTGATGCAGCACAGCAGCAAACAGCTTCTTAGCCCAATTTGTCTATGTCAGCAAGCATTTCATACAGTCTGTTAACACCACATGGGTGGCACACCATGCTTCAGTCTGGGTATTACAAATGGTATGGCACTGGACCTGTTCTAATGTCCTGAAGGTGAATCTTGCAAAAGTCACTAAGGTAATTTTTTTCCATAAGTGTTTACCTACCATCAGCGACCAACATTTATTACAATCAATCATTGTTACTTTGGGAATATACAGAGACAGTTAGTACTTCTAAAAGAACTTTTTTTTTTTAGCCATATATTAAAAAGTCCAAGTTTTATATTAGTATAGACCCTGGAGAGCATAGGGGGTGGTGTGCTTTTGGGATTTTCTGATTATATTTACAGTTTGCTCTGCAAATATGTGAAGGGTACCGGTAGTTCTGGACTGCATTTGTGCTGGATTTTGGTGGCCATGATGGGACCAAGCTCTTGTTTTTCAGTCATCCTTTTTGTGCTAAGGGACTGATTCAGGGATGTGGAATTAGGTGGATAAACCCACCATCTCCAATACAACTTATGGTAAATTTGATTTAGATGAAAGTTGTCATCACTAACATCTTCAGTCTTTGTTACATTGAGCCATTGATGATAAAATAAATTGCTGGTACATCAGGTATCTTTAATGTTGTGTCTGATTTTTAAAAAAATGTTTCAGTGCTGATAGAATTTTATTCTGCAGGTACAAAACATTTACAAAACATGGTTGGATGGAATAAATCATAGGTAACTATTATATTCTAAAATAGCATATCAGTGATGTAACCATGAAACAAAAAATATGAGAGTTAGATAATGGCAGTTATTAGGTTGAGAGCCTTTACTAATATAGTGGTTGCTAAACGTAAATCACCAATTCTGCATCTTGAATATAATAGGAGTTGTTAATCTTTCTCTCTGGCACTTATTATGTGGTTTAATTTTTCTTCTTTCAATTACAGTCACTTCTCCAGTACAGACTTTTGTTGGATGGAATGCCAGTTTTAGTATGCATCTAGATCCATATCCTAGCATTGATTCAGTAATCAGAATAAGCAAGAATGGTGTCTTAATACTGTTAGCAAGGGGCACAATGTCTGCGAATGTAGCAGAATGGTTTGAGTTCACTGGAAACACATCTGAAAACCGGATCTCTTTCATCTTGAGAAATGTTACACTTGGAGATGCTGGGACATATACTGCCCTTGAAACAGGTTATCCATCTGGAGGAGAGCAAACATTAATTGTGAAAGGTAATTTTTTTCTACTTTGTAATTAAACAGCAGAAAGTATACCTCTTATACAGAAAAAATTGAAGTAATTATCAATCCAATATTATTGTATGCATGGCATTCCCATATTTAAAAATTTGCCCAAATTTTATGTCATGCTGATTTAACCTATTTTACTAACCCTGATAATTCTTTCTCAAGATAAATATATATTTAAAATGCACAGTATAATTGAAGTCATCCAAGATCCAGGTGATATTAATCTATGGACTGCTCCAGTGTCTTAGATGTTAGAACGTCCACCTTGGATGCGGGAGGTCTCGGGTTTGAACCCCAGTTGTGTCGTACCAAAGACTTATAAAAATGGTACAAGTAACCAACTTGCTTGTCACTCAGCATTAAGAGGCTAGAGTTGGATTGGTTGGCCTGGTGTCAGGTTAATGTGACTGGTTGTGGACATGATGTCACATGTCTGCGGCATGATGCCCCAGTGCAAGACATCACTATAAACTGTCACACTGCAGATATCATAGTGATATGACTGGAAAATTGTTAAAGCTACGTTAAAAGTCCAGATCTCTCTCACACACACACACACACACACACACACACACACACACACACACACACACACACATGAACCCATTTATTCAAGTTTTTATAAACTGCATGAGACCTAAAGACTCTATATACTAGTGATTAAACAATCAGCTAATCAGATGCAAAGTGTCTCATCAGTATGGGCAGATCAAACCAATGAGATACAATATTTCCTAATTCATATGCATAGATCTTGTGCATAATCAAATTGATGCAAAATCTTGATAATAGAGAACTATTTTATAAGTTTAATTACAATCTGTTGAGCAAAATAGTTGCTAGAGAGATGACAAGCTCAGCCGTCATGCAAGGTCATATCGTTAATACGTGTAGATTTCAATCATAGTCATGCACAGTCAAGATCTTGGTGACATGGGCCCATTTACCCAGTTTGATCAAACTCCTATTACAGACAGTCTCCAGAGTGGTAAACATTTTCAGCCATATTGATGAAAGATCACCTCAGAAATAAACGTAGGTCTTCCTCACTGACCAAGTATGATCAAAGTCATATCAAAACTACAGTCTCTAGTGTGGTTACAAAACACCCTCAGCCAATCAGATGTAGGATTACTTCAGAATTATACATAGGTCTTCCTCATTATGCAAATCATCCATCATCTTGATGATGTAGGAATTTGTACCATTTGTTTAACATCAGATCAAAATATCCAGGCGTTGTGATGCTCAGCTAAACATATGCAATCTCACTTTATTAATATGCATACATTTTAATCATAATACATTACTTTATATATGGCCTATTTACCATATTTGGTATAAAATATATAAGCAGAAAAAGAGTAATAAATTTTGAAAAAGGCAAACAAGGGCAAAATTATGGTAATAATAATAATAATAATAATAATAATAACAATAATAATAATATCGACTTTATTTAAAGATGGTGACACAATTAGTTGTATGGTACTAATCCTACTTGTGGCCATCTATTACATACATAGTTACATTCAAAGTACATGTCCATGCTTATAAAAAGGACACAAAAAAGTATTGACAATAAGCTACATTTGCACATGGATTTGGTGACGAAGCGGGTGGCGGAATAGCGAATTTCCTATCCTGAGACCGTTGAGTGAAGCGAATGAAAGGAATCATGTTCCATTGTCGTTGATCAAGCCCACTCCAAAAGGGCCAAGAACATCCGGCCACGCATGGCTGTCGCGCCCGGTGTGGGCATTTAGGTCGCCCAGGAGAATATTGATGTTAGAATGAGGCAGAGAGTCCCAGACCATCTGAAGGTTGTCATAGAATTCGTCTTTGGCCGTTTCTGGACTGACTTCGGTCGGTGCATAAACTACGACCAGATTCGTATTGATGATACCATGAAGAGTGAGAACCGCCATTCGACTAGAGATGGGATGGAATCCAGTGACGTATTTGTTAAAGCTGCTGTCCACCAAGAATCCGACACCCTCGATGTGTTTCGTACCCCCGGAGTAATAGAGCTCGTATTTCGCATTATTTGCCGGAGAAATAACCGTCGTGTTGCCTGACCCGGTCATCCTTAACTCTGTGAGTGCGGCAACAGAGATGTTATAGTTACCGAGTTCTTTGGCCACTTGTTCCCGATGTCCAACTGCGTGACCCGTACGGATATTCCATGTTGCCAGCAAGGTAGGCTGCTTAGTCGAAATCGCAGATGATGTCCGACGATCTTGATGTCGTTTATCTGAAGTTTCTCTCCCCCCTCCAGTAGCATATTTCTCGGTGACGTTCTGGATTGGGGAACTGACCAGCATCGACGCATCGGCTACCCCGGATGCGGTAATTGAGTTTGCGAGTAGTAGGGCTTTCTTCATGCAGGTTCATGCCTGGGTTTTATGACCAGTCGGCAGCTGGTCAACCCTCCACCTTTTTCCGGGCTTGGGACCGGCTGAGTTGTCCTCAGGCGGAGTTCGTCACCAATTAACCTGGAGATCTGCCAATGGACGGGACAGGGCATGCATCGACTATGTAGCAATTTCCCGGCGATTCCAAACCTCACTCCAAGACGTTCAAGCCATGCGTGGAGCGGATTGTGGGTCGGACCACCACCTGGTCAGAATCAAGATTCGACTAAGATTGAAGCGTCCAGCAACCAATAACAAACGGGAGCAAAAACCGAACGTAGCACTCTTAAGAAACCCAGCGGTCCGGGAAAAATACCAGATCACCTTAAAGAATCGTTTTGAAGCCCTTACTACATTGGAGGCAGATGAATCGCAGGAGGGAGTTGATCGTCTTGCAAACGAGCTTGCGAATGCAATTACAGACAGTACCAAAGAGGTGTGTCTATCAACGAAGCGGCACGTACAACCCTGGATATCCGAAAAGACCTTGTTTATCATCGATAAACGGAATAAATGCAAGTTAAATAACCAACCGGAATATAGACGCCTCAACAAACTGTTCAGAGTTCATTTGAAGGAGGATAGAGCCGTGTATTGGGAAAATCTTGCAAAAGATATGGAAGGGGCAGCCAACCGGAACGAATTCCGAACCCTTTACTTAACCATTCGACGACTATCCGCGAAATCCCGGCCGCTTGAGAACAACATCAAAGACATGACCGGAAAATTCATCAGCTCCATCACAGGACGTTTGGACTGTTGGCAGGACTTCTTCTGCACCCTCCTCAACCACGATGCCCCACCTGGACCGATGGAATCGGTGGATGCCATGGACGAGTTATCTGCCTAGTCGATGAGTCCGAACCATCTATGAAGGAAATACGGACTGCCATCTTAGACCTGAAGAACAACAAGGCGCCGGGCATTGATGAGGTGACACCAGAAGCCTTGAAATACGGTGGAGAGATCATTGTCGAAAGATTACACGCCCTGCTGAGATTGATATGGCGATCGGAAGCGGTACCAACATCATGGAAGAAAGCCATCATCGTACCAATTTCCAAGAAAGGCGACAAAACATACTGTAAGAACTATCGGGGCATCAGCCTGCTCTCCATACTTGGCAAAGTATTTATGAAGATCATCCATAGAAGGGTACTCAAACGGCGGGAGGAAGTGGCACGAGAGGAACAGGTCGGTTTTCGACCTGAACGAAGCTGCTGCGACCAGATCTTCACGCTCCGTCAAATCCTCGAGGAAGAATTCGGTGTGGAAAACGCACAATCATGGTGATCATTGATTTCTCCGCAGCGTTCGACAGCATCCATCGCCCGGCCTTGTGGAAAGCCCTGGAAGCAGAAGGATACCCACCTAAATACATTCGGCTACTTACCAACACCTATGACGGGTCAACCAGTCAAGTTCGAATCCAAGGAGCAAACACGAAGGATTTCTCGGTGAAAACTGGCGTCCGTCAGGGATGCGTGCTCTCACCTAGCCTCTTTAACATCGTGGTTGATTGTGTCATGCGCAAGGTATTCATGGGACGTAGAGGGATCACTGTTGGGGCAGGGTTCGATGAACATGCCACAGATCTAATGTTCGCGGATGATAGTTCATTTCTCACTGAGGACGAAGCCGAAGCAACAGAAATTCTGCAAGAAATCGCCGATGAAGCCGCTAGATTTGGGTTAAAGATCAACACCGCCAAAACAGTTGTCATGACATCGGACAACACCCCAGTGACCGTCTGCCTTAACGGAGTCTATCTTCAGCAAGTAGAGGAATTTAAATACCTGGGGTCCATAATCCGAAGCAGATCAACAGCGGCCTCCACCAACATCTCGCATCGCCTGGGACTGACAACGTCTGCGTTCGGGTCACCAGCTTGGTGCATATGGAGAAAAAAGGCCCTTTCGGTGGTGACCAAAGTGCGTCTATATCGCACTCTCATCCTCCCAATACTCCTATATGGAGCAGAGACGTGGGTCCTCCTAGACGCAGACATCAAGAAGCTAGAGGTATTTCAAATGCGCTGCCTCAGACGAATACTGGGAGTAAACCTTCTGGACAGAATCCCAAACGTGGAAATCCAGGCCCGATGCTCTCACCAACCGACAGTGGAATCACTGATTAGACGTGCTAGGCATCGCTGGTTTGGTCATGTCTGCCAAATGGAAGAGAGGCGTCTACCATAGCAAGCCCTGTGGCGCACCAGACCGGAAACCTGGAAGGTCTCAAGAAATGCACCAAAGAAAACCTGGATCAAACAAGTGGAAAAAGACCTGGCGAACTATGGCATCACCTCGGCACATGCCAAAGAAAATGCCACGCGGGACTGAAAATGGTGGAAGGAAATAATTGAATTCATCTGCACGGGCAATTTTCGAGCAGCACCCACAGTTTCCTATCAACTGCGACCACGCTGATTGGATGGAAACTACGGGACCAAATTGAATTGAATTGACACATGGATTTAATAAACAGAAAGTTTTGAATAATTATCATAATAATAATATTAATACTTTATTTATAGAGGGTGACTCATTAGTTAAAGACTATTCTCCTTGAGGCCCTTTTAAGGAGAGTATAACAATGAACATTATATGAAAGATAGCAGTAATTACTGTTTATTTTAATGTGTTTAGAATTAAAATACTAAATTCCATTATCTATTAAAAACACATACATGCTCATTGTATTTCTTCTTAAATACTGTAATATTTGCAACATATTGTACATGTAGTGAAAGCTTGTTCCACAGAACTGTACCAGAGTATTGGAAACTCTTTCTGAAAATTGCTCTGTTTTTGGTTTTGGTACTAGAAGGTTTCCTTGTGATATTGATCTCAACTGGTAATGTGTTGTAAAAGGCCTGAATAAGTCATTAAGATACTCTGAGGCAATTCCATGTAGACATTTATATACAAAAACTGCCTTGTGAAAATCTATCCTTTCATATATTGTGAACCATTTGAGTTCTGTAAATAATGCTTTTGAGGGATGATCTAAAATTATGCTTGCTGCTCGTTTCTGAAGTTTATAAATCCTGTCAATTTTCAGATTTAGCAGTTTCCCCATACATTTGAACAATAATCCATTGTTGGAAGAATATATGACTTGTAGTATAGATTGCAAGTTTCCATAGGTAAAAATGTCTTGATTCTGCTGAGAAGGGCAATTTTGGATGACAGTGTTTTACTGAGCTTATCAATATGGTCATCTCATTGTAAATTATTATCTATAGACACAACTACAAGCTTTTCATGTTTGACATTTTCTAACAGATGATTATTTGTTGCAGAGAGTTTTTGGATTCCCTGACTTGTGTAGTTTTTGTGATGTCCCCAAAATCATACATTTTGTTTTACCTTCATTAATTACCATCCTATTTTGTTATGCCTAGTTTTGGACTCTAATAAGGTCTGAGTTTAATCTTGTTTGGATAACTTCAGTATCAGAACTAGATGTATACAAGGTTGCATCATCTGCAAACAAATCTGTATTTGTGGATTCATTATTTAATGGTAGATCATTGATATAGATAAGGAAGAGGAGAGGGCCCAAAACTGAGCCTTGAGGGACCCCTGAATGAATAGTGCGATTTTGAGAGCTAATATTGCCAATGCTTACTAGTTGAGACCTTTGGCTTAGGTATGATCTAAACTAGTTTAAAGAAGGATTGTCAAACCTATAACAGTTCAACTTTTGCAGTAGAATTTCATGATCAACAAAATCAAAGGCTGTATTGAAGTCAAGAAAAACAATTCCAGTCATGTGTTCATTATCCATTTCTTTCAGCCAAAGATCAATTAATCTGGTAAGTTCTGTTTGGCGCTAGTGGTACTTTCTAAATCCTGATTGCGCTTTATGAAATAGAGAGCAAGTTTTGAAACATTTATAGACCTGAATGGCTACTTGCTTTGTAAATTATTTTGATAATGCTGGTAGAATTGATATTGGTCTGTAATTCCCTGGATCCTTCTTTTCTCCTTTCTTAAAGATAGATCTAACCTTTGCATATTTCAATGTTTCTTAAAATTTACCACTCATTATACTTAATATTGTGATATGCGTTAATGACCTTGTTATTACTGGTGCAGTAATTTTAAGAATTTGTGGACCAATACCATCCAGACCAGAGGATTTTTAATATTTACCTTGATGAGCATATCAAAAACATCAGCTTCACTAACATTAGCTTTTGGAAAATAATTATCATCAGGAATATTAGCTCCTATTAATGATAGAAGAGCATCAAGTTCAATTGGGATGTTAGTCTGGTTCTGAATACTGTAACTGGAGATGCTTGTGAAGAAAGTGTTGAACATTTCCACAATGTCTTGTACCGATGATGCTATATCATCATTGTGCTTAAATATAGGGGCAAAACAACTGTTCTTGAGTGGATTCAGCTCTTTTAGATGCTTCCACAATATCTTGGTACTCTTACTTCATCATTAACCTGTTTATAGTAGTTCTATTTTGCCTTATCTACCATGTGCTTGGCTTTATTCCTCCACTTTCTATAGCTTTTCATGTCTTTTTTCTTGTCGAAATTATCTCTTAGGTACCTAGCCTCATTGATCTCATGGGTAATTAATTTGGGTGTAATTTGGTGTTTAGCCCTTTGTATTTTAATTTGGGTATGCTTGTCTAAGGCTGCATTGAATATCCGGTACCATTTGTCTAAGGCTGCGCTGACATCAGCTATATTGCAGACTGAGTGGAAGTGTTTGTAAACTAAATCATTTAAGAACTTTTCCTCATCAAACTGTTTAAAGTCCCTGTATTGTATTTCAATGTATTGACCATTTTTAAATGATTTTGGAACATGTCTAGTTATAATTCCAATTTTTATGAATTAAACGAATTTCCTGTAATATGATTGGATGTAAACGTTCACGTGATGTTGATCAGGAATTGTTTACACTTCGATAAATTCTGGGACTACTTTCGGTTTTTGAAATATAAATAAACATTGCAGACACGTTATTGTGAAACGATTTTGTCATCTGTAAAATATATAATTCTGCAAATAAATATAACTTTTACACTTATTATACTTTTTCCTTTTTTTTTATATTCATTGATAAAATACATAATGATGTAAGGTTTGCTTGTAAATTTCATTTAGCTCACTTGTTCTATCCCTGTCTGTTATTATGCAAGGTCATTGTCATCTCACGTAGCATACAGGACTGACTTAAAGTAAACAAGAATTATGCTATTTTGTAAAGTTTGAAGTTTCTGAATAAACGTAACTGTGACAGTAGTCACATTTCATTTCTCACTAGATCACCGAGTGGGTCTTGTTAAGTATTAACGCTGCTGAGAATGACATAAAATGTTACTCTTGTATAGAATTTATTTCATTGTTACCTTTATATAGTAAGGGATAGCATCATCTTGTTCATATTTCCATAAAATTGGAAGTATTCACTGAAAAAATCAAAAATGATTTCAGGTTTGATTGAAATTTAATTTAGCACACTTGTTGAGTCGGTATCAGTTGTTATTATGTAAGGTCATGGTCATCTGACGTAACAGATGGGACTGACTAAAATTGAGCAAGAATGTTGTCAGTAAACAAAATGTGTTGAAAACCACGGTAACCATTGCCTATGATGTAAAAGATGAAGTTTATGAATAAACGTAACTGTGGCTGTAGTCAATTTCTTCGTGTGATTCTGTACAGGTTATGTATTACAGGGCGGTGTGAAACGCCGAATGAAAGGTAACTACGCGCTACGTAAATTCGAATGCATTATTGATGTTATAAGTTAATTTGACGATAGAAATGATGAAATTGGAATTATAAGGATTAAATGATCATGGTTGGGTATTTATTGATGTGTAAATTTTACCTAATCACTCACAAAGTTAACATAAAGTCCTTCGGACTTTATTTACTTTGTGAGTGATTAGTTAAAATTTACACATCAATAAATACCCAACCATGATCATTTAATCCTATGTTTTCAGGTTTATTAGTATAGACATTATCAATGATAGTAGCACTGTTATCTGTTACTCTACTTGGGGTGTTAATTAATTTTGTTGTAAATTTCCAAGTTACTTATCCATGTTAATGGTGGAGTTTTCATGTAGTCAATGTTAAAATCACCTAATATGATAGCTTCTAAATCTTCCTTTAGTAATGCTTTTTGAATTTGCACCTCAAATCTATCAATCTAGTCAGCTGTGGAACTAGGTGGCCTGTAAACTGATCATAAAAGTATTGGCTTTGACTGGACAAGGGTTACTTTGATCCAGATACTCTCTACTCAAATAGTTAATGGAACTGTCTATTTAGAGAGAACAATTCACCCTACATGGATTCCCTATCTTTTCTTTCAAAGTTGAACCCCTGTCTTTGGAGAGCCAAATCATCAGTATCATCAGAGAAAAAGGATTCACATAGACATAGAATATTGACTGATCTAGTTTGCTGTAACAATAATTTAATCTCATTTAGTTTTGGGCAGATGTGTTGAATATTCGGTTGACTACTTGCAGACCTCTTTTGAGGAAGCCCAACACATGACAATTTTGATGAGTGGATTCATTTTCAGACATGGTAGTATGCAAAGTATTGTTTTTAGACTTGACAGGTTTCTTTTCATTGCCTTGATTATTTACATAAACACATGAAGAAGATAACATACAAGATCCATCTGTTGTACATTGACCACATGTAGTGGATACATGAGAATGTTCAATATGTGACTGATTTACATACCTACAAGAAGACATTGACATATTAGACACTTGAGGAGCCTCAGAGGGAGAAGAAACTTGAACAGATTCACATAGTTGCCGTATTTTGGTGTGTATAACGTGCACCGATGTATAACGCGCACCCGATTTTCGACCCAAAATAAGTGGAAAAAACGTAGTTCTGCCATATAACGCGCATGTGATATAATGCATTTTAAAATTGTGACTACCGGTATTTCGCTCCGTTTTCATAGTGCAACAACAGTTGGTCATTTTAGATAGTTAATGAAAAAGTGGCAATACTTGCATTGTATCTTTCCGATTTTATTGTTGTCCCTTAAAAGGGCCCTTTAAAGGTTCGTCTAGCTGACGCAATCTATTGCATCAAATCCCTCAAATTCCTCTTCGTCGTCATCACTTTCGAAAAGTCGCTGTATGTCCTCGTCTGTCATCATTCCTGGTGTTGCTGCATAATAACTTTCATCATCATCTTTGTCCTCGCTCTCTGAGTGGTCTTCATGTTTGGCATTGTCCTCCCACAAGATGTCATCCTCTGTGCCATCCATTTTATTTGAGATGCAGCACTATTTGAAGGCATGGATGATGATACTTGGATCTAGCTCGGCCCATGCATCCACTATCCACTGGCAGACGTCAGTCAGCTCGGGTTTCCTCATCTTTCCACACGGTGTAAATGTGTGTTGGTCACCAGCATACCACTCATTCCATTTCCTTCTGAGCATCGTTTTCATCGGCTTGTTGATGCTGACATCTAAGGGCTGGAGCATCGATGTCATACCACCAGGAATTATGCCCAGAGTGGTTTGGTAGTCCGTCTTTAGCAGGTCCTTGACATGATCTGACTTGTGGCATCGGAAGGCATCCAGAACTAATAAACTTTTCTTGGTGTAACCGCCTGGCCGTTTTCCCCATACATGTTTTATCCAGTCATTCATTAACGTTTCATCCATCCATCCTTTTTTCCTGACACCTGACGATAATCCCCTTTGGCCACACTGCACCCTTTGGAAGTGTCTTCCTTTTGAAAATAACATATGGAGGGAGCTTTCCGCCATCCGCGGTACAGGCAAGCATCACCGTAAAACGATTTTTCTCGTTGCCAGTTGTGGTTATGCTGACGGTGTTGGCCCCTTTCATATGAACAGTGGTGCTGGATGGAAGATCAAACGTCATGGGCGTCTGATCAGCATTTCCTATCTGGCTCAACTCAAACTTAAGTCTCCTGCGCTGTTTAATTATGAATCTCTGGAATTTCAGCAGTTTGTCTTCATGATCTTCTGGCAGCTTCTGGGCTATATGTGTGCGTCGCCGAATTGACAAATCGTTCCGTCGTAAAAATGCGTAAGCCCAGCTCACAGACCCCTTAAAGTCGTCTTTTTTTTCTGTTTGGCAATCAATATTGCCTGAAAGCAAATCTCTGTCGTAGATATCGCAATTCCCCGTTTTCTTCTATCCATGACCCATTCAAGGACTCCACTCTCCACTTCCGGATACTTTGCACTTGTCCCTCTCTCTGCCTGTTTTGTTCGTGGCATTTTCTTCAGTCTTTCTTTCATTCTTCTCCACTCCCTAATAGAAGACTCTCCAACATTAAACTCCCTCCCAGCGGCTCTGTTACCATGTGCTTCTGCATAGGCAATGATGATTAGCTTGTCTTTCGAAGTATACGAATTTCTTATACGACCCATGTTCGTTTAGATTCAAGATCGAATACAATATGATATGTGAAAGTTTAGGTCCAGTATTTATACTTATTTGGATTATCATGACACCTCTAAAATATAAACATATGTTCAGGCTAGAATTTACCAAGACAATGCATTGTAATCATGTATTGTAACAAAGAAGTACTGCATCAAATACTGTTATTTAAAATGAGAAATAAAACAAAGAAAGAGTTTAGCACATCAAAGCTTTAGTCGGTACCAAGTACCTTGAAAAGACCACGCCGAGTCAATGAAGCACTGATCACCATTAAAAACACCGAGCTGAATCAATTAAAATACTGCTCACCGAGACAAAGCATTGTAACTATGTTGAGCGCATCAAATTTTACATGGCGCCGATTACCGTGAAAAGACCACACCGAGTCAATGAAGCATTGAAGCCATTGATCACTGTATAATCGCAAAGATATCTCAAATGCTATGATTTCAGATGAGAAATAAAACTAAGTAACAAGCTTATTTTCCAAAGAGGAAAAAAATGTTTTCCGACTTCATATATTGATTATTTTGTTCCACAACGTATTAGTGTTCCCGTAAGAAAGAACCCGTAGTCGCAAAAAATATGTCCCCAACAGATGCTCTGATGAGAACATTAACACTAGTTGAATTCTACACATATTATATTTCAATTCAACCAATAATAAATGAAGAAAAATTCGATTAGATCAACAGTTATTGAATACGGTACTGAACATTTACGGAGCAAGTACGGTAATCCACACAGTGGTATTTGTTCCGCTCCAATGCGGCACTTTGCGCAGCTTTTGAACAAATGGCCAGTCGTTATGTACATGTATTTCCGGCCGTGGCACAGAACAAATTTACACAGTGATGTGAAATGAAACCAGTTTATTAACATAAGCAATCAAAGAACAAGACTATTTGTAAGCATTATTTATTTCTTTAATACGGCTAGTACCGGTAAACATTTTAGTTACAATGCAATGTACAATGGATTTAATATTTCACAAGTAGTGAGTGCCTTCATCCTCTTCAGACTTCAGATCGACCTGGAAAAAATCTTTTTTTTTTAGTTCTTGTATACAACGCGCACCCCCGACTTAAGATAAGAAAATTAGGTAAAAAAAGTGCGCGTTATACACAACAAAATACGGTGTTTAAATGTTAACAAGTTACACTTTGTACACAAATCAGATAGTGCCTGAAACCTGTTTAATGATTTTGTTGCTGGATATGTGTTTCATAGGCCTGTACATCATTGCCTTCTACCTATTGGTATATGCACAACTTTTGCTTATGTCCTAGTTCATTTCAGAGATGGCAATGAATATGTTTTCCATGCAGACACCGCTGTGTTACATGACCGTGCTCTCCACAATACAAGCAGTTTCCTGACTCATGCCTAACCCCTTTTATAAGTCTTATGTACTGGTCTATATTCCTAAGGAGCAATGTTGCAGTACCTCTTTGGGATAAGAGGATTCAGTCTCGCTGGTATAATTGTTGGTTCACTATACTTTGTTTGTCTTTGAAGAAGGTTCTGTGTTGTGGAACAAAGAGTATTTGGAAATTTTCACATAACATACTTAGGGTAACATTTAGTGGAGTCATAAGCACATCCCTTCTTGGCAGTAAACCTGACACGATTATTTTACACTCTGTGTTTTTGGACCTGATGGCATACAACAAGCTTTCATAATCATCCTCAATGACCTTTACAGATTGGCCATTACTGTAGTTATTGCCACCAATGAGAATAATTACAGGATGATAAGGAGACATATCCATTTCCAATATATAAGACATGTCAAAGACATCTGGTCTTGTTGATATAATAGTTGCACCTCTGTGTGTATTCACATCAGCTGTATATAATCCACTTGTTAATACTCCTTTGATTATTGATGATCCTATGAGAAGAGATCTGTCTTTAATCATGTTGCTGATTTTGACAAGTGGGGGATTCAGATGCATTTCTTGGACTGCATCTTGATGATTTCCATGCCTAGACTGCAGACTGAGAGATTGGTGACTGCTGTATTTAGTATTTCTATTTAATTTAGCTTCATGCTATGGATATTTGGAGGTTGTCTTTAGAGCAGTTCCTTCTGTACCTGGATTTGATGTTGAGTGAGACACATGATGGTCAGGTTTTACAGTATGTGCTTTAACTGAATTTTGGCTATGCCCATCTAATACATATAGAAGAGGGTCATCTTGTTTAATTGGTGAGGTTGCATCTGTTTGTGTGTATAATGATTTTTTTTTCTAATAGCTGGTTTTGGTATGGTCTGACTGCCCTGACAGGCTCTTGTGTTTTGGTCCTTTGATATGTTTTTATATTGTATTGTTTCGGTTTCCTGGCACACAATTTTTTAACCTGGTTTGTCCATTTGAACACTATGTGGACTCTTTGATTTTAGTGCAGAGAGCTCCTGTTCTAACCTTGCTACTTGGGCCTGGAGATTACTTATCATTACTGTGCACTGTATGGAGGCACAAGTCTTCTTATGGGTTCAATTGAACTCAAGGGAATTTGTTGCACCTATCATAAACTGGGGTCCTGGATTTTCCTCCACATTGATTGCAATCAGATTTATTTAATGTAAAACTGTTGACTGAATTTTGAGATCTTTAGGCTTCAGGGGTGGGTGTTGAAGAGAGGTAATTAAGTTCAAACTGGTGTTATCTACCATTTGACTACAAGTGTTGATAAAATAATTTACCCATTCTGTATAGACTGGCCCTTTTACATCAAAATTTTACCAGTTGTTATGTAGAGAATTACTGTGGCAGAATCTGTATCCATTGATTTTGTAGTTCAGTCCATTATGTGAGTGTCCCTACTGGAAGTGTAGATTCTCATCCAAGTATTTCTTGATTGTTGGAATGTTTTTGGAGTCAGCTGTGATTGTTATACTCTGCATATTATGTTGGATTTTAAGAAAGTTTGGAACTGAAGAGGAGTCGTCAGCCATGTTGGATTTTGGTGTTACACAATCTTGGTAGGTTGAATCTATTTGAAGTGAATATTTCTGTTCAGTATTGAGTGTGTCTATATTCTTTATATCATTTAAGAAATCCTCTTGGGTAAATCCTGAAAATAAATTTGATGAATCTTATTTGAAAAATGAGTAGATCAACTGAGACAGTGAAGCCATATTTGTTTTACTGTTCTTTTGTTTGAACATGCAACATGCAAGTCTGTACTTATATCCACAGACTGAGTTTACTAAATTACCCTGACAATTTATGCATAGCATCATCAATTAGTTGCTGGTAGCACTTAAAACTACTCAATTTTCTCCTGTACAGCTGTATTTCCGAATATTTCAGAAGCTGGTTAAGAGTCTGATACTATGGTGGCCATTTGTTTTTGAACAAGCTCCAAGTTCATTGTTTATATGCAGTACAAAAATAGTGAAACAACAAAGTGGAAGGTTAATGCATTTATACTTTAAGATGTAATGTTTTTGTCAAATTGAACTGGTTTCACTTTTCATCCATTCAATAATAGATTATAATTTAACGCATTTATATTTGTACTTTCTCTAATTTCTTTTGGGATTCTGTTCCAAATTGGAGATACTGAATATTGAAAACTTTTCATAATGAGTTCTTTGTTTGGTTTTGAAATGGGAATGTTGTTAGCTAAAATTGATATTACATTGGATTGTTGTATTGTTGAAATATAATGGGGCCATATTGTTTGAAATTCTGTGCATACATCTAACCTTTCAAGAATATTCATTCCCTTAATGGGATAAAAAACAACACAAACACATTCCCTTAATGTTAATATTTGAATATCATTCATTGCATGTGTTGTGTTTTTACATTATCTAGGATGAGTCTGCTAGCTCATTTTTGTATGTGTATTTTTTCATGGATTTTACCCATAATTGTAATAATCAAAAATATTGATGATTTAGTCCAATTTGCCAAGTTCAATTACAATTGGATCGGAAAGGATCTAGACCAGTAACAAACTCAGCTAGTAGCATGATCAACTCATTAATATGTGGTTACAAGGTCTACACATCAGATGCAAGATTATCTAATTAAATAAGCATGCATATTGCTCATAATCACAGTCCAGCCAATATTAAAAGTCTGATTAAAAATTTGGATTGGTAACTGACAATTGTTCACACACACACAATGCGCAACAGACATAACAAAGCTTTCTTGATCTTGCAGTAAGGTGGGCTAAATGTTTGTTATTGATCTCTAAATGTATCGTACTAAAAGATCATTTTCTGTTAAGAGTTTCTGGAAAATTATATGCCTCGTGCTGTATTTACTTGAAGCCTTATATAATTGATATTTGATTTTTAAAATGGCCACATAAATGATTATTAAACATTTTCAGTATTTGATATCTCTACAAACCTCTGCTAATATAATAGATACATGGAAATTTCATAGCATGTGGTAGGCTTAGTGCAGTTCCTGATAATGAAAAGTTATGAAAATGGACCTTTAAAAATGTATTAGTCCATATAGTTTATAGCCAACTAAATTTAACTAGTTTAATATCTGACAAATATTTATATTTTCAGCAATAATTAACTATCCCTGCAAAAATGAGAATAAATATATTGAACTGTTATGAATAAATGTTCTTGAACAACAACAATTTTAAAATAATTGTATAGGATTTTGTTAATAAGTTTTGATTATCGGATTTGTGAGTGTCATATAATAATTTATTGCTACATTTTGTATTTTGTATTTCTGTAGTATGCCTTAAGGTTCTATCCTGAAATGTTACTGTTTTGTCCCTTATCAGCGATGGCATGATCATAAGCAGAAATCATTTACAGTCTGAGGTAAAGCTTTCAAGATCATATCTTTTACAGATAAGGTATTTGATGCAACTAAACTTTGGTATAATATTCTATATTTGGTATAATAGGCATATTATCTCACATCTACATAAGCAGACACCATGCTGTTATGATTCAGTCCACAGTCATTTAATTGAACATGTTTCATTCTGTTGGACTGACCTAACCATATATTTTTCATTAAGTATACATGTGATAGATTCCACTGTCCTTCTCTCAACAAGAAAACCCTATCTAAGAGATATAGAATAGATCACAATAATATCTTACTGGCAAACTTGTAAATAAATCTGAGTTTTTGTACTGAATAGGTTTAGGTCTAATCCAGATTTCTTTTACCAAGCAAAATTGGGACCAATCACAAAAACCTCTTGTCAGGCAAACTGGGAATTAATCACAAAAGATTTATCCAAAAAATATCTTAGCTGTTAGACTTGGGATCCATTTTTATGTATATCTATATTGTTTGTTTAACTTTTGTCCATGATTGTAGATTGGAAAGGTCATTGGTAAATAATATATTGCTTAGATAACTTTGTCCATGATTATAGATTATACTTTAAGGTAACGATAATATGTAAACAACTTGTTTACTTGGATCTCAGTCCAGGACATTGGCTTTTCCCTTCAAACAAGAAACCACTGTCTACATAATATTTGTTATGTTGTTTACTAAAGTTTATGTAAAGGACCTGAACTTGTATGCAACTTAGAATGTTCTGGAAATGAACTTTTGACCCACATCCTGGTCATCATATTAGGTCTTTGTTTGTATTTGGTTGTTTTCATCAAAATTATTTATTCCTGCCTGTATGTTCAATTGTGATCAGATTTAACTTGAGAGGACTCTTTCATTTAAATCATTCATTGATATTACAAAGTGCACATTGACTTTTGGACTAAATCACTATTTTGGGATTATTATGAATTCAGTCATGGACATTCTAGATTATATCATTGTGATACATCAAGAAACATTTTGGCACATTAGTTGAGACAAGATTATTGGCACATCAGCACATTCATTACTAAAATCAATTAGGGACACTATAGCACATTCAATACTAGAATCAATTAGGGACACTATATACTTTTGGGCTTGTGATATAACAGTTATGATTATTTGAAATTTTATTCACAATACTCTGTTTCTTTTAAATTTTCACTTGGCATTCTGGGGAAAAAAATTATTTGTTGACTAAACTTGTTGGTTTTGCTTTTTCTGTTACTTATTTGAAGACCATAAAGTGGTAATACCATATTTTTTCCAGCCAAAATTGTGATCAATCCAAAAAAATATTTTACCAAGACTTCTTGATATTGATCCCCAAAATTACTTGCCAAGAAAAGTTGGGAAAAAATAAAATTTCAAACATTATTTACCATGCAAACATGGGATCAATCCTGAAAGTCTTTTATCATGCAAATTTGGGATTGATCCAAAACTTTTTTCCAGGTCTACTTTGACTCTGAAACTCTTTCACCAGAAAAATTGGAATATATGCAAAGCATTTTGTTCCAGCCATATATAAGAATCTCAAAACTCTAGTTGAGGCAGTCTAGAGAAAAAACGTTTACTAGACAGTTTTTGAATTAATCCCATAATCTGTTGGTAGTAGTCCCAGTGGAAAGTTTAATTTTGCAAGGATAGTCTATAGTCCTCATTTGCTTTAAATATACCAGCTTATTGCTGGAAGAATAGTACATTTTTTCTTCCAATTTAATATATGTTTTATATTATTGAACTTAAGATTGTAATGGTTGGTTCTAATATAAAGTGGGAACAGAATATTTCCAATAATTATCCTTTCATAGTTGCATGTTAAGAGCTTTTTCTGGATGTGTGTCTGTATTCCCAGTAGAAGTGCCCTTATATCAGTTTTTTCGTTGGTTTCCCTTGATGACTCACATATCCCAGCCTCCAGAAAGTTAACAGGTATGAAGGTCATGTAGTTAATTGAACTATTATACAAGTTCCATCTTTTCATTCTGTACATTTTCATTTTCATCCCCAATGAAGTATGCCACTTGTTCTCTCCTTTTATGGGCAGCTGGAATTATCAGGATGATATGAAGATTAGCTAGCTCATATACATATGAATCAAGAGTACCACACCTTAGCTTGTGATGGACTTAAGTCACCTCTTGCACTGCTTTATCCTCTTCATGTCAGGAATATTTTTCAATTTGGACTTTCTTGTCATCAAGCTTTAATGCACTATGTTACCACATGGTGTCACATCATGTTTCAAATCTGGATACAGATGCAACAAAAATGGTAGGACACTGGTGGACAGACCAATCATCACCAACACCACTCATGGTATAACAATATATTTGAAGGTTGTCATTACTAGCATCTTCAGTCTTTGCTATAATGAAACATCAATAATGGCAGATCATGTATCGTTAATGTTGTGTCATATTTACTCATACAGGGTTCATACTATTGACATATTTTATGTATATGACATACAGATACACATTTTTGCACTTTGAACGGAGTTAAGACTGACTACAAGCAACTGAGTATTGACTAAGTGAATGAACTCACATCCCTGCCAAGTGTGTCTGCTACACAATGAAGTTCTGTGCCTTTTGTGGCTATCCACAATCACCTTTGCATATTGATAAGTTGATTGTTTTCTCTTTTGAGTTTCTACTTTTATTCATATTGATTAAATCAGTATAATATACATATGATTTAAACCTGAAAGATGGTTTTAATAGAGAAAGTAGAGCACTACAAAAACATAGTTAGCTTTTGAACACCGAACACTCAGTCATTCATGTACAGGCACATGGAAATTAGTTTAGAATAGACTCTAATCAAAATGATGTACCATCAAGAGGTAATTAAAACATTTTAATGTATTTACAGTTGATCTAAGTTATTATTCTGCTTTAATTAACATTACTACTGATCAAAAAAATGTTTCTCTCTCTTTATATTTCTCTATTTCTCTCTCTCTCTCTCTCTCTCTCTCTCTCTCTCTCTCTCCCTCTCTCTCTCTCTCTCTCTCTCTCTCTCTCTCTCTCTCTCTCTCTCTCTCTTCCTTTGGTCGGTTTGACTTAACTTTTACCATCATTCATAGGTCTAGAGTCATTGCTTCATGACACAAGTGAAAATCCTCTATGCTCGTCTTTTCATGGATTTTTGCCTGTATCTTGCTACGATGGTCCACAGAGAGTGAGAAAGACAGACACAGAGAAAGAGAGGCGCCTTTTAAACATTTTCATATTTAATTAATAATACTTGATTTTTAGAACATTATAATAGTTTTAAGAAACAACAACAACAAAAACAACCACAAAGCATTAAATACATTAAAGTATGTATGCCTTGCACCCAAGAAATTTACCGTAGAGTGCCGACAGGCTCTTGCAACTTTGTATTTGATTATATGAAATATGTTGATAAATCCCGAGGAAAGTGCACACATACCATTACGATGATTAGTATTCTTGTAGGTTACTTGGTAAAAGCTCAATTTCAAGGTTTTCATCAAGCCCAAATTCTTTTTCTCTCTCACTTTGCGTATTTTGTTCCTTATGTATAAGAAGAGAGGGGAACGGAAAGCAGAGGGGATTGTGATGAAATTATGTGCCCTATTAAATTCATTTAGAAAACGGGATTATTAATACATTTATCATTATTTTCATATGTCACTAATGATTAATGAGTGGAAATTCATCATTCATTATAGGCCTAGAATCGACAGCACACAGTTGCAAGAATGTTTATACAGGGTTCTCAATAGATTTCAAAGTTGAAGAGTTGACCAAGTTGACCCTTGAACCCCAAATCTTAAGAGTCAAAATGAAAATCTCAGGACTCAGTTCTTTTGGACAGTCATAACCCCATGTGGCCACAGCAGTCTTTTGCATCTGCAGGAAGTACAATGTGATAGATTTTCTTGATCTTCATCCTCATTCCCATGCCAATAGTACTGGTATATAAAATTGTTTTATACCAACTCTTTAAAACCATTTTATTTTTTAATGCATTTGGAATATATATATATATATATATATATATATAAAACAAACTGAATAACTGATGCACATGCAGTGGCTGTAGTTAATACTGTTAAAAATAAAATATTACTATCTCAACACAACAAAACAAAGCAAATCATAATAGTGATGAATTATGTCCAATGTGGAAGGATATAAATCTGCAAATTGTCTGTCATGATACGGTACTTGGTGTTTTATAGATAATAATCTATAAAGGACTGTGTATACAAAACATATCACTAAAAAACTTAATTCAAATTTATGGCTTCTCAGAAAAATAAGACATTTTCTTCTTCAAATACATTACCCGATTATAATACTTTAGGAGAACTACTACCCAGAGGCATAGCTGGGGGGGCAGGGGGGTACATATGTCCCTGGGCGCCAAGGTACAGGGGCGCCAAAATGAGGCTTACAACGTTTCATTATAATAAGTAAACAAGGGTAATATATCGGTCATATAAAAATGTGATTAAACAATGAGGGGGCTGGGGCACCAATTGTATACTTCGTCCCCGGGCGCAAAATATCATAGCTACGCCTCTGCTACTACCACCTCACAAATACGGTCTTCTCAGATGATTTTTTTTAGCTAAGATGCTAAAAGCTTAGTGCCCACCTAGGTAGCATTTGGATAAAATGGTCTCACCTTGATATCAGGATTGGTATCAATCCCATGAATTCTTCAGTTACTACTTCCGTTCTTGTCGAGTAGCACTCTCTACAGATAGAGAGGCCTAAAAAATCCAAACAAACAGTTTGGAAGTTTTCTACCCCAAAATAAGTTAAATGAAGGTAAGTATTCCAAATATAAATTTCCACCTTTCAATTCTTTCTATCGTCAATGACAAAGTTTCTGATTTTTCAGTGTTACCACTTTGCCGTCATCACACAATTTTGCATCCTTGGTACACACCTGTTGTGATGGCATCCCCTCAAATTGCTATAATTGTATTAATAAGTGCAGGTCTTATGTGTGATATAGAAAACACATCTAATATTGTTGTATAGTTTCTGCTATGTCTGGATACATGCAGGTACATTTTCTATATTTTCTTGTCTTAGCATCCACTTCATAGTTATGTATGTGATGCTTTACTCATTTACCTGTATAGAATGTCAGTGGGCCATTGCAATAGGTAATATAGATATTGCAGTGTCCTCATCGTAAGTATCAATAACCTGAAGTCAGTGTCATTGTATGCGTAGGTATTTATTGGTTACTGCATTTGTATGAGAAAATATGAACAAGTTTTTCAGATGGATATTCTGCATGACCTTGGGAGTGCAGTATATCCATCCGAAAAAACGAGTTCATATTTTCCCATACAAATGCAGTAGCCTTTTTATTATATGGTCATTTTCTTATTCTACCTAAGGCTTAATTATATAAACAAAAATACTGCAAGAAACGAAGTAACTGAATTTATGCTGTATTCCAAAATAAATACACAAGCGCAGATTCATCAGTACACAACAACAATATTACAGTGGGACCCCGCTATAACACGGTAGTTGGGAGCCATAGAATCCGACGGGGCTATGAACCGATCCGTGTTATAAGCAACCATGTACAATACCAACACATTTTTGGATTTAATTGGGGGGGGGGAGGGTTTACATAAAGACGGGTGCAAAAATGCATGGCACAATTACCATTTTTGATCAATATATATTAAATGAGAAACACATTTGCTGTAGTAACAGAAATTGCAGATTTAATATATTACTTTATTACTTTATTCAGAGAACCATGCATTGGTACATACACGTGTCTAATTTATATATACATGTATAATCTATTGCATGAAAAGAGTATCAACACCGTGTACTCACCAGCGAATCTTGTAACATACACTGAATCCATAATACAAATATTTCCATCGAAAATATCCACACAAGGATGTAAAATATTCAATAATTTTGTCACAGATCATTATGTGACTGAATTCAATGAAAAGAAACAAAACAAAAATATGTAACGGGTGTACGTAATGAATGATGAAATAGTACATGTCCGTAGATTAAATAATGGAAGCTAAAGTGTATTCTTATAATAACTACATGTACATCTCAGGATCTTTCTGTCTCTGAATTCAGTCATTGTAAATTTCAGCACATTTTCCCACTCAAGCTGCTAGTCAAAGTACTTTGAACTTGCCGCCCAGCTATTGCGTCATGTTCTTTTGATGTACTCTAATAAGCAGGCGAACTGGCTGTATTTTAACCACTGAATTATGTCACTGTTTAGCTCGGCAGTTCACTTTGATGATAAACAATGTACTTAAATTAATTGATTTATACATTCTGGTGAGAATTTTTTATCAACCCCCGCATTGGCTATTGCTTAGTTGTGTATGAAATTAAAAGAACATATATCGGAGATTATTAGAGCAACTATTGTATTCAGAATGCATTCAAGACAAACACAAAGTAGACACGATGGCTTCATTACTCAGGAATCAGTAATTATAATATTGACACTTATGAGCTGTAATTTTTCAACAATAAACAAAGATCAAAGTTCTCAGTAGGGCCCAGCAATTGGTTCGTATTTCCGATGTTTATTTTGGCACAAAACTGGAAGAAATTTGATAATACATTTTCTACACGTTCTTTTTCGCACTGTTTAGACGAATATGAGAATGATAATTAAACTCTTGACGTATTTTTTGTTTTTCATACTTAAAAAAAATTTTTTTTTTTTTTTGGTCTGAGAGAAAAATACCTGTAATAAATTACCCGAAATTTCGGGAGCCATGCCACGACCGGGTTATATCCGAATTCGGGTTATAGCGGGGCGGGTTATAGCGGGGTCCCACTGTATTAATGAGCACATAACACCGCCCAGATAAATTTGAACATATTCACGGTATAGATAACACTTTTGAAAAAAAAAATTTTGGGTCTACTTAAAATTGAAATCTAGAATCATATTGTGAGTGAATGCGCATTGCAACAACTTTTCCATTTGGTCTGGATTGAGCTGATTTTTTATTTTTGTCGATTCTACTAAATTTTGTGATTATGGACTGGATTTATCTGTGCCAATTCTACTTGAAGTACATCCAATTTCAGCAGTGAGGGAGCAGCGTGTTAACATCTGCAAGTATGTTTCTGTTCTGGCATTGAATGTTTGGAATCATAGTGTGGGAAAAATATGAAGTCTTTCAGTGGTAATTATCAAAAGACGCTATGGAATATAATGTTTATTTCATTTTGAGTGCAGTAAGGAGGATGTAATTGCACTTGGAATATAAACTAGATTAGAGTACAATTTTGAAATATGTAATCAAACTTGAGAACCCATGACATGGCTCATGTAATAGACTTGATGTTGTCGAGTTCTTGAAGCTGGGAGGGGCTACGGGTTATTGATCTACATAGCCGGTCTGTAATTCTCATATATGAGATTATAACTGAGGTTGTTGTTGCTTTGTATCTCACTCCCTAGTAAATCATGTGGTTTCAAATTCTTGCATGCAAGCAGATGATAAGCACTCAAGACATGCTCCTGCGCCTTCCCCTTTAGTACCCATATAATTGCTTCTGTTTATAATATGCAAGTCTGACACATGCTAGGAATGAAAGCCAGAGAAAACTACACCCTAAGAGTTGTTGTCAGTCTTGTCTAAATCTGTAAGACAAAAAATGGCAGACAATATATGCAGGTGTAGCGTGGTACATCTTTATTAAATTAGGAATGTCCATGCAGAACCTGACACTATGAAAATTACCTGTAAAAGGGTGCATGTGACCTGCACAGGTTGTGAATCACTTATAGTAACCAAGAAGGGGTTGCTACAAGTAAACCATGTATAGAAACATCCCTGTATTTATCTGACCATGGAAGAAGCTATACAGTAGAATAAATGAGTTTTCTGTAGTATACATTACTATTATATGCTCATTTTTTCTGTTAACTTTACATTGTCAGAGCCGTTCAGTATTTTACGATACTGCACTCATGCTCATTTCATATTGCACTCACATTCATGACACATGTGACCAATAGTGCATTAGGAACTACTTTGTAAACAAATCATGTCCACTCATGTAGTAGATGCTTTATGTTTTGGCTCATTAAATTTGTTTCCGAATGAAGAAAAGCAGATGGTTTGTGGACTGCCACATACCAGCTGCTTTGCCAAATTCTGTGTTAACTTTTTTGATACAATGTTTCACATTTAGGCTAGCGATAGATGCCAGACAGGTCATACAATTGCTGGGGCCCTACAAATAATATATAAGTGACAAGGCATAAACTGTCTTCTTAATAGCTGGTAATAAGAATGGCAATAAATATACTTACAGTTTTACATCTTGAATTTCCTCAAAAATGTACTTTCTTAGTTCTGCAAATCCAAAGTACATGAGACACCTTCCCTCAAATTGTAGTTAGCAGTTCTACAGATCTCCCCTCCCCCCAACACCATTGTTCCATTTGGATATTCAGAAGTTGATGCATACCATCATGGCCATTGGCTCAGTGATGGATCTAGTATCTATGGAAATCTTTCAGTGGGCAGAACACAGCTTACATTCTCACACACCGAATCTCATGCCTGCTTATAGAATGGCCAACTTCTTAAACAAAAAGGCAGAACATACGATGGCCATAACAGCAGGTTCAAACTTACAACTGGTGGAATGTGATTCAATGCTCTCTACCTCCGCCTCTCTTAAAGACCATCATAAGACCAATTTATGCTCATAAACCTTAAGCATCTAATCTCTCTTTCTTTTGATCTAGTTGGCAGAATCTGAAAGCACACCACCATCACAGTATCAGCAACATTAGAGTGATTTGCACGACAATCAACAGAGAATTGCATGGACATTCTTAGAGAACATGCCACTGGGAAGCAGTGCTACCAAATTTACAAACACTGAAAACCAATTCCCCAGAACTTAAGTTGACATGAGGCAAAGGGAGCGCAATAATTTTTGCCGGAATTTCTCACCAATGATGCCCTCATATGATATCACCTTTATGCCCCCATATCACATATCCTGGTAAGGGGAATGCTCCACTCTTTTGCTGCCGAATGTTGGAAATTTACTATAACAACATATGAATGCAACAAGTGGTTTCCAGGGGAATCGGTATCATGTTCAGCACACCTTCTCCTTTGCCTATCTTTCCTTCAGTATGTTACAGTCATGGCACTCTTCACATTTTCGTCAACCTAAGTCAACTCTATTGTGCTCTTTGGTTCATGATTGAATGCAGAATCAGGTTCTAAATGCCGTCCATTGGGGAGACTGTGCAATGAGTGTGGCTAGTGGCATGACTTCACATTCCCATTCAAACTGCTTTCAGGAAGTTCCTCAGTGATTTGCCCACAAAAACGAAAGGCTACGAAACAGCAGGCAAGTTATATTTTGCAGTTAGACATAATATCACTTGTTTATCTATTTCTGTTATTCATCCACTTTGTCCAACCTTATACCATTTCAAGATTTTGGTCATCTAAGTCTGGAACTCAACATTCAAGTAAACATAGTACATGTAGTCTCCCTCAGGAATGAGAACTCGGTTAGTAAAATGGTGGTTTCTTTGACTATAGGGAACACTCCATCTGTCAGAGAATTCCTTTGCCAGCTGCATTTGCTCAATGTAGCAGCAGACACCTTAGTCCTAGATCACCTTCTTGGGCTCACATTACAATCATTTGTTTGGTCCAAATAGAGGCTAAACCATTGACTATTGGATCACCGTTCACAGTCTGTACAATATGAGGTTCAATCTTGAAGGTAGGATTCATGTCGGGATTACATTTGAAAGTACAACCTCCAGAAATTACGATCTTTATGGATACAAACACAGAGCACTGGGAAGGAGGCAGGTCTCCTTCTATCATTACGGCACATGAGTGGAGTATGGCCCAGTCGGGATCATTATTTATAGGATAAAAGTTCTTGAGATGCAAACCATTCTGAAGCTTTTCATTGATTTCTGGAGAACCTACATAGGAATGGAGTTCTCATACTATTCGAAAACTCCACTTTAGTGGCTCATCTCAAAATGCAGGCCGGAACCAAGCTCCAGAGCTTTGCATTTTTGTTTGGTTATTTTTTAAAGTGGTATCTTCAATGACAAATCCATGTCGAAGTTTAACATATCCTAGCCTGGCTAATGCAGCTGCAGATTCATCCCACAAAAAAAGCAACTAATACAAATGGAAAGGTCTCTTCATCTCTCACTCCATTACTCAACAGGTGCCTAATGGGATTGACCTATGGTGAACCTATTGGTGACAAGGTGGAATGCCGTTCTCAGATATAAAGGCCTGAACAGTCAATGCTCTTTCTGTATATTAGAATAGTCAAATGTATATGCTTCCCTCCTACACGCCAGGTTCTGAAGGTGGTACAGTAAACAAAAGAATCAGACTTGCCTCATCCTGATTACTCCACTCAGATGGGAATCCTTGGATCAATGACCTCATCAATCTCACAAGATAATTGCCAAGAAATAAAGACATGCCCTTGTCTGCTCAAGCAACCACAATGGCTCATCCCAGACCAGAGTTGCCGAACCTTGATATATGGATCTTATTCAATTATGCCATCAGGAACAAACTGTTCTCATAACCAATGGTAGAAAAATTGCACAAATGAGTTAGTCATCCACCGTAAAGTGTATGAAGGCAATGGGCTATAATTTCACAGTAGTGCACAGAAGAACACATCATATGGATGCGGCTTCATGACTTACGCTGGATTTGCAGGAGGGAAATAATTTCCATTTCAAATCTCAATTCAAAATCTCAATTCAAACAGAAAACATAAAATTTAGCTAAATATAGTACCTATTAAACACATTATCCATTTGAGAAGAGCAAAGTTAATGTACAAGATATCCAATAACAGTGCTCCTTTCTATTTAAAATTAATGTCCCAACATAGGCTATCTGGTATAATGGTTACGTAATGTGAGTCACCCATTCGGCAGCTTTATGATAATAGAAATTGTTAATCTTTCTCTTTTTTTGTTTGTTTGATTACCGGTAGGATTTTTAACGTAGCTTTAACAATTTTTCTGTCATATTGCTACGATGTCTGCAGTGAGGCAATTTATAGTGATGTCTAGCACTGAGACATCATGCCGCAGACATGTACATGTATCATGATGTCTCTCCCAGTCACTTTATCCTGACACCAGGCCGACCAGTCCTAACACTAACCTCTTAATGCTGAGCATCAAGAGAGGCAGCTGTTAGTACCATTTTTGTAAGTCATTGGTAGGACTTGGCCGGAGATCGAACCGACGACCTCCCGCTTCTGGGGCGGACGCTCTAACCACTAGGCCACCAGAGCGGTTAATCTTTCTCTCTGGCACTTATTATGTGGTTTAATTTTTCTTCTTTCAATTACAGTCACTTCTCCAGTACAGACTTTTGTTGGATGGACTGCCAGTTTTAGTATGCAGCTAGATCCATATCCTAGCATTGATTCAGTAATCAGAATAAGCAAGAATGGTGTCTTAATAATGTTAGCAAGGGGCACAATGTCTGCGAATGTAGCAGACCGGTTTGAGTTCACTGGAAACACATCTGAAAACCGGATCTCTTTCATCTTGAGAAATATTACAATTGGAGATGCTGGGACATATACTGCCATTGAAACAGGTTATCCACCTGGAGGAGAGCAAACATTAATTGTGAAAGGTAATTTTGTCTTAATTATTCACTAAATATTTCTGACATTTCGAATGAATAGTTAGCTTTCAAGTCACATGTCTTCTTCAGTACAATGTAGTTTTTAACAGAATGTACAAATGCTGTCATCATTTGAATTCCAGAACACCCTATTGTGTCCTAGGTTAATTGGGGATATGTATATAAGGAATTGATTAATAAATTATTCTTTCCAGTTTTAATATTGAAATACTTGGAATTATTTATAATTATCACCCTTGGTGTTATTTCCCTGTATTGAGTAATATTAATAGAAAGTGTAGAATAAATAGAGATCTGAGCAGATATATAAAACAGAATGACCCAAGCCCCCGTACATTAAATAAAACATTTTAGTCAATTTCATAAACAACTGCGAGAATACATTATACTAGGAAGATACACTTCTTTTGAAACAAAACATTCCCCAATTTTCAAACTCAAATGTAATTATACAAATAGCCAATCTGTTTAAAAGATAGAATCAGTTCATCATAGAAACGAGTGACTGGTAGAAGTCACTGCCTCATGCACTTTCATAACCTGATCTTTCCGGATCACTCCGACTTCACTGCGATGTTCTTCTGTCCCTTTCACTTTCTCCTTTTCCTTTCCCCAACTCTCCGATTGTCTCACCTCCTTTCTTCCCCTCAAATTTGTGTGGATAGGTAGACGAGTGAGTGGAATGCTTTTTTTGTTGTTAAGTCAGCACTTTTTAGCTCTCCATATGAAGTACAACAGAACAATTTTATAACCATCGATGATGTTATCCTCACCATTTAAAGCATATATATATATATATATATATTTACATTCTCTTTGATAAATAACTATTTATTCCTTGATCCCTGGCATTAGTGTGGAATTTTATTGGACCTCCTCCCTACATTTCAACTGTCTATGGGGCTAAGTTGGTACATGGACAATAGTTGCATAATTTTTATTAATTGTGTTGGTCAAACTAAAGTCTTTTATAAATTTTTGTACAAACCTTTACAACCTGGAGACATGAACATGGTGAGATTATGTATTTCCACAAGCTCTATGACCTTCTCACCAAAGGAGGTGAATATAACACTTAAGTTCAGTTTTGTTGACTTTGCTTAAAGATCTTGTGTGATGTTTATTTATCAAGCTTCATGCATGCCATTGTAATAAAAGCTAGATGATGGTATGCATTCAGGGATAGAAATGAATGCTTATTTCAATATGATTTTTGGCAATGGACCCCTAAAACCCAGCTGTCACTAAACTGGTAGAGCAGTACAAATATTGCCAGTAACAATCATAATGGTTGAAAAGTTGTTCTAAATAATAATATTTTCATTAATGGTTAATTGGTATGGTTGTTTGGTCAGTTGCCTGGGCAGTAAAGGCCATGGAAAATCAATGGTAAACCAGGGTTCGCATGGCACCTTAAAAAGTAGTTGAAAATCATTTTTACCTTGGAACGTACTTTAGAATAAGCCTTGGTTATTGACAAATATAAAATTAGTTGATTAATGAATGTACGAAAGTTTTTTTCATACCATCATGTCATGTAGTCAAAGTAAAACTGTTTGCTATTGGGTTGTTTACAACTCATTAGAAATTAGATTTTTATGATTGTGCACAGACCTGATAGAGAGCATTAAAAACAGGGGAATCTTTTCGACAATCATTCTTCGTCATCAATTTATGTTCTGTGGTAGAAGTATATCTTTGTACTTTAAATTCTGGTTAATCAGCTGTTGAAACAGTTATTTGGTACTGCAGAAAAAACTTCAGGTTAGCGTTGATGATGATGATGGATCTTGACAGTTTCTCATGCTTTCTCAGAAAAATACAAGACATAAATTGAACTTTGTTATTTCTGTAGTTTGTGCCAACCTAGAATCTCCATGTGTGCTTATCTGTAGAGGGGAAAGGTTGTTGCTGTTGTTGGGTTTAATGTCATTTTTGTAATGGGGAGAGTAAATGCACTTTACCAAATCTGACAATATGTGACACTGTATACATTTAAGTTGTAACTCTAAAGTAATTATATAATGAAAAAGTTATAAATTTGTATCTGTTAATTTTCAGAAACAGCGTACACCACAAGCAGATGTCAAATTTTGGATTGAATGTGGTCTTGATCCAGATGAGTTCACTCTCAAATATAATCTCTTCTAAAGAATTTGTCCCTCTGTTTAAATCTGGCCTGCCATACTACATGGAGCTGGGAATATTTGGACTTGTCCCAGAAAAGAAAAGCAGTGCCACAGCAGTAGTTAAGCACTGACTGAAAACTTGAGGGTCAGAAGAAGAAAAAAAATTATTGGTTGGTAAAGAGCTAAATGCAAATATCTAGTATTTGGATTAATGAGAATCATTTATTATCATGCAAGAAACGTTTAGAGCAATCGATTTAAATCTTCCATAATTAAACTATGTTAGGTTTTTTTAATATGAAGATTTTCTATTGTTAGAAATTCGAAATCATAAACACCCTTTAAAAGAAAGTTGTAATATATGCAGTAGATGTGTTTGGCAATTTTAGCAAAAGTTTATCCAAGATAGGAATTTTTAAGTTTCCACTGTTCCAAATCTACAATAACATTTTTTAAATGGATAAAATATTAAAACCCAAGTTTTATTACAGAGATTGACTGAGTTTCAGATTGAATATTAACAGTTAAATTGTGCACGGTATGGTCACATTTAACTTGTTTTTTAAAGGAAACAACTTATTTTCATACTTCCCCTAAATGAATATTCGAACTGATGAAAATACATGTATTGGGAAAATATCTTGCTCCAATTTATTGAGCAGTTTTAATGATATGGCTGGTAAATTTCAAACATTCACATGGAAAGTCTTCAGAATGAAAGTCAATATGATAGAAACAGAAGTCACACCACTAGGTTGCATCTTGTTTATCACCCATTTGGACCACCTTGGCTATTTTTTTTAAAGCATCATCTGCAGAAAAATACATTCTGTTGCATGAAATTTATTAGCAAACAAGAAATCTTAATTTATTCCAACAATATCAGCTATTTCTATGAATAGATTGCCATAGGAATGACCTAGAAGTTGCTAAGGAAACAATAGTTAGATGGAATTGCAAAAACTTTCTCAATTCTTTTTTCTTAAGTAGTAGGGATGGTCTGAATAGCAGTTAATAATAATTATAATAATAATGAGGACTTAGTATTGCGCCTAATCTTTAAAAGTTCTAAGCACTTTACAACATCTATAGTGATATGACTACACTACAGAAAAACTAAAACCACTATCCAAGAAATTGGAAAACATAACAATATGCTGAAAACATTTAAGATACAATGCATTATAAATTTTCTAAGTTTGTTCCTGTAGTTGAAAAAGGTGAGTTTTAAGAGCACTCTTAAAAGGGGCCACTGTGTCTTTGTGTCTAATGTCAATGGGCAATTCATTCCACATCACCGTGCTCTGGTATGCAAAAGAACGTTGTTATAAATTCGTTTTCATAGTGGGAACAATGAGTATACGATTTTCAGAAGAGGAGTGTAAGGATTTTACTGGTGTATACACATGGGTGAGGCCTGATTTGTATGTTGGACTGGAGTCTGTTAAACAGACCAAATTTTGTGTTTGATTCTGTATAAAATGGAGAGCCAGTGTATGGTACAGAGCAGTGGTGAGGTTTGATCTGATCGAAATACTCTAAAGATGATCCGAGCAGCTGTGTTTTGAACTTTTTAATGTTTCTGGAGTAGATGAACCAGGCATAACTGAGTGACAATAGTCCAGTCTTGAAAGTACTAATGAACACACAAGTGTTCTAGTGGCATCAACTGAAAGATAATTGCGAATTGAACTGATGTGTCTCAGCTCAAGATATACAGTCTTGCATATGTTCTTGACATGCTGGTGCAACGTGAGAGTACTGTCTAGAGTAACACCTAGGTTTCGTACTGACTGAAAATTTAATTTATTGTGTTGCTGCTATTTATTGTTTGAGGTAAGGAATGTGAAAGAAAAAATATTTGTGTTGTGATCAGAATGGTCTCAGTTTTATCATCATTCATCAGCAGCTTGTTACATGTCATTCATGATTTCACATCAGAAATGCACCTCACTACTCTATGGATGGTACCATTAACTTCAGTTGGGTGAATAGACTTGTATATGTGGGTGTCATCAGCGTACAGTTGGTGAGTCACTGGGTGATGATCTATGACAGTTGAGAGCGGCCTAGTGTATATAATGAAGAGAACCGGTCCAATAACAGACCCCTGTGAAACACCACAGCATAGATCAACTGGGCTGGAGTTTATTTCGTTTGCAGATACAATTTGTGTCCTGTTGACTAAGTAGGACGTGAACCAATGTAAGGCTGTATTCTGAATGCTAAATACATGTTGGAGACAGTGAAGTAATATATGATTGTGTCTTGTGTCAAATACTGAAGACAACTCAAGTAGGGTGAGGACTGTATTCTTTCCACTATCCAAAGCAGAGAGAATGTCATTAAATACTTTCAAGTAATTTCTGTACTGTAGCAAGGGCGATATATTAATGGCAGCTATTGGTATACATTTGGGATATGAACTATTGGATTGCCTGAAAAGTTGTGAATAGTTTATCGCGAATGCATATGTCTGTGTAAGAACAACCAGTCAGACAGTGAATTCATTATCCACCTATGCCAGTCTAAATTCAAATCGCCACATTCTTACAGAGATCTGACAGACACATACTAAATCATTTGTTGATGTGTTTTGGAACTAATGTTTAACATCCTATCAGAGAAAGTGATGCACATTAGTGTTAGAGTAATTATTAATACCAATATGTTCAGAATGACGTCACTTTCAGATTGGAAAGTAGTAATTTTATTGGTGAACCACAAGGTGAACAGAACATGAACATTGTTGTTGTCCACCAGATTACCGCCGTAAGACTGGAGTTCTGATCTAAATTAGATTGGTACCCATATATTATTAGTCTGGTAAACGTCCCACTAAGTAAGTTACAAAACTGAACTATATATAGGCAGGCTAAAATACAATTTTTTAAAACAAAATGTCAGAGGAACAGTGATAGTTCCATTAAATCTGAAATAGCAAGATATGTTGTTTCCAAAAATAAAGGTTCTGTTTGGAACTGTTTAAAATTAATGACAGAAGAATGGGTTAAACATAATGATAAAAGTGAAGGGGAAGTCACATTATGAAACGAGCAGCTATTACATGGGTTGTCTCATAAGCTTGTTAAGAGAAGAGTATTTATTTATTAAAAGTGAAACCATGCCGACATTAAATAAGTCTCAGCTTATCTTAGCAAGTCTATACGACTCAGATTTGTACACCATATTCTTTGAACCAATCACTTTGACTACTTCACACGATAACTATAAACTGAATCGAAACTTTGCAACAACCATCAAGGTTCTGGAAGTTTACAGTTTGGTGTAATTTTCAATTAAGATGATGGAGTTTCCTTCAAAATAAATTACTGCGACGTACGTAAAGTGGGGATGTATATAAAAGAGGTTTTGGTAAACACAGTCTTCATTCATGCTTTTATGTAAGTCTTTATGAATCTACAATCAGAGATATTCTTCTGTTATATATAATTGGGGAGGGATCATTGACTTACAAATTATTCATTGGAATTACAAAGTGTGCATTAACTTTTTGGACAAAAACACTCTTTGGGGATTATTATGAATTCATTCAATGACATTCAAAATTATATAATTGTGATATCTCAGGACTGGTGGCACATGAAACTATACAAGACCATCGGTACAATGAATAATTGAATTTAATCAAAAACCTTGATTCTTTTGGACTTATGTGATAGAAGATCTGTGATTATTTTCTTATTTAATTCACAATACAGTAAGTTTCTCTTTAATTTTTACCTTGACACTGAGAGAAATAAACAAAAAATATGAACATATTAGTTACATAAAATTAAAAAAAGGCATTAAGCTGCTTTTAGATACTTATATCCAAATGGAATTTCTACCTTAGAATTACTATCAAACTTAAATTCAATTTCTACCTAATGACATTCTGTCAATTAGCCGGTCGGTATACATGTAAACTATTTGACTTGCGGTAATTGTTTCTTTATTTTATTTTATGGTTTAACGCCATTTTTTCAGCACAATATAGGCTATACATGGCGGCCAGTATTATTGGTGGAGGAGGAACCCGGGAAAAATCCCGGAAAGAACCACTGACCCACTGTAAATCATAGTGCAGCTAGAGGTTATTATAAAAGTTAAATTTGCATATCGAATCCTGAACAGTGTTGCAGGTGCGTAAAGTTCCTTCATAGTATGATGACATTGGTTGCATAGAGAACGTTGATGAGTTTGGGAATGAAATGGAGAAATTGCTATAAAAAAAAATGCTATAAAGAAAAAATACTTTGGTAAGAGTAATTTGTTTCTACAAACTTTATATTTATTACAATGGTTTGTCATAAGTAGTTACCAGAAGTTTTCAAGAAGATATTTTGCATTTTGTTTTCCATTCTACAACATCCCAATATCGCACCTTTCTTCCAAAAAAGGCTGCGATATCCAGTCAGAGTTTGTTTAGATATATCTGCATTTCAAACCTCTTTAGACAGTCATATACACATCACTCCACTCCATGCAAGTTATATAAATCATCCACGTGATTGCTTTATCAATGTGTACTATGGTGGTGTTTTTCTTCACTTTTATCCAATGTTCAATTATTGAGGCCTATTATTTATTAATTAATTAATCAATTAAATAATTTATTTATTAATCCGAAAATTAGCTGCTACGTAATTATAGCCGTTTCTGAGAATCAGTGCCATCACAACCGGAACCCCCTCCCCCTTCTTCCCTCAATGTTTTGTTTCATGTTTGCTATCAAAAATGAAAAACTGGCACCAAGCGCCTTTTCTCTGAGACAGCCGACCTGATCTTGGTTGAGTGGGCAGTGATCCCATAACCTTGGGACTATGAATCCAACAATCTACCAACTGAGCTATCGCGTCTCCACCTCCCCCCCCCGTTTTTTCTTCTTTCCTTTTTGTTTCACTGAAGAGGTTAGCAAATTATCAATTGCCTGGTTTAAACAAAATGTTTGGGATATAATCAATGTGTAAGTTAAGTATATATTATCATCCTTTCGTCATTCTCACAATTTCTCACAACTTGCATCCATCCATTTACACTGAAATATGTACAATTACGGTTGTTTGAACAATACCTAAGTTATACAAGGTCTTTTTTAAATACCCACTATAGTGAGTGAGGAAACCCCGGTGTAATTCTTTTTCATTTAAATTCTAAGCCACCTTTATAAACCCTTTCGTATTTTTCTGAAGGAAATGTCGACTCGCAAATTGAATTGAAACCATTATAACCACAGTTACATGCAAACACCACATTAAGAAATTAAGCATAGTTCTAGAAACAAAAGTAAATAAAAATACGTATTTTGTGTAAATGAGCAAGTTCCAATGGAATAAAAAGGCTTTGTTCATGAATATTTTGTTTTATTGAGCTCATAAAATGGTATAACAACATATTTTTAAAAAAATTACATATTGAAATAAATACAGTTCATATGAATGTGTCTCTCTCTCTCTCTCTCTCTCTCTCTCTCTCATTTTATACCAAGTATTGTTACAATTAGCAGTTCCACTAACGATAATGCTGATCTTGCAACAACGTTATTAGTTTGTAATGCGAAATTTACGTTTCAACTTTCCTCAACATCCGATGTATAGTAGTGAAATTATTACTCGCAAACGTTTTCAAAGACAAGCTTTTTTAAATTAAAGAGAAACATCGTTCTTACCTAGCAGCTACTTACATGAACCTTTTTATTGTACACTCTTAAAATATATATCCTGTACAAGAAAGCAAATTCCATATGTAAAAGTCAAGGTGGTTTCGGACGGGAAGCTGAAACGAAGTCAGACCCGGAAAACAAAGAAAAACATGGGAGAATTTTATTTGTGAGATATGTTTAAAAACGAATAACTAAGTGTCGGTGCATTGCTGAATAAATTTTCTAGATTATATGCTGCACCTATATCCGAATTATATTTTGTATGCTTTTATTCCAACGTAATGTTGCAAATGCCATCATATATTTATTTTTGGTCATTTTGATGCATTTCTCGAAGTTCATATGCAGAGATATCAAAATCATTATCAAATTTGCTGAGATTCTACTTTTCATCAGATATCTACTAAAACAACGGGAACACTTGATTAAAAATAAAACAGAACCCAGTCATCGTCTTTAACCCATTTTGACAAAATCTATGTAAGTGCCGTGAGCAACTTATTTAAATTCATTCATGATCAAATAAATGTAATTATTTTATAAACATACTTCAGATTGTCAAATACATGGTTGAATACGTTTTCATAGATTGAATATGTTCAGCTGTTTTTTAAATATAAATATTCTTTTAGACGATCCTACGCTTGGTACTAAATAATATGGGATATATTGCCGCTGTTTTCCATCAGTTTTCATCTCTTACATTTATACGGCAAAATGTTTCAAGAATGGTATCAAAAAGTATTCGTTTTGAAAGCCTTACATTTTATCGCTGCTGAACTCTGATATTTATATTGAAAAATTATATTAACATGGGTACTGGAACGGTACTCAGTTTATTTACACTCTTTTTTTATCTCAATCTTTAAAAAAGTAAGAAATTATCTACCAAATGAAATAGCATTAAAGACATGTTTACGCATTTTCATTATTGTTTCCAACATCAATTCATTATGCACCTTTGATTTTGTATGAAACTGTATCGGATGAATATGTATTGTTCTTCCTGACTAACGTTCAACTTTTACAAGATTTATAACATTATGTTTGTATTTCTTTGTTCCAAGTGAGATAAAATGCTCTACCACATCTAATCATGGCATGTATAATGCGATGTATTATTATTTTTTTTTTTGCACAGCTCTTTATATCCGTTATGTGTAGCAGGCTCGCTATCTGAAAGGTGACATACCGAGTTGCAATTTTTGCAGTTAAATTTGTTCTATCTTCGTCATATGTTTTGCAGTTCAACACTTTATTTGGTGTGTGTGTGTGTAAATCATGTTTTACATAGAGGAGCATACTGGTATATGTTGTGAAATCTTAAAATGTTACATCTCCAAACACCATCTTTTTTATGTTAATATTTTCCGCGGGGATAATTTAATTTCCCTACCCATTCGGACATAATCATTTATTTGTCATTAGTATATATGATATTGTCATCTACCTAGTAAAGCTTATTCTATATTTTAAAATATATATGTCTGAGTGACCTTTATTCAATATATTATATATTCAAATTTGCATGTGATTAACAATTGCAAGTTAGTTTGTAGTTTTTCTAAAATGTGTTGAATTTTCATCCTCTAAGATTATCTCACCCAAGCCACTCCAAGAACTTTTACATTACAAGTTGCGCTTTGAATCCTGGATGGTTCCCTCGCCAGGTACCTACACAGATAATTTCAGTTTTGTATGATTGAATTTAGATCCTTGTGCTTTGCCAATGTCCATATATTATTATTTTTCTAAATGTCGTTGGGGTAGGCATCATAAGTAAAGTTATAAATTCCTTTCTGAGGTGGGGGAGTTTAATTCCCTTTATATTATTGTTGTTATGTACATTTATGGGGAGGGATTCTATTGCTATTACATATAATATCATCCATAATGTAAAACCATATCTCAGTGAATATTCTATATTAAATTTCATTGTGCATATATTAGAAACAATATACATTTCACAATGTTCTATTGTGTCAAAGTCCATTTCTTGATCAATTAGATCAAGGCTCCCATCTCTCCATTAGTTTTTTTAAAAAAAAAAAACTTCTGTTTTTAAGATTACAGTTTGTTTGGAATATAATGTTAATTATGTTTCCAATACATGTTTTAATTATTTTTGCAATGATCGTATTATGTATTTTATAGTCTATATTTAAAAGCGATAACGATATCCAACTCATTAGGTCTTTTACATATCCTTTACCCTTATATAAAAGTGTTTCTAACCATTCTTTAATCTTGTACGTCATTTCATTATATAATATAATATTAACATATACTCTCCTTAATATTGGAATTAAGAGATATTTAACAATGCAGGGCTCAGTTAATTGTTGTGGATGTATCTGTTAACTTGTATGTATGATATACATGTTCTTTTATGTTTATGAAATATAATAAAATAATCATCTCTCTTACAAAATATATACTATATCAATCTCTATGTAAATAACCACGTTTATCTTCATAATTAAAACTTTATACTGTCCGAATTTAAACCACCACTATTGCGGATTACGGTTAGTTATTCCAGTCTAGTTTAATAAGTATATTAACACGGTCGCGTGATTACGTGAATTGAGCACATAATCTACTACTTTATGGATGCCGACAGCAGAACCCAAATATGAAACCGTCCATCTTATGTGATCACTTTATTTCCGTCTCGCTGGTAATCGTAATAGTGAAACTATATTGTATATAATAACGTTAGGTGACACATATAATATATCTGAGCGCGATATATATACTAAACCTTTGGGCGACACATCAACCTTTCGGAACCCGGTCGCCCAAACGTTGGTTATATGCATGAGAGTACGTCGTTTTACCTTTCGGCGACAGTAAATGGGCGACAAAATTTGTATTTTTGTTATTTATTTTATTTTACCACGTTGATGTGTTATTTCATATTCCTTTCAGTATTCTGTACATTATTAACGATACAGGCAATATTATCACTCGTACGTATTCAGTATACAACGGTGTCGCCGAAAGGTTGCAATTTAGACGCTGTCGCCTAACGGTAGGATTTGTGCATATATATATATATATATATATATATATATATATATATATATATATATATATATGCAAACCTTGGTCATCGTGATCTATTTGTCCTGTACATTGTTTTTTTTTTCTTAAATATTCGTGAGGGCCTGATACACCATTCTCCTGTACAGTCAAAGTCTTTCTTGTTTTTCTTGTGATTGGAAAGATTAGTCCAATATTGCCAGGTTCGTTTTTCACTTTTTTTTTGTACGACAAACCTGTCTTATATGGAATCTGAGAGAGACAGCCCAACAAGGACAAATTTCAAGATATAAAAGCAATTCTAAAATACCAGTATGTAACAAAATAAATCTAATAAAAAGACTCACAGTTTACTCTAAAATTCAAATACTGCATATATGAGTATGAAGGAAACAATTGCGCTTGTTACATTTGTTTTCTTTCACTGCTAAGGTGTGGAACACATATTAGTATCATTGCTATAATTTAATTTCAGGAATGTTAGCTACCTACATACTTGATTTATTTGTAATTGCAGCTGAACAAATGGTTTTATTTCAGTATTATATGTCCATATATATATATATATATATATATATATATATATATATATATATATATATATATATAAAAAACGATTTAATATCTTTGTTTTTCTTTCATTTAATAAAATGTAGTTAACTCCCAACTTTTGCACTTTATTACTTTGCAAAAGACTAGTTAATTTGCTTCTTGTTTTTTCTTTTCTCTTGGTCTGTAGTGTTCCTCTTAACAGGAAACCTCTTTTTAAAAGTGATGAACTATAATTTCAATGCACTGAGTATATAGTTCTTGTTTTGATCCTTCTCGTGCACCATACTTTTGTATCTCGCAAACTTCCTGGTTGACTTGGGAGACTCTCGGATTAGTGATATAAACATAAAGGTTTGTGTTTTATATTTTAAGATACATGTACATGTTATGCCAGTATCAATCAATGTCAAGCGATACAGAATGCGTGAATCATATTTTTTCTAATCAAATTAAACTAGAAATAAAAATTGTCCTGTATACTGGGACTTCTGCGTGCCTTACAAGTATCGGTAATCATGTACAATTTTTTTCTATGTCAGGAGCTAGTAAATCAACACTGCTATCTGAATATAGATACAAAGTTTAACACTGCACATGTCGTGCAAATTCTCATTATAAATTCACGGAGACAGCTAAAGTAAAATTGTACAAGGAAATTAGTCGTATGTACTTGTTAATACTTGATCTTTTAATTATTTTATCTCAGGGATACCTTATATATCCTCAATAGTGTGAAGACTGCAGCACTAGATAAGTGTGTATTGACTGCATTCCTCGCTCACTACGTGACATGCTTGAGTGGTTTTACTGGTTAGTACAGGTTAACATTCCGTACGCGGCCTGATAATTGAATGTAGTACATGTACTAAGTGCGAAAAATCTGGCAAGCAACCATTTGATACGGAAAGAAAATAACTCACTAGTTGCTTGTTCGCTCCGGAGTAGGGCATACGAATACTGAGTACTTCATAATATTGCCAATATATATAGTGGTGCATAGTCATTGGAATCAAATATTGATTACTTTACGTATGTAAACACCTGTGACGTTAAATCTACATGTCATTGTATTTCTTATCCCATTCATGAAGTAAAATAAAATTTCTTTTTAAAATGAAAGTTGAATAGTCCTACTTGTTCATAGATTGATTGTGGAATATTATTTATTTGAAGCAAAATATGTATTTAGAATATTTTTTGTATATATGCATATATTGAGATTACCAAACTTAATAGTTTTTATTTATTAACTTTTTTTTATGCTAGATGATATAGGTAGCCAATGTTCTATTCGTATCTTTATCTGACATTTATTGTGCACTAAAATCGTTTGAGTCAAGTTGGAGTGTAGAATCCCAGAATTTGTCTATCTTCCACTATGCCATTTTGCCCTTGAGTTAAACATCATCATAAGAAAAAGACTGCATACCTGATGCCAAGAAAGTGAAATCTAGTCATCCAGAGACTGTATATAGCATAGATACATGAAGACTGTCGTGGTTTATAATGGAAGTGATGGAATATTTCGATGAGAACTCAATATCACAGCCGAAAAAAATCACCATCAATATATAAATATTTATTTCTAAACTGTTTTATTATGCACCTGTTTCAAAATGAAATTGCAGGAAAGGGTTTAAAATGTTGTGACAATGTTTTATTTAAAAAATGACAACTCTGCATGGAAAATTATAGGTTGATGTACCTGGAAGTCATAACAGCAGTGACGTCACAAGGATTTGTGTCACCCGGTGCGGTAACTCATGGTGTCACCCCCAATGGACCTCCTTCCTGCACAAAAATTCAAAAATTTTATAGACAGTCATTTTGGTGTCATCCCCTCTGATGGTGTCACCCGGTGCGGATCGCAACCCCAGCACCCCCCTAGTGACGCCACTGCATAACAGTGTTTAGTAAGGATTAACAATAATTATGAGCTTAAAGTACAAAGTTGCTGTTGTAACTTGACTTGCAATTTTAATAGAATGTATTGATATATTTCTTATTTCATTTTAAAATATCTTTCCATGTTAATACAGGTGGATTAATATGTGGGATGGAGGCCTTGGATTATGAGCTTGTCATGTATAATGTAGTTAAATGGAGAGGTATTTTACTTATTGAGATGAAGGTGTGTAGAACTTATATTATGATGTCCATGGTTTTAACAACTCCTCACCAAAGCATATAATGCTAACTAATTATATGCCTCTTGGTGTGGAATGCTGAATTTTGATGGTAGAAAGAGGTATGCCGATTATGTTTAATAATTGAAAAAATAAAACCAGAATGTCAGTGGGTAAATTTGAAGGTTGCAGATTACGTGGTTTTTGTTTTTGCTGTCATACACTTACCAACTCCAGAATGTAACTGATCCAAGATATGAACAACATATTCAACTGATCTAAAAAATCCTTGTATTTGCACACTTTTAGCAAATGGAGGACAGAAAAGTAATTATAATTATGCATATAATGGTGTGTGTGTTACCCTTTGATTCATGTACTTGTGTACCATTATAGGCAAAATAAAAATAAAATGTATAAATTGATTGGCTTTTGTGACAAGGTTTTCAGTTCGATAACATTGTGTAATGTAATTCAGAAAAACTGGTCTCTGAATTATTCATGTGCCTATTTTTTGTTTGTAACTACTTCCTAACTGTAATTAAAGTGTCATTATTATTTAATAACTAAGTATAAGACTTGAACATCATATTTTAAAGTCATCATGAAGTCATGTAGTTTGAAAATTGATTACACAGTATAGTTTCATGATGTTCAGTTTTTAAATCACATTATTCTGGCTGCCCGTCTATCATAATTTTGAAAAGAAACATGAAGTATCTTGAATTTCAAGAGTTACCTTGCAAACGTTTCCAATTTCTGCAAATGATGCAAATCTATCATCAATTTATGGTTGATGTTACTTTAAAATGAAAGTTGCCAAATTAATTATTGTAAAATGGCCCTCTGCAGAATTTGATGGAAAGCATTCAGTAATAGATTTGTACGAATAAAGCTGAACTGACATCAGACATGTCTGCGGTTGCTAAAAATCTAAAAATCTTTGAGTATAAAACACCGAAAGTGTCATATTTTGCAGGATATTAGTTCTGCTTTCAAATGATTATGATTTGTTGTGAAAATATGACTGCTTGCTTCCCATAAATACTGAACATTAATTTAACTAAATTTAACAGAAAGCATCCTGGCATGGAGGGCTTTTATATTTATATAACAGATGCAAATTTACTGTCAAATGTAGCAATTGTTACAAAATCAGATAAAAAGAAAATAACAAAATGGTAAACAGAATTGACCAAACATTTGTTAGAAAGCATTTATTTATGAAAACCCTTCATGTTTGTACAAATGATACAAGTTTGACATCAAATGTTGCTGCAGCTAGTAGATATTGAAAACATATGTGCAAATAATGCCTCAAAACAGCTGTACAGATATTGACCGAATTCGACATAAAGCATTCGGCATGATGGCAATTCACTTTTATACAAAGGATGTTGATTTGCTGATAAATTTGTCCACCATAATAAATGCAGAAAAAATCTTTGAAATGTAATCATTTGAAGAGACAAAAAAAAAACCAACATTGGCTAAACAGATTTCAATTAAATTTGACAGGTCTTAAAAAATTGTGCAAATGATGTCTTCCCACCTTCAAATATAGCTGTAATTTTTAAGAACAGAACAAACAATTTATTCTCCAAAACCTTTGATCAAAATTCTAAAGAATTTGACAGAAAACATTATGGTAAGGGTGCCTGTAAGTTTAACATAAATGATACCAATCTGCTATGAAATATTGCACCTATTAACTAACATGATAAAACTTTAAATGCATTTTCTCAAAAACCAATGAAAAGAATTATCCTAAATTTAATAGAAAGCATTAAAAACGTCCCATTCCTACAATTATGCTCATATGCTGCAAAATATAGCTGCTGGACTGCTGTTACTTGCATTAAAAAAAACATTGCACAAAACGTTATAAAACTGCTGAATGGAATTTGGCCAATAAAACACATTCTTTCATGGATGCCTCAGGTTTATATAAGTTATGTTGTCTAGTCATCTAATGTGGCTGCTGTAATTAAAAATAAAAATGCTTTAAATGTAAGCGTCATTATAACCCTGATCTCTTGTCCAAGTACCCTTTGGATTGGATAGACGATAGATGTCAGCCAGGTGAGCAATCTTAGGTTCACTAGGGCCTCTCCTTTAGAACTTCTAATCAATTTTGCAATTGTTTCTCCAAGAACAGGTGCTGATATTTGGGAAATTGGGATTTATCATTATTATAATTATTTAGGAGTTGGGAATTATAAATATTTTAATTACTTCAGAATTCTCATGGGTTAAATGCTAAACAGTAATTAGTAAAAGATTTGATAGTCAGTAACTAGATAATGCTAAAATTATGTCCAGTGTACATGCAGATTAATTCATTTTATTCTTAACTCTTTTCCAGGACTGAATCCAGTTAGTCTGAGAGGCATATGGGAATTACTTTCTCTCCAAAGGAAAGATTTCCTGGGTCATTTTCATACTGACTATAATTCCCACTGGATTAGCTTCAGGTGAGATGCTGTTGCATGAAAGGTCAATTATGTACACTTAACAGTTATTGATTTGATTTTGACTTAGGGCAGGGCATGCATGAAGACAAGTGTTCTAGACAATATGGCAGCTGACTATAGATAGTCATGAAGTTTGGTGATGAGATGCATCTTGATGAGTGCAACACCCTCATTCAAAAAGTAGGCCACTCTGACCAATATTGTATGCTTCATGTACATTGAATAAATTTTATTCAAGTTAATTTATCAAGCTCAGCTGATATCAGAATTATCAAATATGTCAAATGTATGCACTGCTGTTATTACCACTTGGTAAAACAAAGCATCTGAGTGACCCATAAATTCATGAAACTTTGGGATTCAACTTATGAATTATATACCCACATCACAGAAGTAGGTCATTCTGACCCATATTTCATACATTCATGACTTGGATTTAGTCTCAAGTACCATTCCTGTAAGCAGAAACAAAACCTGAGCACTTTTTGGATCAGATAAAATGCATAAATATTAAGTATACACAATTCAATGACAGCCAGTCATTTACAATTTCATAAAAAAGAGAAATTGAAAGAGAGGGAAAATAAAAGTTGCAGTAAAATATTGCAAGTAGAATAGAAAAAGTAAGGAGATAAATGAAAAATATAATATTAATCTTACAGAATAATCAGGTAGCAATTATCTTATTCTTTGATAAAAAATAGAATTTATTGGGTGTGGTGCTTCACATCTTTAGGCACACATTATTAATTCCAAGTTAATTGGCTAGAATATGCAAAATGTTTAGTCAATAATCTTTTGTGCTTTTGGAATGTTGCAATTAGCACTTGATGAAAACCTTAAAACGGAATGCAGTTCATATCAATAAAACTATGAATGAATTTGATATTGATCATTTCCAAGAGTTACTGTTCCTGATTAACCATTCTACTATCTTTGGTTAAATCAGAACCTCCTGTTGTATCCATGCATCCTTGAGCCACTTTACAGATAAAGCCTCCAGTTTTACTGCAAAAATTACTATTCAAATCTAATAAGTACAATGGGACCTTTAAAAAGAGCACAACAAATGGCATTATCTTTTTGGAATCCTTTTCCACCTGATAAGCCTTTGATTTGACTTCCTGTTAATACTGCAGAAAACTAATTACCTCATACAATCTAGAAAAAGTACTCTGCACTGTTGGCTACCTTATTCACACTGGTATCAATCTAAGGAAAGGTCAAGATAAAGCAGTCAAAGCTGCCATGCAGACACTGTTTCTCAAAGAAAGATCTCATGTACTGTCTTCAACACTGTTTCTCAAAGGAAGATCTCATGTACTGTCTTCAAATATTATATAAACTGACATGTTGGATATAATGTTACTTAGTTTAAGGCTATGGAGTTGTAGCAATATACTGTAATTAGCAAAATACATAGAATAACAACTTCACCAAATAGCTTTGGAACATCAAACCCATCTAACAATGGAATTTAACTCCCTTATAGAGAATAAAACACAGAGGTGAAGTGGTATTGTGGTACTCACACACAGGAAACACATACTTGACCTGAGTATGGGTCCTGAAGAGTGTACCATGACCGGAGTTCATACCATGTGCCAGTGTGGCCTGACAGTGAAATGCATTCTTGTCAAATGTATCAATGGCCAAACTGACTGAAATTTTTTCATATGTGCATTATGATTATTTATCCTGAAAGAAAATCTTGGACATTTTTAAAGAATGTGTTTTACACAGCAACTTTTGATTCTCTATTACAGGATGATATATTTTTTACCTTTATATTTTTATATACATTTTATCTTGTTGCACTATATATTTATGCATATTTAGAAGCATTGATCTTCATAAGGTTTCAACATTAAATGTGACCTTGACATTTGTAGAACTTGACTTTGAATGAGCATATTGACTGATTAAACCCTATAAGTTTGTAAATACCAATTTTCTATGTGATACATTATTTAATACCTGGCATGGAATATTAATATGCATATTAATTAGACACAATTTTCTATGTGATACATTATTTAATACCTGGCATGGAATATTAATATGCATATTAATTGGACACAATTTTCTATGTGATACATTATTTAATACCTGGCATGGAATATTAATATGCATATTAATTGGACACAATTTTCTATGTGATACATTATTTAATACCTGGCATGGAATATTAATATGCATATTAATTAGACACAATTTTCTATGTGATACATTATTTAATACCTGGCATGGAATATTAATATGCATATTAATTAGACACAATTTTCTATGTGATACATTATTTAATACCTGGCATGGAATATTAATATGCATATTAATTAGACACAATTTTCTATGTGATACATTATTTAATACCTGGCATGGAATATTAATATGCATATTAATTAGACACAATTTTCCATGTAATACAGTATTCAGTAGATGGTATGGAATATTAATACACATATTAACTGGACATAGTTAGTTACCATTTCTTTATGAGCAACTACAGTAACATTCATAAACTTAAGAATGTAATAATAATAATAATAATAATAATAATAATAATAATAATAATCCATGATCAAGATTTCACTCATTTAACTTTTTCAGCAAGAAAAGCACATCGTTTATGGAATTACCATTATATACCATGTATGACAATAGACATCACATAGTATCATAGCATTCCATACAGGCAACTTGACTGAGATGGCTCAAATGACTTACTCCAAGCTGATTCATTTTTTCTTCACGTTACAGTCTAAAATTATACTTTATGAAACTTGTGCAAATAATTCCATAAAGCCACTTTTTATGCTGTATCATATCTGAGATGAAATTGTGTTGAAAATCAGCAAGTTATTTGAATTATTCATGATTCCAAATGGACTGGAACTACTTTAATAGTCATCATTGCATATACATGTATCTTGTTTGCACATGATATCCTATGTTATTCACACACCTCTGTAGTGTTTATAAAGGTGAGTCAACAGAGATACGTTACTCATGGCTGAAATATTACCAAATTCCTTTTCAAAAATGAAGTTGCAAGAGAACTTTCTTTTACTAACTTATACAAATAATTCTATAATGCTATTAACATGTTTCTTTTTTACCTAGTATACATGTGTGTGTGTGAGTGTGTGTGTGTGTGTGTGTGTGATTGAGGTATCTGCCATTTTCCTGTGATCTCATCCATTCTGGAGTGAATCCAATAAAGCATTTCAAAGCTGGATTTGTGGAAAACCAAAAATTGTTCTGAGTTGGACCAGTTCATTGGAGGGGTAAAATCAATGTGCTTCATGATCAGATTTGAAAAAAATATTTGTTGAATATCAATATGTAATATCTTTTATTGTCTTAACGTAACTTTTATCTTCCACCTGTCTGCATTTTCCATAGTAAATTTGTATGGAACAAATGTTACTTTTTGTAAGAAGATGGTGCAGAATATGATTTGCTTATTTTATTCATAACTTAGATCATTTTGGTCAGTTCTTATATCTAGAACAAATACAATATATATATATATATATATATATATATATATATATTCGCACTGTTGAATCAAATCTTGTATAGTATATAGGTAATATGCTAATGGAAACAGAATTTTTTAAATAGTGATAAGTAATTTTGAATGAAAATAATTTTGATACTCATTTGTCCATCAAATATTTCACATTTTAGGATTTGTAGAAATGATTGTTTCTATTTTTAAAATAATCATAATTAATGTAAGCACACCAAAGTTTAATCCAAAATGGTAGAGTTATTTAATAATAATAATAATAATAATAATAATAATGACTTTATTTAAAGAGGGTGACACAATTAGTTGCATGGAACTAATCCTCCTTGTTGCTCTCTATTATATGTATATTTACATTCAGAGTACATGTAAATAGTTACACACACACACACACACCCACACACCCACACACAGATGCACATGTACACAAAAAGTAGCCTTGATAATAAGCTAGATTTATATATTGACATGATAAACAGAAAATTTAACTGAACATGTACCAACTCGGTACATTGTGTATATACATCACAAAATTAGTGAGACAACAAACTGGAAGATTAGTGAATGTATATAATTTAATATTGAAAACTTTTTATAGAGAGAGTTCTTTATTTGGTTTTGGGATGGAGAGGTGGTTAGCTGAAACTGAGTTTTTCAAGTATGAAATAGTTCAATGAGATATAATGGAGTCATATTGTTTAAAATTTTGTGCATAAGCCTAGCCTTTTTCAAAACTTTTGTTTACTTACTGTTAACATTTGCAAGCTATTTTTGGCAAGTGATAATTTGTAAATATTTTTGTCAGAAATATTTCTCCACATAACATGAGTCTAGGCATGGTTGAATACATCATTTCTAAAATAATAACATACATTAGGTTGATAGATATCTTGCTAAATAACTACAGACATGAATTGACTTTATGACATATGACTTGCATATGTTCATTCCATTGCAAATTGTTGTCAACTATCACCCCAAGGATTCTGTCATGTTGAATCATTTGTACACAAATTTCATTCAATTTAAGGTTCAGATTTTTATTTTCCAAATTTGCTTTTCTGGTTTGGTAGTAATCATTAATATTTTAGTCTTGCCTGCATTAATGTTGATGCCATTTCCCATTCTTCAAGAAATCTATTCTAAGTAAGGTTATCTGAAGGGATATCTCTAGGTCTAAATTTAGCTGTTTGAAATTGGATAGTATTGTATCATCTGCATATAAGTCTGTATATGAAATACAGATGCTTATTTTCAGTGGCAGATCATTTATGAAAATGAGAAAGAGGAGTGGGTGTGGAATTGATCCCTGTGGTACTCCGAATGTAATTCGTTCTTCTTTAGAAAACTGCCATTTATTTTGACACACTGCTTTCTCCTTGTTAGATATGACGTAAACCAATCAATCATTGAACTGTCACATTGATAAATGCTCACTTTGGGTTAAGAATATCATGATCAAGAGGGACTAAAGCTTTTCTAAGATCAAATTTGTATGGATTTATCTAATTTTTTCTTGCTCTAAGGCAGTAATCTATCTCTCTATCATGGAGACCAAGGCTGTCTCACAGGAGTTGTTTTCTCTGAACCCTGATAGGTTTTTATGAATTATAGTTTATTACGTACATCAAAGATTTTTCATGGACATGTTTTTCAAGTAGTTTGGGCAGAGCTGGTAAGATAGATAAGGGTCTGTTGTTATTGACAGCTTCTTTGCTGCCAGACTTGTGAATAAGGGTAACCTTTGCCAAAACTGGGGAACACTGAGATGGCTATGCTTAGGTTACATATGTAGTCTGTGCTGTCAGATATTAAATCTGCAGTAGCCCTTGCAAGACCAATATTAGTTGATATCCTAATGTTGCAATAGTTTGCAAAAATTTAAACAAATTTTCATTTGGTATTGCAAAGATGAAAAAAAATTGTCGAGAGCAATTTTTCCTGAAGAGAAATTTATTAGTTAATTGTGATTAGGGTTTACGTTGGGTTCCTTTAAGTTCTGAGGGCTATGCTGACAAAACAATTCATTGGATGAATTTGCTATTTCAACATCCTCATCAATAACATGGCCTTCCTGGTGAGTTGTCAAATTTTGGATGACTTGTGGAAAATTTACCTGCACCTAGTTTGTTGAGAACATTCCACATAGAAATTTTATTGCAGTTATTTTCTAAAACCAACAGTTAGTAAATTTGCCTTTGCCAGATTGATCAGTTTTGTTACTTTATTTCTCCATGTTTTGTAATGTGCTTGTTAATCGACAGATTTGAAATAATGATGGGTTTTTATGGTGTCTGTAATTCCAGGATTCGACCAATCGGGTTGTATGTCTAGTTTTACTCTGAGTGTTTTTAAAGGTAATTGTTTATCAACCAGCTGTATACAAAGTTGGGCCCATACATTATCAAGAACATCATCCATATCATCAAAGATTAGGTACTGTGCTATACTCCAAGAAACATTACTGAGATCCTCCATATCAACACTCTCCTGAGATACCTTTCATGTACTTCGAAGTAGCACAGGCTGGTTTAGGATTTTCACCTTCTGAATTAATTTACTGGAGGACAGTAAGGGGATCCATGAAACAGTTATGGATGGATGAACATGTATCAGCATCTTGTTCATCTCTGCAACAAGCTGGAGGAAGTTTGTAACTTGGCCCAGTAGAATCACGCATGCAGACATTAGGCCAAGTATTACAGTAGAAAACAAAGGAATAACAGTTTGAGGTGGATGACAAAGAGTTGCTGTTTTTGCTGCTAGAGTACATCAAACTTAAAGTAGCTTGGAGGTGACAATTAATTGTAACAGGAGAAGGGTTGGCAGAACTATCGTATCAGGGTAGGAGATAAAGGGAAACTGTGTCATGTCAAATTACTTGAGCGTTATCATGAAAGAGAACCACCCACAGAGTTCCTGGTTGCTACAGTTGTGACTGAAGAAACCAATGAAAACAGATGGGAGGCGGAAGTACTATCTAGTTGTCATTTGATGAGGGAAGAAAATTACGTTGACGTTGTCCTTAATGACACGTTAACATTTGAGCAATGTAAGGAGCTTGAGTCAATACTCCAAGTCTCAAGCTTTTTAACAGAATGACCTGGCTAGGCAGATTTGAATGAGTTCTGTTTGAAGCTATTTGATGACAAGCCAATAAAACTAAAACCATATCCACTACCACACCCAAAATTAGAAACTGACCACAATTTGAAAGACAAGCTATGTCAAATTCCAATTTCATAGTGAAGACAGACCAATGAGTAGTCATGCCATTCGGTGTTCATAATGTGCTAAGTGTCTTCAACCATATTATCAGAAATGTACTCGAACCATTATGGGGAATGGGAGTTTCAGACTTCATGAACAACTTTCTATTAGCAACAGCTACTTGGGAAGACCATATAATTTTGCTGAGAAAAGCTTTAGAACAATTTAGATAGGACTTACTGCATGACCATCTAAGTGCCATATAGGATTTAGAAAAGTAATCTACCTAGGCTACACCTTCAGCAAACACACATTAACCCCAGATAGTTCTAAAATTGATGAATTTAGGAATGCTTTATGACCAGTCCTAAGAGGTTCAATCTTTTTGGGCATTGGCATGGTATTGTTGTCGGTATGTTGCTAACTTCAGTGCTATTGCTAGCACATTGATCAACTTAACTAGGAAGAAGGCTCCAATAAAGGTTATTTGGACAGACACTTGTGACCATGCATTTCAGATGTTAAAGGACAGGCTAATGTCAGATGCAGTAGTGAAATTGTACTAGCTCTTCTGACAGAAGTTTATGGACAGTGCTGTTGGAAGAGTATCATGAAAACATATTTCCTATTGCATATGGTTGTAAGAAGTTGTTGAGTGCAGAATGCAATTTTTTGGTCTTTGGCAAAGAATGCTTAGCAGTTATTTTGGGGGATATCTAAATTTCAACACTACATGCATGGATGAAATTTTATTTTGGAAATTGACTACCAAACAATTGCCTATATAGCAGTAGCTAAGTTGATAAATGGATGATTAATGAGAGGGTCATTACTTATACAGTAGTACCTGGTGCAGGTACGGTATATTACCATAAGGGTAGCGAGAATATAGGGACAGATTGTTTAAGTAGACTAGGGGAGTCTGGGGTGAATGTTTCACCTGAGGATGTTTAAGTGGTAACTCAGATTTTGGAGAATAAGAATCACAGATTTTACTTGTCAAAAGGGGGAATATGTAATGGTGCACAATTTTTTTTAGATAATTTCACATTCTGTCATAGTCAATGTGACATGTAACCATTAAGACTGACATAGGGGTGAGACTCACAATAAATTGCTGACTACGAGGGAAGGGATATATTCTGTTTGGGCATGAATTGAATTTTAATTAGTTTCCATTTGCTAATGGTCAGACAGATGAAAGTGGCAAAAGCTAACATAAGTTCAGATAGCAGAAAATGAGTTGAGACAAGCCAGAGCACAAGTTTTGGGAATCTCAGGCCATTTGAAACAGGTGTCATAAAATCATAGTTATCAATAATGTCAGTCCAGAGGGAAGTATTCTGTCTTTGATGGGAGTGTTAAAATTTTTGGTGGTTTGAAAATGTAATTCTGATTAACTAAGCTTGATGATTAGTGTGTTTTCCCAGATGAAATTCAAGCTTTTAAGAAATTCCATTCATGAACTTAGTCTAAGTTTACGAGGAGAGCCAGAATTTTAGCTTTGGGAAATAACAAAATATTTCTCATTAGAATGTCCAAGAGACATGTTTTGGAAAATTAAGGACACAGAAAGCTGCATAGAATGATCTATGAAGCAGCAGGTATAAGAAATAGCTCCATACCTGTACTGCGCAGTAGAAAAGAGTCCAGTCACAACAAGACAGTTGATGACCCAAAAAGGGTAAAGGGAAAGAGAGAGAGAAGGAAGGAAAAGAAATATGATAATGCTGACTTATCACCAACAGTGTTTTGGAAAAGAACAGAAGAAACCAGGTGATTCTGATATGGCAGCAATTTGAGTTTGATCAGTCACTCAATTATATAATGAAACTTGTTGTATCAGTATAACGAAATGGCTAATTGAATTTCTCATAAATTTTGTAACTCTACTTCTAAGAGAAAGAGACTCAATTAAATGTCATGTTCAATTTCATTTTGTTTATGTAATTGATTCAACTCTTATTTTTTACATGTTCTGTTCTATATCCCATTTATTGATTTCATATTTTATTTTTATGTTTACTCAATCTGGGCAGTAACATCTCCTCATTTAACAATAACAAAAACCATATGATGTGGAGAATCTCACCATTATCACCACCTCAAGATAATAAATAAACAAGTCATTTGCATGATTATATCATTTAACTTTGTTTCTGTTAAACCCGGAATATGGACATTATTGTCCTTTGATGATAATAATAAATTCAATTTTTCTGACTTATTATTCTCACCTTGTATATATATATATATATATATATATATATATATATATATATATATATATATATATATGACCGATCTGTAGTCATTTTCCTCCTAGATCTAATATGTCCTTAAAGTAATTATTACAAGGAGGTCATGACAAGGAGTTTGGTTCCACCATGACATTTTTACAATTTCTTAAAGCATGCATGTATCATTTGTTAGATCACAGTTGTCATTTTGAGAGATAAAATGTTTAACTGAGATCCCAAAGGAAACAACATGGGCATCATCCCCCAATAGAGTTCCCAATGTTTGTCTTGAAACAGTAGAAAATTTATGTCTTATCAACAAGGCACTATCTTTCTAGCCATATGCCTATCACCTTTTACTAAGGTGTAACATTTCCGTGTTTAGCCTTGTGTCCATATTCCAAACAGTCATGCTCTATTAACTTAATTAAGGCATTCAGGCTTTGAACATCAGTGTCAGTTCTCGTAGAAACCATTATAAGGAATACCTTACAAGTTGGGTTGTCCAAGTAGATATTTTTCAGAATATCTTAAAACCTTTCTGTAAGCGTGCAAACATTGGTAGCGATTTTGTAGTACATTTTGTTGGGATCTGCATGACACGTACCCATTAAGATTGATGTATTGGCTAGGTTAGCCATAGCTTGGCAACTTTTAATAATTAATCTGTCCTGTTTGGGGCATGAATTGAGTTTTAATTAGGACCTGCTTGTTAACAGTCAGAACAGATGGAGGTGGGGGGTGCTCAGTGTTAATGTGAGGTCATAGCGGTAAAGTGTCCAAAGTGACATGCACTAGGAGAGGATATTTTAGGAAGCAGTGGTTCGTTCAGGACAAGTGTCATAAAATGATATTTTCCAGAATAGTTATTAATAAATGTTGACTAGAAGAATATTTTTTCCGAGTTATATGGGACTGATAAGAATTTTGGTGGGTAAGGTAGTAATCCTGATTGGCTAATGGGTTGTCCATAAAGGACGTCCAAAGATAATACCTGTTTTCCTACCCCCTTCACCCCTTGTCCGCTTTTGTCTGCATGTGGCTTACCCCCCTCCACCCCCCACCCCCGGCTGCGGACGTCCCCATCTAGCACTATATACTACTCTATGGTCTGGAAGTGATCCAATCACAGCATGTACTCAAAACAAAGAAAAAATAAACAGAGTTCTTTCGTTAAAAAAGGCTTTATTCAGGACATAGAACTAAAAGTTGTCATCCCACAGAAAACTAAATTCAACAGTCTGTCAATGTCTTACTCCACTTCAACAAACGCAGACTTTAGCCAGTCAAATACTGTACTGTGCATAGCAGCAGTGTAGTGGTGGCTACTACAGCCAGCCGCCTTCTTCAAGGGAGTCTGGCACTAGTTCTGCAGTCACATGGTCAGCCAGGGTCTTCATCACAGTCCAGGCACTGTATTGTCTGAATTGAGAGCATTATACAGGCCATGGTGCATCTTACCTGGCTATTTGTATACTCGCTCAGGTCCGAAGGGCCGATATGTCGGCCATATAATCAACCTTAGGCACTGGGAGCCAGACCTATGTATTAATGCCAACCCATTCATATATATTCTGTGGCACGAATTGTACAAATTGAAATTAACAAATAATTTATACTTAGGGATCACCCATAAAGGACATCCGCAAAACATACTGGAATACATGCAAGTAGGCTTAAAGCAGCTGTTCAACACAGAAAATCATAACAAAAAATACTAGCTTGCAGACGCCCACAAAGTCCTTTACACCCCCTCTCCCCCTTGTCCGCAGTTGTCCGCATTTGAACAAACCCCCCTCCCCCCATCTTTGTGAACATCCTTTATGGATGATCCCTAAGTTAAACAAGGGTTGTGTGCTCCCAGATGGAATTGAGGGGTTGTAAGATAGTCCCCATGTAGAACTAATCAGTCTAAGTTCTGCAAGGAGGGAAGAAGTTGACTCCAGGAAATAATAAGTATTTGTCGTTAGATGTCCTTAGGAAGAGTGAGAAAAGTTGAGGACACATGAAAACAGAGAGCTTCAGCTGCATAGGGAGGAGAGAATATCAAATGAAGTACAAAGGTTAGACTCATTTGTATCTTCATTGATGTAAGCTTGTAATTATTGTCAAATTATTGCCATTTTAAATTCATACTTGAATTCTCTTCAACTGAGAATCTTGGCTAATAGGTGAGTTGATAAATTTATGTCACAGCAGGGTGCAATAGTTTATCTAAAGATGTCTAATTATGCCCTGAACTTGGTAGGAATGTGAAGGCACTAAAAAAGATATAAATTCATGATCAATAGGATTGTGTATCAATAATAGGAAAGCGAATCAGTTGTATGTAATTGATTAAATTGTTATATTTTGCATATGGGGCTCATGTTATTTTATTCTATTTCTCTGCTTAGTTCTCTGTTATTCCATCCTTTAATTTCATGTTTTATGTTATTAATTGCTAGATCTGGGCAAAAACACCATGGTTGACCATCTGCTAGATAACAATAACCCAAAACCTTAAGGAGTGTGGAAAATATCTCTCACATCATGCAACAGCACACCACATTACACTTTCTTCTGTTTGTTCAATCTCAGTGTTGTTATTAACACCATTTCCTTCAATACTGATGATACACTTTATCAAGTTGAGAAATGTCTGTTTTTCTGATTACATCAAGCATATAACCTGTTCCCACTTTAGGTAATGACTTGACTTTGACCCAAGGTTGAAGACCTCTTTTACTGACATGTTTAATGACTTAGTCACCAATCAGAAGTGTTTGTTTCATGGAAATTTCCAGATGTTTTGGGTTGCTTGATTTTCTTTGATGAGAAGAACGCAACATACTGGTATTAGAAGAGCCATGACTTTCACCCTTCACATTTTTTTTTAAACTAAGCTTATCTTCACAGAATCATTTGTATGATCTCAACTGATGGGATGCTTTGAAAGTGAAGATGAAATTTTGTATGTGCTGTAGTAGAGTTCATAGCTTTCAACATGGATTTATTCTTCACAAAATTTTCCATATTTTGAGTCTCTGCTATGATAGACTTAATTAGGTCATCAACGGCTATGACTTTTTCATTGGTGTTCATTACCTTGGTGATATTATTCCTGCACATTTCAGATTCTTCTTTTACCACACTTACAATTTCAGTTTTCAAATTTCTAATGTCTTCCATTAATAATAAGAAAATGTATGGATCAATAGCAGCAGAACAATATTTTATTTTTGTCTTTTTCTGATAGTAGATTATCATTGTCTTTATTTAAATGCTTCATGTTTTCCTGGTTTCTTCTTCAAGGATGAAACAGTGATTCAGTAATTGGATAAGGTCACATTTATTGTTTCTTTTTCCAGCAATTCAGCTTTTATCTTCATATTTAAAAGTTGTTCAGCAAACTTGTCATGTCTGTCTTTTTTGACTGATATATTGTTTTCAAACATTCATGTTCTTTTGATACTTTTGTTTGTTGGGTCTTGAGTTTTTGCAATTTCCTGATGCTGCAATTTATATTCCCACATTAGTGCTGTTACCTTTTTAACACTGCCCTCAGCAACCCCAGTTAGTAGATAAATGTTTTCATTATTCCTTGTTAGGGCTATCATCTGTTCACTGCCTCATTCAGATTGCAGCTGGTGAAAAAAAAAAGGGGGGGGGGACCTGGACTCAGTGGACTGGCTGGCTGGGATTTTTTAATAGTTTCCCCCGGATTGATTTGGTGCAGAACCACTAACTGCCATATCAGAATTCCCAGTGGGGAGAGAGATTTATGGTATCACGGTACCAATTGTTTTTCCATAGACCTCAATGCTAATATTTGGAGAGACAAATATATTTTCTATCCTAATTTAGCGTGCATCTCATACACTGTTATAGCGAACAATGTTAGATTGTCAATTTGATGATGACAAAACCAGGTACTCAATTGCATTTAAGAGAGATAACTCTGCTGGAACTAGACAGGGGTATGAGTTATCTAGTCACAACATACTTATTTTCAGTCATGTCTATGACATTTTCAAAAAATCATAAAAAATACAAAATATGATCTATATAGGAATTACACATAAATTCACATGTTGCCAAGAGGCTAAACTATTGTTTAAGCCTAACAGAAAGTACAACTCTTATATAATCCACCAATCAAAGCTTGTGTTGTTGTTAATTTCTGAATACAATGGACCCTACACCTTAAGCACCTCCCACCTGGACATGCGCAATTGGTACCGTTATACCTATAGCAAATCTTGATTTTTCCAATAATCTGTGAAATAGCTCGAGACTATATAAGTAACACATGTACCTAGTCTCGCTTGTCAAAACCAATTTTATGAGGTACTAAGCTATGTTTTATATGATTGTGTATAGAAATGTTATGGAGCTGTTTGAACTCTTGTTTTCATACCTTTGCTTCACTATCAAACTCATATTTTGTAATAAAATGAATTATTTTAACTATGAGTTGTGTTTTATTCATATTAGCACTTATCGAACTTCACTTTGGTGATAGGGGATAAATCACATTATGTCATATTGTTTAATAGTAAGGTCAAAGGTCAATGCACTAGTTAGCATGTACCAGTTCTACTCTTATAGAGACCTTTTGATCTAAAATAAAGGACTTACATTTGTTTCATGAACACAGAAAGTAACAACAGGGACAGGTGGACATGGCCCAATCTAATTATAAAGTCTTAGCTTTGAACACTTTACTGTGTCAGCATATGAATGAGGTCAGTAACCCCCAGTCCTCACACAAAGGTCAAGCCTACCCAGCCTCTTTGTCATACAAATAGAAAGCTTCCCTCCTTTGTGTAGTGAATACAGTTGATGTAATAAGCCAATCTGACACCAAATAAAGTAGATAACAGCTTTGTAAGTGTTTATGTTGGATCTGGGGGTGAAAATGGGGACTAAAATACAGAAAAAGGCTGAAGTTTTACAATGAGTATAGTCAGTCCAATGGATTTAAAAACAGGAGGAAAGTGTGTATCTAAATGGGAGATGTAGCGTATGATAATGGAATTAAAGGAGACAAAAGCAGCAATGAGAAAAATGAGAAGTGAGAGCTTGATAACATTATCTTGGAAAATATAGGGCGGCAGTGGACCATAGGTGCAAATACAATTCAAAGGCACCTGTGCTATAACATTCCTTACAGGCACCAAATATCAGGTGACATGGTGTTCATTCCTAGCTAATATAAAAGGGTGAATAATGTAGATAATATAGATGCGTATAAGTTATATTTCTTCTAAATAAGAAATTAACAATCATGGGCTTCTGTTAGACAGTAAAAATATCTAAACCAAACAAAGCATGTTTGATCAGTTTTCAAACTTTTAAACTTTACTGGGAAAAATTATTAAAGTATTCTAGTTCAATTTGCATCAAGACCAAGGGCTAATATGATACTTCACAAATCTTATCTTTATTTTCTTAACATTAACTTAAATTGTGGGTTTTTATCTATTGAAATTTTATGTCTGGTGTAAGGGAGATAACTTAATGATATACATAAGGTGTGGTCTTTTTATTTCCTCCATTATTATCCATGTAATATAGATGAATTCAAGAACACATGTATTAACTTCAATGCAATTAAATTATCCAAAAATGCATTACTGATAAAGTGAGAACCTAAAATCCAGGCTTCTATATGTAGTAGAGACCTCAAGAATGATTATCTAACTAAGGAATCGCATGTTCATTTTTCAAGGCACAAAAGTTTACAACAAAAAAAAAAGACATTTAGTGCAGGACAATTCAAATCAAAATAGGAAGGAATACCATATCTTTAATAAATTACCTAAAATTCTCATACCAGAATATTCTTTATGATACAAGTGAACTATCTACAAGAGGACCAGTAGTGTCCTCTATCCTGGTCTATAACATGCTTTAGAAGAACAAGAGAGTTGTTTTTTATCTATGATTTTTCATCATTTGCGCATAAAATAGTCAATGTTTGGCTAAAATTAACTAAATTAACTTTACATAACTTATTGTTTTTGCTTGTATGCTATCTTAAAGCTGACTACTCAGGCACAAAGCCATCATTCTATATATGTTATAGGTATAGTTACAAAAGCCCCATTCGAAAGCTAATGTGTCTTATTTTCTGAAGATTTTATACATTTTCTATGTAAAAGTCTGTCAATATTAGACCAAAACTTCTCAATATCCATTATTTAACCAAATGACACTATGACAGTATATAAATGGTGTCTATGTATACTCGGTGCTATGGATACACTGTGAAGCTGGTATTACCTTTGAGGTATCACGGTACCAATTGTTTTCCATAGACCTCAATGCTAATATTTGGAGAGATAAATATATTTTCTTTCCTAATTTAGCGTGCATCTCACACACTGTTATAGAGAACAATGTTAGGTTGTCAATTTGCTGATGACAAAACCAGGTACTCCATTGCATTTAAGAGAGATAACTCTGCTGGAAGCAGACAGGGGTATGAGTTATCTAGTCACAACATACTTATTTTCAGTCATGTCTATGACATTTTCAAAAAATCATAAAAAATACAAAATATGATCTATATAGGAATTCACATGTTGCCAAGAGGCTAAACTATTTTTTAAGCCTAACAGAAAGCACAAATCTTACATAATCCATCAATCAAAGCTTGTGTTGTTGTTAATTTCTGAATACAATGGACCCTACACCTTAAGCACCTCCCACCTGGACATGCGCAAATGGTACCGCAATACCTTATTTGATCTCCAGTTAACTGAAATTTTATATCATCACATGTGATGTGGAAGACTGGTTTGGGATGCTACAAGCCTGAAATATACTTTGATTGCTGTCATGGTTACTATCACTGGTTTTAAAATATATTTCTTAAGCAATGAACTGTAATTCAGTGTTAGTTAATTAAAATATTTAATTCATATGATTGAAGAAGAACATTTTTTAATATACTCAGCTACAAGAGATTCAGAATTTAGTCTCTTAATATGGGTCAGTATGCATGAATCAGAAAGAGTCTCTTTTTGACCTAATTCCATAAAACAATAATGTAATCACTAATTAACTCTAAAATAATGTGTCAATGTGTATGATAGGCCATGATAAAGTTTTTTAAGTATTATATTTTATCTTGCTATTTTCAAATATGCTAAAGTTAATGCCATAAATATATAATTTATAAATTTTACTCCTTTATTGCGCCTAAAAATCTGATACTGTTAGTGACAAATGAAATTATATCCAGACATGTCACAACATTCATAAAATCACAATTTTTTGTAGCTTTGTTTTGTTGCATTGGTAGGGAAACTGGAACTTAAGCTATTTTCTGTTATGCATTGTACCCAATAATTTAAAAAAAAACATTATTTATTTTTATTACTATTTTTATCAAAGTTTCTGAGAACCATCAAGGATTAGTGTGGTACCATCTATAAACTAATCTTATGCCTTTTTATTTACAACTATACCTTAAACAGCTTTATTACCTCAACCGAAATAGACAGCGTCTCTGCTCAGAGAAAAACCATATATTGTGAGTTTGAGTCTATGAGTATATAGCCTTGTATAATAATTTTTTAAAAAACTTGATGTAAAATCCATCTATATCACTGCTGAGGATGTATTTGTTATATATATCTTCATATGAATTTTAATTATAAAATAAATGCAATTAAAACACTTTATAATTTTTCCAGAAAGAAAATTCCAAGATATTATATCAAATGCTTTTTTATGGACATTGATAACTAGTAATATTATACAACAAACACCATTCAAGCCACTGCTTTCTCAGGTTCTTTGGATAGGTAATGTTAGAGTGGAACCATTCTATATCTGTATTATAGGTGTGGCATTCCAAAATTTGACAGATCTCAGCATCAGCATGATTTGTCCTATATTTGGCTTCAGCTCTCCACCTGGTCATTGACTCAGTCATTCTCTAGGTCTCTGACTGTGTCACTCTTATCATCAACTTTATTGTACTGCAAGTCACTGACATGATCTTGTTCTGATCCATCCAATGGATTTTAGTTGATACATCTATCTGTATTGTGCCACCTAACTGCTTCATAGTCTTGAGTTTAACCTGCCTGATAATGGTCAGTATCATTGACAGTGTCATGGCAAAGTTTTCGCTTCTTCAAGATTGACAGAATTTCTCTAAATAGGCAGTTGGACTTTTGTAAGTTGATGCAGCACAGCAGCAAACAGCTTCTTAGCCCAATTTTTCTATGTCAGCAAGCATTTCATACAGTCTGTTAACACCACATGGGTGGCACACCATGCTTCAGTCTGGGTATTAAAAATGGTATGGCACTGGACCTGTTCTAATGTCCTGAAGGTGAATCTTGCAAAAGTTACTAAGGTAATTTTTTTCCATAAGTGTTTACCTACCATCAGCGACCAACATTTATTACAATCAATCATTGTTACTTTGGGAATATACAGAGACAGTTAGTACTTCTAAAAGAACTTTTTTTTTTAGCCATATATTAAAAAGTCCAAGTTTTATATTAGTATAGACCCTGGAGAGCATAGGGGGTGGTGTGCTTTTGGGATTTTCTGATTATATTTACAGTTTGCTCTGCAAATATGTGAAGGGTAGTTCTGGACTGCATTTGTGCTGGATTTTGGTGGCCATGATGGGACCAAGCTCTTGTTTTTCAGTCATCCTTTTTGTGCTAAGGGACTGATTCAGGGATGTGGAATTAGGTGGATAAACCCACCATCTCCAATACAACTTATGGTAAATTTGATTTAGATGAAAGTTGTCATCACTAACATCTTCAGTCTTTGTTACATTGAGCCATTGATGATAAAATAAATTGCTGGTACATCAGGTATCTTTAATGTTGTGTCTGATTTTTAAAAAAATGTTTCAGTGCTGATAGAAGTTTATTCTGCAGGTACAAAACATTTACAAAACATGGTTGGTTGGAATAAATCATAGGTAACTATTATGTTCTAAAATAGCATATCAGTGATGTAACCATGAAACAAAAATATGAGAGTTAGATAATGGCAGTTATTAGGTTGAGAGCCTTAATACTAATATAGTGGTTGCTAAACGTAAATCACCAATTCTGCATCTTGAATATAATAGGAGTTGTTAATCTTTCTCTCTGGCACTTATTATGTGGTTTAATTTTTCTTCTTTCAATTACAGTCACTTCTCCAGTACAGACTTTTGTTGGATGGAATGCCAGTTTTAGTATGCAGCTAGATCCATATCCTAGCATTGATTCAGTAATCAGAATAAGCAAGAATGGTGTCTTAATAATGTTAGCAAGGGGCACAATGTCTGCGAATGTAGCAGAACGGTTTGAGTTCACTGGAAACACATCTGAAAACCGGATCTCTTTCATCTTGAGAAATGTTACACTTGGAGATGCTGGGACATATACTGCCAATGAAACAGGTTATCCATCTGGAGGAGAGCAAACATTAATTGTGAAAGGTAATTTTTTTCAACTTTGTAATTAAACAGCAGAAAGTATACCTCTTATACAGAAATAATTGAAGTAATTATCAATCCAATATTATTGTATGCATGGCATTCCCACATTTAAAAATTTGCCCAAATTTTATGTCATGCTGATTTAACCTATTTTACTATACCCTGATAATTCTTTCTCAAGATAAATATATATTTAAAATGCACAGTATAATTGAAGTCATCCAAGATCCAGGTGATATTAATCTATGGACTGCTCCAGCGTCTTAGATGTTAGAACGTCCACCTTGGATGCGGGAGGTCTCGGGTTTGAACCCCAGTTGAGTCGTACCAAAGACTTATAAAAATGATACAAGTAACCAACTTGCTTGGCACTCAGCATTAAGAGGCTAGAGTTGGATTGGTTGGCCTGGTGTCAGGTTAATGTGACTGGTTGTGGACATGATGCCACATGTCTGCGGCATGATGCCCCAGTGCAAGACATCACTATAAACTGTCACACTGCAGATATCATAGTGATATGACTGGAAAATTGTTAAAGCTACGTTAAAAGTCCAGATCTCACACACACACACACACACACATGAACCCATTTATTCAAGTTTTTATAAACTGCATGAGACCTATAGACTCTATATACTAGTGATTATACAATCAGCTAATCAGATGCAAAGTGTCTCATCAGTATGGCCAGATCAAACCGATGAGATACAATATTTCCTAATTCATATGCATAGGTCTTGTGCATAATCAAATTGATTCAACATCTTGATAATAGAGAACTATTTTATAAGTTTAATTACAATCTGTTGAGGAAAAAAGTTGCTAGAGAGATGACAAGCTCAGCCGTCATGCAAGTGTGTAATATGTGTAGATTTCAATCATAATCATGCACAGTCAAGATCTTGGTGACATGGGCCCATTTACTCAGTTTGATCAAACTCCTATTACAAACAGTCTCCAGAGTGGTAAACATTTTCAGCCATATTGATGAAAGATCACCTCAGACATAAACGTAGATCTTCCTCACTGATCAAGTATGATCAAAGTCATATCAAAACTACAGTCTCTAGTGTGGTTACAAAACACCCTCAGCCAATCAGATGTAGGATTACTTCAGAATTATACATAGGTCTTCCTCATTATGCAAATCATCCATCATCTTGATGATGTAGGAATTTGTACCATTTGTTTAACATCAGATCAAAATATCCAGGTGTTGTGATGCTCAGCTAAACATATGCAATCTCACTTTATTAATATGCATACATTTTAATCATAATACATTACTTTATATATGGCCTATTTACCATATTTGGTATAAAATATATAAGCAGAAAAAGAGTAACAAATTTTGAAAAATTCAAACAAGGGCAAAATTATGGTAATAATAATAATAATAATAATAATAATAATAATATCGACTTTATTTAAAGACGGTGACACAATTAGTTGTATGGTACTAATCCTACTTGTGGCCATCTATTACATACATAGTTACATTCAAAGTACATGTCCATGCTTATAAAAAGAACACAAAAAAGTATTGACAATAAGCTACATTTACACATGGATTTGGTGACGAAGCGGGTGGCGGAATAGCGAATTTCCTATCCTGAGACCGTTGAGTGAATAATAATAATAATAATAATAATAATAATAATAATAATAATAATAATAATAATAATAATGACTTTATTTAAAGAGGGTAACACAATTAGCTAAGAACTAATCTACCTTGAGGCCCTCATACAAGGAATTTATTTAATTCAACAGCATCTCAGAAGCCACTGGATATATTGGGTTTGGAAGATGGAAATAGAGTGGGCATTTCTAATCTCAACTGGAATACTATTCCAGAGCAAAGTTCCAGAGTATTGGAAACTTTTCTTAAATAATTCCTTATTTGGTTTGGGAATTTTATACTGTTTTGTAGATATTGATCGCAGGTTGGGTGTATTACCAGGTAGCCTATACTGGAATAGGGATTGTAAATATTCAGGAGCACTATTATTGGATATCCTGTACATTAATTTGGCTTTTCTTAAACATATTCGGTCTTTAATAGGTAATATTTTTAACTTACCAGCTAAATTTTCCTTGCTTTCTTTCTGGTTTGATATTAGCCTTAATGCTCTTTTCTGTGAAGTGAAGCGAATGAAAGGAATCGTGTTCCATTGTCGTTGATCGAGCCCACTCCAAAAGGGCCAAGAACATCCGGCCACGCATGGCTGTCGCGCCCGGTGTGGGCATTTAGGTCGCCCAGGAGAATATTGATGTTAGAATGAGGCAGAGAGTCCCAGACCATCTGAAGGTTGTCATAGAATTCGTCTTTGGCCGTTTCTGGACTGACTTCGGTCGGTGCATAAACTACGACCAGATTCGTATTGATGATACCATGAAGAGTGAGAACCGCCATTCGACTAGAGATGGGATGGAATCCAGTGACGTATTTGTTAAAGCTGCTGTCCACCATGAATCCGACACGCTCGATGTGTTTCGTGCCCCCGGAGTAATAGAGCTCGTATTTCGCATTATTTGCCGGAGAAATAACCGTCGTGTTGCCTGACCCGGTCATCCTTAACTCTGTGAGTGCGGCAACAGAGATGTTATAGTTACCGAGTTATTTGGCCACTTGTTCCCGATGTCCAACTGCGTGACCCGTACGGATATTCCATGTTGCCAGCAAGGTAGGCTGCTTAGTCGAAATCGCAGATGATGTCCGACGATCTTGATGTCGTTTATCTGAAGTTTCTCTCCCCCCTCCAGTAGCATATTTCTCGGTGACGTTCTGGATTGGGGAACTGACCAGCGTCGACGCATCGGCTACCCCGGATGCGGTAATTGAGTTTGCGAGTAGTAGGGGTTTCTTCATGCAGGTTCATGCCTGGGTTTTATGACCTGTCGGCAGCTGGTCAACCCTCCTCCTTTTACCGGGCTTGGGACCGGCTGAGTTGTCCTCAGGCGGAGTTCATCACCAATTAACCCGGAGATCTGCCAATGGACGGGACAGGGCATGCATCGACTATGTAGCAATTTCCCGGCGATTCCAAACCTCACTCCAAGACGTTCGAGCCATGCGTGGAGCGGATTGTGGGTCCGACCACTTCCTGGTAAGATTCAAGATTCGACTAAGATTGAAGCGTCCAGCAACCAATAACAAACGGGAGCAAAAACCGAACGTAGCACTCTTAAGAAACCCAGCGGTCCGGGAAAAATACCAGATCACCCTAAAGAATCGTTTTGAAGCCCTTACTACATTGGAGGCAGATGAATCGCAGGAGGGAGTTGACCGTCTTGCAAACGAGCTTGCGAATGCAATTACAGACAGTACCAAAGAGGTGTGTCAATCAACGAAGCGGCACGTTCAACCCTGGATATCCGAAAAGACCTTGTTTCTCATCGATAAACGGAAGAAATGCAAGTTAAATAACCAACCAGAATATAGACGCCTCAACAAACTGGTCAGAGTTCATTTGAAGGAGGATAGAGCCGTGTATTGGGAAAATCTTGCAAAAGATATGGAAGGGGCAGCCAACCGGAACGAATTCCAAACCCTTTACTCAACCATTCGAAGACTATCCGGGAAATCCCGGCCGCTTGAAAACAACATCAAAGACAAGACCGGAAAATTCATCAGCTCCATCACAGGACGTTTGGACCGTTGGCAGGACTTCTTCTGCACCCTCCTCAACCACGATGCCCCACCTGGACCGATGGAATCGGTGGATGCCATGGACGAGTTATCTGCGTTAGTCGATGAGTCCGAACCGTCTATGAAGGAAATACGGACTGCCATCTTAGACCTGAAGAACAACAAGGCGCCGGGCATTGATGAGGTGACACCAGAAGCCTTGAAATACGGCGGAGAGATCATTGTCGAAAGATTACACGCCCTGCTGAGATTGATATGGTGATCGGAAGCTGTACCAACATCATGGAAGAAAGCCATCATCGTACCAATTTTCAAGAAAGGCGACAAAACATACTGTAAGAACTATTGGGGCATCAGCCTGCTCTCCATACTTGGCAAAGTATTTATGAAGATCATCCATAGAAGGGTACTCAAACGGCGGGAGGAAGCGGCACGAGAGAAACAGGCCGGTTTTCGACCTGAAAGAAGCTGCTGCGACTAGATCTTCACGCTCCGTCAAATCCTTGAGGAAAGAATTCGGTGTGGAAAACGCACAATCATGGTGTTCATTGATTTCTCCGCAGCGTTCGACAGCGTCCATCGCCCGGCCTTGTGGAAAGCCCTGGAAGCAGAAGGATACCCGCCAAAACACATTCGGCTACTTACCAACACCTATGACGGGTCAACCAGTCAAGTTCGAATCCAAGGAGCAAACACAAAGGATTTCTTGGTGAAAACGGGCGTCCGTCAGGGATGCGTGCTCTCACCTAGCCTCTTTAACATCGTGGTTGATTGTGTCATGCGCAAGGTATTCATGGGACGTAGAGGGATCACTTTTGGGGCAGGGTTCGATGAACATGCCACAGATCTAATGTTCGTGGACGATAGTGCATTTCTCACTGAGGACGAAGCCGAAGCAACAGAAATTCTGCAAGAAATCGCCGATGAAGCCGCTAGATTTGGGTTAAAGATCAACACCGCCAAAACAGTTGTCATGAAATCAGACAACACCCCAGTGACCGTCTGCCTTAACGGAGTCTATCTTTAGCAAGAAGAGGAATTTAAATACCTGGGGTCCATAATCCGAAGCAGATCAATAGCGGCCTCCACCGACATCTCGCATCGCCTGGGACTGACAACGTCTGCGTTCGGGTCACTAGCTTGGTGCATATGGAGAAAAAAGGCCCTTTCGGTGGTGACCAAAGTGCGTCTATACTGCACTCTCATCCTCCCAATACTCCTATATGGAGCAGAGACGTGGGTCCTCCTAGACGCGAACATCAAGAAGCTGGAGGTATTTCAAATGCGCTGCCTCAGATGAATACTGGGAGTAAACCTTCTGGACAGAATCCCAAACGTGGAAATCCGGGCCTGATGCTCTCACCAACCGACAGTGGAATCACTGATTGGACGTGCTATGCTTCGCTGGTTTGGTCATGTCTGCCAAATGGAAGAGAGGCGTCTACCGTATCAAGCCCTGTGGCGCACCAGACCGGAAACCTGGAAGGTCTCAAGAAATGCACCAAAGAAAACCTGGATCAAACAAGTGGAAAAAGACCTGGCGAACTATGGCATCACCTCGGCACATGCCAAAGAAAATGCCACGCGGGACTGAAAATGGTGGAAGGAAATAATTGAAGTCATCTGCACGGGCAATTTTCGAGCAGCACCCACAGTTTCCTATCAACTACGACCGCGCTGATTGCATGGAAACTACGGGACCAAATTGAATTGAATTGACACATGGATTTAATAAACAGAAAGTTTTGAATAATTATCCTAATAATAATATTAATACTTTATTTATAGAGGGTGACTCATTAGTTAAAGACTATTCTCCTTGAGGCCCTTTTAAGGAGAGTGTAACAATGCACATTATATGAAAGATAGCAGTAATTACTGTTTATTTTAATGTGTTTAGAATTAAAATACTAAATTACATTATCTATTAAAAACACATACATGCCCATTGTATTTCTTCTTAAATACTGTAATATTTGCAACAGATTGTACATGTAGTGAAAGCTTGTTCCACAGAAATGTACCAGAGTATTGGAAACTCTTTCTGAAAATTGCTCTGTTTTTGGTTTTGGTACTAGAAGGTTTCCATGTGATATTGATCTCAACTGGTAATGTGTTGTAAAAGGCCTGAATAAGTCATTAAGATACTCTGAGGCAATTCCTTGTAGACATTTATATACAAAAACTGCCTTGTGAAAATCTATCCTTTCATATATTGTGAACCATTTGAGTTCTGTAAATAATGCTTTTGAGGGATGATCTAAAATTATGCTTGCTGCTCGTTTCTGAAGTTTATAAATCCTGTCAAGCTCAGATTTAGCAGTTTCCCCATACATTTGAACAATAATCCATTGTTGGAAAAATACATGACTTGTAGTATAGATTGCAAGTTTCCATAGGTAAATATTTCTTGATTCTGCTGAGAAGGGCAATTTTTGATGACAGTGTTTTACAAAGCTTATCAATATGGTCATCCCATAATAAATTATTATCTATGGACACACCTACAAGCCTTTCATGATTGACATTTTCTAATGGATGATTATATGTTGCAGAGAGTTTTTGGATTCCCTGACTTGTGTAGTTTTTGTGATGTCCCCAAAATCATACATTTTGTTTTACCTTCATTAATTACCATCCTATTTTGTTATGCCTAGTTTTGAACTCTAATAAGGTCTGAGTTTAATCTTGTTTGGATAACTTCAGTATCAGAACTTGATGTATACAAGGTTGCATCATCTGCAATCAAATCTGTATTTGTGGATTCATTATTTAATGGTAGATCATTGATATAGATAAGGAAGAGGAGAGGGCCCAAAACTGAGCCTTGAGGGACCCCTGAATGAATAGTGCGATTTTGAGAGCTAATATTGCCAATGCTTACTAGTTGAGACCTTTGGCTTAGGTATGATCTAAACCAGTTTAAAGAAGGATTGTCAAACCTATAACAGTTCAACTTTTGCAGTAGAATTTCATGATCAACAAAATCAAAGGCTGTCTTGAAGTCAAGAAAAACAATCCCAGTCATGTGTTCATTATCCATTTCTTTCAGCCAAAGATCAATTAATCTGGTAAGTTCTGTTTGGCACTAGTGGTACTTTCTAAATCCTGATTGCGCTTTATGAAATAGAGAGCAAGTTTTGAAACATTTATAGACCTGAATGGCTACTTGCTTTGTAAATTATTTTGATAATGCTGGTAGAATTGATATTGGTCTTCTTTTCTCCTTTCTTAAAGATAGGTGTAACCTTTGCACATTTCAATGTTTCTGAAAATTTACCACTCATTATACTTAATATTGTGATATGTGTTAATGACCTTGTTATTACTGGTGCAGTAATTTTAAGAATTTGTGGACCAATACCATCCAGACCAGAGGATTTTTAATATTTACCTTGATGAGCATATCAAAAACATCAGCTTCACTAACATTAGCTTTTGGAAAATAATTATCATCAGGAATATTAGCTCCTATTAATGATAGAAGAGCATCAAGTTCAGTTGGGATGTTAGTCTGGTTCTAAATACTGTAACTGGAGATGCTTGTGAAGAAAGTGTTGAACATTTCCACAATGTCTTGTACAGATGTTGCTATATCATCATTGTGCTTAAATCTAGGCGCAAAACAACTGTTCTTGAGTGGATTCAGCTCTTTTAGATGCTTCCACAATATCTTGGTACTCTTACTTCATCATTAACCTGTTTATAGTAGTTCTATTTTGCCTTATCTACCATGTGCTTGGCTTTATTCCTCCACTTTCTATAGCTTTTCATGTCTTTTTTCTTGTGGAAATTATCTCTTAGGTGCATAGCCTCATTGATCTCAGGGGTAATTAATTTGGGTGTAATTTGGTGTTTAGCCATTTGTGTTCTAATTGGGTATGCTTGTCTAAGGCTGCATTGAAATCTGATACCATTTGTCTAAAGCAGTGTTGACATCAGCTATATTGCAGACTGAGTGGAAGTGTTTGCAAACTAAATCATTTAAGAACTTTTCCTCATCAAACTGTTTAAAGTCCCTGTATTGTATTTCAATGTGTTGACCATTTTTAAATGATTTTGGAACATGTCTAGTTATACAGACTGGGTAGTGGTCACTCAGTGCATACACTGGCACATTTATTTCACTTATGTTTTCAGGTTTATTAGTATAGACATTATCAATGATAGTAGCACTTTTATCTGTTACTCTAGTTGGGGTGTTAATTAATTGAGTAACGTTGTAAGTTTCAAAGTTACTTATCCATGTTAACGGTGGAGTTTTCATGTAGTCAATGTTAAAATCACCCAATATGATAGCTTCTAAATCTTCCTTTAGTAATGCTTTTTGAATTTGCACCTCAAATCTATCAATCTAGTCAGCTGTGGAACTAGGTGGCCTGTAAACTGAACATAAAAGTATTGGCTTTGACTGGACAAGGGTTACTTTGATCCAGATACTCTCTACTCCAATAGTTAATGGAACTGTCTATTTAGAGAGAACAATTCACCCCACATGGATTCCCTATCTTTTCTTTCAAAGTTGAACCCCTTTCTTTGGAGAGCCAAATCATCAGTATCATCAGAGAAAAAGGATTCACATAGACATAGAATATTGACTGATCTAGTTTGCTGTAACAATAATTTAATCTCATTTAGTTTTGGGCAGATGTGTTGAATATTCGGTTGACTACTTGCAGACCTCTTTTGAGGAAGCCCAACACATGACAATTTTGATGAGTGGATTCATTTTCATACATGGTAGTATGCAAAGTATTGTTTTTAGACTTGACAGGTTTCTTTTCATTGCCTTGATTATTTACATAAACACATGAAGAAGATAACATACAAGATCCATCTGTTGTACATTGACCACATGTAGTGGATACATGAGAATGTTCAATAAGTGACTGATTTACATACCTACAAGAAGACATTGACATATTAGACACTTGAGGAGCCTCAGAGGGAGAAGAAACTTGAACAGATTCACATAGTTGTTTGAATGTTAACAAGTTACACTTTGTACACAAATCAGATAGTGCCTGAAACCTGTTTATTGAATTATAATTATTACATTGAAAAGTATACACATATTTTAATGATTTTGTTGCTGGATATGTGTTTCATAGGCCTGTACATCATTGCCTTCTACCTATTGGTATATGCACAACTTTTGCTTATGTCCTAGTTCATTTCAAAGATGGCAATGAATCTGTTTTCCATGCAGACACCGCTGTGTTACATGACCGTGCTCTCCACAATACAAGCAGTTTTCTGACTCATGTCTAACCCCTTTTATAAGTCTTATATACTGGTCTATATTCCTAAGGAGCAATGTTGCAGTACCTCTATGGGATAAGTGGATTCGGTCTCGCTGGTATAATTGTTGGTTCACTATACTTTGTTTGTCTTTGAAGAAGGTTCTGTGTTGTGGAACAAAGAGTATTTGGAAATTTTCACATAACATACTTAGGGTAACATTTAGTGGAGTCATAAGCACATCCCTTCTTGTCAGTAAACCTGACATGATTATTTTACACTCTGTGTTTTTGGACCTGATGTCATACAACAAGCTTTCATAATCATCCTCAATGACCTTTACAGATTGGCCATTACTGTAATTATTGCCACCAATAAGAATAATTACAGGATGATAAGGAGACATATCCATTTCCAATATATAAGACATGTCAAAGACATCTGGTCTTGTTGATATAATAGTTGCACCTCTGTGTGTATTCACATCAGCTGTATATAATCCACGTGCTCTTACTCCTTTGATTATTGATGATCCTATGAGAAGAGATCTGTCTTTAATCATGTTGCTGATTTTGACAAGTGAGGGATTCAGATGCATTGCTTGGACTGCATCTTGATGATTTCCATGCCTAGACTGACTGAGAGAATGGTGACTGCTGTATTTAGTATTTCTATTTAATTTAGCTTCATGCTATGGATATTTGGAGGTTGTCTTTAGAGCAGTTCCTTCTGTACCTGGATTTGATGTTGAGTGAGAAACATGATGGTCAGTTTTTACAGTATGTGCTTTAACTGAATTTTGGCTATGCCCATCTAATACATATAGAAGAGGGTCATCTTGTTTAATTGGTGAGGTTGCATCTGTTTGTGTGTATAATGATTTTTTTTTCTAATAGCTGGTTTTGGTATGGTCTGAGTGCCATGACAGGCTCTTGTGTTTTGGTCCTTTGAAATGTTTTTATATTGTATTGTCTCGGTTTCCTGGCACACTGTTTTTGTACCTGGTTTGTCCATTTGAACACTATGTAGACTCTTTGATTTTAGTGCAGAGAGCTCCTGTTCTAACCTTGCTACTTGGGCCTGGAGATTACTTTTCATTACTGTGCACTGTATGGAGGCACAAGTCTTGTTATGGGTTCAATTGAACTCAAGGGAATTTGTTGCACCTATCATAAACTGGGGTCCTGGAGTTCCCTCCACATTGATTGCAATCTGGTTTAATTCATGTAAAACTGTTGACTGAATTTTGAGATATGTAGGCTTCAGGGGTGGGTGTTGAAGCCCTTGGCTGAGAGGTAATTAAGTTCAAACTGGTGTTATCTACCATTTGACTACAAGTGTTGATAAAATAATTTACCCATTCTGTATAGACTGGCCCTTGTACATCAAAATTTTACCAGTTGTTATGTAGAGAGTTACTGTGGCAGAATCTGTATCCACTGATTTTGTAGTTCAGTCCATTATGTGAGTGTCCCTACTGGAAGTGTAGATTCTCATCCAAGTATTTCTTGATTGTTGGAATGTTTTTGGAGTCAGCTGTGATTGTTATACTCTGCATATTATGTTGGATTTTAAGAAAGTTTGGAACTGAAGAGGAGTCGTCAGCCATGTTGGATTTTGGTGTTACACAATCTTGGTAGGTTGAATCTATTTGAAGTGAATATTTCTGTTCAGTATTGAGTGTGTCTATATTCTTTATATCATTTAAGAAATCCTCTTGGGTAAATCCTGAAAATAAATTTGATGAATCTTATTTGAAAAATGAGAAGGTCAACTGAGACAGTGAAGCCATATTTGTTTTACTGTTCTTTTGTTTGAACATGCAACATGCAAGTCTGTACTTATATCCACAGACTGAGTTTACTAAATTACCCTGACAATTTATGCACAGCATCATCAGTTAGTTTCTGGTAGCACTTAAAACTACTCAATTTTCTCCTGTACAGCTGTATTTCCGAATATTTCAGAAGCTGGTTAAGAGTCTGATACTATGGTGGCCATTTATTTTTGAACAAGTTCCAAGTTCATTGTTTATATGCAGTACAAAAATAGTGAAACAACAAAGTGGAAGGTTAATGAATTTATACTTTAAGATGTAATGTATTTGTCAAATTGAACTGGTTTCACTTTTCATCCATTCAATAATAGATTATAATTTAACGCATTTATATTTGTACTTTCTCTAATTTCTTTTGGGATTCTGTTCCAAATTGGAGATCCTGAATATTGAAAACTTTTCATAATGAGTTCTTTGTTTGGTTTTGGAATGGGAATGTTGTTAGCTAAAATTGATATTACATTGGATTGTTGTATTGTTGAAATATAATGGGGCCATATTGTTTGAAATTCTGTGCATACATCTAACCTTTCAAAAATATTCATTCCCTTAATGGGATAAAAAACAACACAAACACATTCCCTTAATGTTAATATTTGAATATCATTCATTGCATGTGTTGTGTTTTCACATTATCTAGGATGAGTCTGCTAGCTCATTTTTGCATGTGTATTTTTTAATGGATTTTACCCATAATTGTAATAATCAAAAATATTGATGATTTAGTCCAATTTGCCAAGTTCAATTACAATTGGATCGGAAAGGATTTAGATCAGTAACAAACTCAGCTAGTAACAATTGCAAGATCAACTCATTAATATGTGGTTACAAGGTCTACACATCAGATGCAAGATTATCTAATTAAATAAGCATGCATATTGCTCATAATCACAGTCCAGCCAATATTAAAAGTCTGATTAAAAATTTGGATTGGTAACTGACAATTGTTCACACACAAACAATGCGCAACAGACATAACAAAGCTTTCTTGATCTTGCAGTAAGGTGGGCTAAAAAGATAAAGAAAAAGATACATTCATATGATAAATAAATAAATATCTGTCAACAGGCAATCTTAAAATTTATTAACTATGTTTGTTATTGATCTCTAAATGTATCGTACTAAAAGATCATTTTCTGTTAAGAGTTTCTGGAAAATTATATACCTCGTGCTGTGTTTACTTGAAGCCTTATATAATTGATATTTGATTTTTAAAATGGCCACATTAATGATTATTAAACATTTTCAGTATTTGATATCTCTACAAACCTCTGCTAATATAATAGATACATGGAAATTTCGTAGCATGTGGTAGGCTTAGTGCAGTTCCTGATAATGAAAAGTTATGAAAATGGACCTTTAAAAATGTATTAGTCCATATAGTTTATAGCCAACTAAATTTGACTAGTTTAATATCTGACAAATATTTATATTTTCAGCAATAATTAACTATCTCTGCAAAAATGAGAATAAATATATTGAACTGTTATGAATAAATGTTCTTGAGCAACAACAATTTTAAAATAATTGTATAGGATTTTGTTAATAAGTTTTGATTATCGGATTTGTGAGTGTCATATAATAATTTATTGCTACATTTTGTATTTCTGTAGTATGCCTTAAGGTTTTATCCTGAAATGGTACTGTTTTGTCCCTTATCAGCGATGGCATGATCATCAGCACAAATCATTTACAGTCTGAGGTAAAGCTTTCAAGATCATATCTTTTACAGATAAGGTATTTGATGCAACTAAACTTTGGTATAATATTATATATTTGGTATAATAGGCATATTATCTCACATCTACATAAGCAGACACCATGCTGTTATAATTCAGTCCACAGTCATTTAATTGAACATGTTTCATTCTGTTGGACTGACCTAACCATATATTTTTCATTAAGTATACATGTGATAGATTCCACTGTCCTTCTCTCAACAAGAAAACCCTATCTAAGAGATATAGAATAGATCACAAAAATATCTTACTGGCAAACTTGTAAATAAATCAGAGTTTTTGTACTGAATAGGTTTAGGTCTAATCCAGATTTCTTTTACCAAGCAAAATTGGGACCAATCACAAAAACCTCTTGTCAGGCAAACTGGGAATTAATCACAAAAGATTTATCCAAAAATATCTTAGCTGTTAGACTTGGGATCCATTTTTGTGTATATCTATATTGTTTGTTTAACTTTTGTCCATGATTGTAGATTGTAAAGGTCATTGGTAAATAATATATTGCTTAGATAACTTTGTCCATGATTATAGATTATACTTTAAGGTAACGATAATATGTAAACAACTTGTTTACTTGGATCTCAGTCCAGGACATTGGCTTTTCCCTTCAAACAAGAAACCACTGTCTACATAATATTTGTTATGTTGTTTACTAAAGTTTATGTAAAGGACCTGAACTTGTATGCAACTTAGAATGTTCTGGAAATGAACTTTTGAACCACATCCTGGTCATCATATTAGGTCTTTGTTTGTATATGGTTGTTTTCATCAAAATTATTTATTCCTGCCTGTATGTTCAATTGTGATCAGATTTAACTTGCGAGGACTCTTTCATTTAAATTATTCATTGATATTACAAAGTGCACATTGACTTTTGGACTAAATCACTATTTTGGGATTATTATGAATTCAGTCATGGACATTCTAGATTATATCATTGTGATACATCAAGAAACATTTTGGCACATTAGTTGAAACAAGATTATTGGCACATCAGCACATTCATTACTAAAATCAATTAGGGACACTATAGCACATTCAATACTAGAATCAATTAGGGACACTATATACTTTTGGGCTTGTGATATAACAGTTATGATTATTTTAAATTTTATTCACAATACTCTGTTTCTTTTAAATTTTCACTTGGCATTCTGGGGAAAAAAATATTTGTTGACTAAACTTGTTGGTTTTGCTTTTTCTGTTACTTATTTGAAGACCATAAAGTGGTAATACCATATTTTTTTCCAGCCAAAATTGTGATCAATCTAAAAAAATATTTTACCAAGACTTCTTGATATTGATCCCCAAAATTACTTGCCAAGAAAAGTTGGGAAAAAATACAATTTCAAACATTATTTACCAGGCAAACATGGGATCAATCCTGAAAGTCTTTTATCATGCAAATTTGGGATTGATCCAAAACTTTTTTCCAGGTCTACTTTGACCCTGAAACTCTTTCACCAGAAAAATTGGAATATATGCAAAGCATTTTGTTCCAGCCATATATAGGAATCTCAAAACTCTAGTTGAGTCAGTCTAGAGAACAAACGTTTACTAGACAGTTTTTGAATTAATCCCATAATCTGTTGGTAGTAGTCCCAGTGAGAAGTTTAGTTTTGCAGGGATAGTCTATAAAGTCCTCATTTGCTTTAAATATACCAGCTTATTGCTGGAAGAATAGTACATTTTTTTTTCTTCCAATTGAATATATGTTTCATATTATTGAACTTAAGATTGTAATGGTTAGTTCTAATATAAAGTGGGAACAGAATATTTGCAATAATTATCCATTCATAGTTGCATGTTAAGAGCTTTTTCTGGATGTGTGTCTGTATTCCCAGTAGAAGTGCCCTTATATCAGTTTTTTCGTTGGTTTCCCTTGATGACTCATATATCCCAGCCTCCATAAAGTTAACAGGTATGAAGGTCATGTAGTTAATTGAACTATTATACAAGTTCCATCTTTTCATTCTGTACATTTTCATTTTCATCCCCAATGAAGTATGCCACTTGTTCTCTCCTTTTATGGGCAGCTGGAATTATCAGGATGATATGAAGATTAGCTAGCTCATATACATATGAATCAAGAGTACCACACCTTAGCTTGTGATGGACTTAAGTCACCTCTTGCACTGCTTTATCCATCTTCATGTCAGGAATATTTTTCAATTTGGACTTTCTTGTCATCAAGCTTTAATGCACTATGTTACCACATGGTGTCACACCATGTTTCAAATCTGGATACTGATGCAACAAAAATGGCAGGACACTGGTGGACAGACCAATCATCACCAACACCACTTATGGTATGACAATATATTTGAAGGTTGTCATTACTAGCATCTTCAGGCTTTGCTATAATGAAACATCAATAATGAAACTAAGTTCATGGCAGATAATGTTGTGTCATATTTACTCATACAGGGTTCATACTATTGACATATTTTATGTATATGACATACAGATACACTTTTTTGCGCTTTGAACGGAGTTAAGACTGACTACAAGCAACTGAGTATTGACTAAGTGAATGAACTCACATCCCTGCCAAGTGTGTCTGCTACAAAATGTAGTTCTGTGCCTTTTGTGGCTATCCACAATCACCTTTGCATATTGATAAGTTGATTGTTTTCTCTTTTGAGTTTCTACTTTTATTCATATTGATTAAATCAGTATAAGATACTTATGATTTAAACCTGAAAGTTGGTTTTAATAGAGAAAGTAGAGCACTACAAAAGCATAGCTTTTGAACACCGAACACTCAGTTCAGCACATGGAAATTAGTTTAGAATAGACTCTAATCAAAATGATGTACCAACAAGAGGTAATTAAAACATTTTAATGTATTTACAGTTGATCTAAGTTATTATTCTGCTTTAATTAACATTACTACTGATCATAAAATTGTTTCTCTCTCTTTCTATTTCTCTATTTCTCTCTCTGTCTCTCTCTTCCTTTGGTCGGTTTGACTTAACTTTTACCATCATTCATAGGTCTAGAGTCATTGCTTCATGACACAAGTGAAAATCCTCTATGCTCGTCTTTTCATGGATTTTTGCCTGTATCTTGCTACGATGGTCCACAGAGAGTGAGAAAGACAGACAAAGAGAAAGAGAGGTGCCTTTTAAACATTTTCATATTTAATTAATAATACTTGATTTTTAGAACATTATAATAGTTTTAAGAAACAACAACAACAAAAACAACCACAAAGCATTAAATACATTAAAGTATGTGTGCCTTGCACCCAAGAAATTTACCGTAGAGTGCCGACAGGCTCTTGCAACTTTGTATTTGATTATATGAAATCTGTTGATAAATCCCGAGGAAAGTGTACACATACCATTACGATGATTAGTATTCTTGTAGGTTACTTGGTAAAAGCTCAATTTCAAGGTTTTCATCAAGCCCAAATTCTTTTTCTCTCTCACTTTGCATATTTTGTCCCTTATGTAAAAGAAGGGAGGGGAACGGAAAGCAGAATTTCTGGTTAGGGATTGTGATGAAATTATGTGCCCTATTAAATTCATCTAGAAAACGGGATTATTAATACATTTATCATTATTTTCATATGTCACTAATGATTAATGAGTGGAAATTCATCATTCATTATAGGCCTAGAATCGACAGCACACAGTTGCAAGAATGTTTATACAGGGTTCTCAATAGATTTCAAAGTTGAAGAGTTGACCAAGTTGACCCTTGAACCCCAAATCTTAAGAGTCAAAATGAAAATCTCAGGACTCAGTTCTTTTGGACAGTCATAACCCCATGTGGCCACAGCAGTCTTTTGCATCTGCAGGAAGTACAACGTGATAGATTTTCTTGATCTTCATCCTCATTCCCATGCCAATAGTACTGGTATATAAAATTGTTTTATACCAACTCTTTAAAACCATTTTATTTTTTAATGTATTTGGAATATATATATATATATATATATATATATATTAAACAAACTGAATAACTGATGCACATGCAGTGGCTGTAGTTAATACTGTTAAAAATAAAATATTACTTATCTCAACACAACAAAACAAAGCAAATCATAATAGTGATGAATTATGTCCAATGTGGAAGGATATAAATCTGCAAATGGTCCGTCATGATACGGTACTTGGTGTTTTATAGATAATAATCTATAAAGGACTGTGTATACAAAACATATCACTAAAAAACTTAATTAAAATTTATGGCTTCTCAGAAAAATAAGACATTTTCTTCTTCAAATACATTATCCGATTATAATACTTTAGGAGAACTACTACCCAGAGGCATAGCTGGGGGGGGGCAGGGGGGTACATATGTCCCTGGGCGCCAAGGTACTGGGGCGCCAAAATGAGGCTTACAACATTTCATTATAATAAGTAAACAAGGGTAATATATCGGTCATAGAAAAATGTGATTAAACAATGAGGGGGCTGGGGCACCAATTTTATAGTTCGTCCCTGGGCGCAAAATATCATAGCTACGCCTCTGCTACTACCACCTCACAAATACGGCCTTCTCAGATGATTTTTTTTAGCTAAGATGCTAAAAGCTTAGTGCCCATCTAGGTAGCATTTGGATAAAATGGTCTCACCTTGATATCAGGATTGGTACCAATCTCATGAATTCTTCAGTTACTACTTCCGTTCTTGTCGAGTAGCACTCTTTACAGATAGAGAGGCCTAAAAAATCCAAACAAACAGTTTGGAAGTTTTCTACCCCAAAATAAGTTAAATGAAGGTAAGTATTCCAAATATAAATTTCCACCTTTCAATTCTTTCTATCGTCAATGACAAAGTTTCTGATTTTTCAGTGTTACCACTTTGCCGTCATCACACAATTTTGCATCCTTGGTACACACCTGTTGTGATGGCATCCCCTCAAATTGCTATAATTGTATTAATAAGTGCAGGTCTTATGTGTGATATAGTAAACACATCTAATATGTTGTATAGTTTCTGCTATGTCTGGATACATGCAGGTACATTTTCTATATTTTTTTGTCTTAGCATCCACTTCATAGTTATATACGTGATGCTTTACTCATTTACCTGTATAGAATGTCACTGGGCCGTTGCAATAGGTAATATAGATATTGCAGTGTCCTCATCGTAAGTATCAATAACCTGAAGTCAGTGTTATTGTATGCGTAGGTATTTGTCGGTTACTGCATTTGTATGTGAAAATATGAACAAGTTTTTCGGATGGATATTCAGCATGACCTTGGGAGTGCAGTATATCCATCCGACAAAACGAGTTCATATTTTCCCATACAAATGCAGTAGCCTTTTTATTATATGGTCATTTTCTTATTCTACCTTAGGCTTAATTATATAAACAAAAATACTGCAAGAAACGAAGTAACTGAATTTATGATGTATTCCAAAATAAATACACAAGCGCAGATTCATCAGTACACAACAACAATATTATTAATGAGCACATAACACCGCCCAGATAAATTTGAACATATTCACGGTATAGATAACACTTTTGAAAAAAAAAATTTTTGGTCTACTTAAAATTGAAATCTAGAATCATATTGTGAGTGAATGCGCATTGCAACAACTTTTCCATTTGGTCTGGATTGAGCTGATTTTTTATTTTTGTCGATTCTACTAAATTTTGTGATTATGGACTGGATTTATCTGTGCCAATTCTACTTGAAGTACATCCAATTTCAGCAGTGAGGGAGCAGCGTGTTAACATCTGCAAGTATGTTTCTGTTCTGGCATTGAATGTTTGGAATCATAGTGTGGGAAAAATATGAAGTCTTTCAGTGGTAATTATCAAAAGACGCTATGGAATATAATGTTTATTTCATTTTGAGTGCAGTAAGGAGGATGTAATTGCACTTGGAATATAAACTAGATTAGAGTACAATTTTGAAATATGTAATCAAACTTGAGAACCCATGACATGGCTCATGTAATAGACTTGATGTTGTCGAGTTCTTGAAGCTGGGAGGGGCTACGGGTTATTGATCTACATAGCCGGTCTGTAATTCTCATATATGAGATTATAACTGAGGTTGTTGTTGCTTTGTATCTCACTCCCTAGTAAATCATGTGGTTTCAAATTCTTGCATGCAAGCAGATGATAAGCACTCAAGACATGCTCCTGCGCCTTCCCCTTTAGTACCCATATAATTGCTTCTGTTTATAATATGCAAGTCTGACACATGCTAGGAATGAAAACCAGAGAAAACTACACCCTAAGAGTTGTTGTCAGTCTTGTCTAAATCTGTAAGACAAAAAATGGCAGACAATATATGCAGGTGTAGCGTGGTACATCTTTATTAAATTAGGAATGTCCATGCAGAACCTGACACTATGAAAATTACCTGTAAAAGGGTGCATGTGACCTGCACAGGTTGTGAATCACTTATAGTAACCAAGAAGGGGTTGCTACAAGTAAACCATGTATAGAAACATCCCTGTATTTATCTGACCATGGAAGAAGCTATACAGTAGAATAAATGAGTTTTCTGTAGTATACATTACTATTATATGCTCATTTTTTCTGTTAACTTTACATTGTCAGAGCCGTTCAGTATTTTACGATACTGCACTCATGCTCATTTCATATTGCACTCACATTCATGACACATGTGACCAATAGTGCATTAGGAACTACTTTGTAAACAAATCATGTCCACTCATGTAGTAGATGCTTTATGTTTTGGCTCATTAAATTTGTTTCCGAATGAAGAAAAGCAGATGGTTTGTGGACTGCCACATACCAGCTGCTTTGCCAAATTCTGTGTTAACTTTTTTGATACAATGTTTCACATTTAGGCTAGCGATAGATGCCAGACAGGTCATACAATTGCTGGGGCCCTACAAATAATATATAAGTGACAAGGCATAAACTGTCTTCTTAATAGCTGGTAATAAGAATGGCAATAAATATACTTACAGTTTTACATCTTGAATTTCCTCAAAAATGTACTTTCTTAGTTCTGCAAATCCAAAGTACATGAGACACCTTCCCTCAAATTGTAGTTAGCAGTTCTACAGATCTCCCCTCCCCCCAACACCATTGTTCCATTTGGATATTCAGAAGTTGATGCATACCATCATGGCCATTGGCTCAGTGTTGGATCTAGTATCTATGGAAATCTTTCAGTGGGCAGAACACAGCTTACATTCTCACACACCGAATCTCATGCCTGCTTATAGAATGGCCAACTTCTTAAACAAAAAGGCAGAACATACGATGGCCATAACAGCAGGTTCAAACTTACAACTGGTGGAATGTGATTCAATGCTCTCTACCTCCGCCTCTCTTAAAGACCATCATAAGACCAATTTATGCTCATAAACCTTAAGCATCTAATCTCTCTTTCTTTTGATCTAGTTGGCAGAATCTGAAAGCACACCACCATCACAGTATCAGCAACATTAGAGTGATTTGCACGACAATCAACAGAGAATTGCATGGACATTCTTAGAGAACATGCCACTGGGAAGCAGTGCTACCAAATTTACAAACACTGAAAACCAATTCCCCAGAACTTAAGTTGACATGAGGCAAAGGGAGCGCAATAATTTTTGCCGGAATTTCTCACCAATGATGCCCTCATATGATATCACCTTTATGCCCCCATATCACATATCCTGGTAAGGGGAATGCTCCACTCTTTTGCTGCCGAATGTTGGAAATTTACTATAACAACATATGAATGCAACAAGTGGTTTCCAGGGGAATCGGTATCATGTTCAGCACACCTTCTCCTTTGCCTATCTTTCCTTCAGTATGTTACAGTCATGGCACTCTTCACATTTTCGTCAACCTAAGTCAACTCTATTGTGCTCTTTGGTTCATGATTGAATGCAGAATCAGGTTCTAAATGCCGTCCATTGGGGAGACTGTGCAATGAGTGTGGCTAGTGGCATGACTTCACATTCCCATTCAAACTGCTTTCAGGAAGTTCCTCAGTGATTTGCCCACAAAAACGAAAGGCTACGAAACAGCAGGCAAGTTATATTTTGCAGTTAGACATAATATCACTTGTTTATCTATTTCTGTTATTCATCCACTTTGTCCAACCTTATACCATTTCAAGATTTTGGTCATCTAAGTCTGGAACTCAAAATTCAAGTAAACATAGTACATGTAGTCTCCCTCAGGAATGAGAACTCGGTTAGTAAAATGGTGGTTTCTTTGACTATAGGGAACACTCCATCTGTCAGAGAATTCCTTTGCCAGCTGCATTTGCTCAATGTAGCAGCAGACACCTTAGTCCTAGATCACCTTCTTGGGCTCACATTACAATCATTTGTTTGGTCCAAATAGAGGCTAAACCATTGACTATTGGATCACCGTTCACAGTCTGTACAATATGAGGTTCAATCTTGAAGGTAGGATTCATGTCGGGATTACATTTGAAAGTACAACCTCCAGAAATTACGATCTTTATGGATACAAACACAGAGCACTGGGAAGGAGGCAGGTCTCCTTCTATCATTACGGCACATGAGTGGAGTATGGCCCAGTCGGGATCATTATTTATAGGATAAAAGTTCTTGAGATGCAAACCATTCTGAAGCTTTTCATTGATTTCTGGAGAACCTACATAGGAATGGAGTTCTCATACTATTCGAAAACTCCACTTTAGTGGCTCATCTCAAAATGCAGGCCGGAACCAAGCTCCAGAGCTTTGCATTTTTGTTTGGTTATTTTTTAAAGTGGTATCTTCAATGACAAATCCATGTCGAAGTTTAACATATCCTAGCCTGGCTAATGCAGCTGCAGATTCATCCCACAAAAAAAGCAACTAATACAAATGGAAAGGTCTCTTCATCTCTCACTCCATTACTCAACAGGTGCCTAATGGGATTGACCTATGGTGAACCTATTGGTGACAAGGTGGAATGCCGTTCTCAGATATAAAGGCCTGAACAGTCAATGCTCTTTCTGTATATTAGAATAGTCAAATGTATATGCTTCCCTCCTACACGCCAGGTTCTGAAGGTGGTACAGTAAACAAAAGAATCAGACTTGCCTCATCCTGATTACTCCACTCAGATGGGAATCCTTGGATCAATGACCTCATCAATCTCACAAGATAATTGCCAAGAAATAAAGACATGCCCTTGTCTGCTCAAGCAACCACAATGGCTCATCCCAGACCAGAGTTGCCGAACCTTGATATATGGATCTTATTCAATTATGCCATCAGGAACAAACTGTTCTCATAACCAATGGTAGAAAAATTGCACAAATGAGTTAGTCATCCACCGTAAAGTGTATGAAGGCAATGGGCTATAATTTCACAGTAGTGCACAGAAGAACACATCATATGGATGCGGCTTCATGACTTACGCTGGATTTGCAGGAGGGAAATAATTTCCATTTCAAATCTCAATTCAAAATCTCAATTCAAACAGAAAACATAAAATTTAGCTAAATATAGTACCTATTAAACACATTATCCATTTGAGAAGAGCAAAGTTAATGTACAAGATATCCAATAACAGTGCTCCTTTCTATTTAAAATTAATGTCCCAACATAGGCTATCTGGTATAATGGTTACGTAATGTGAGTCACCCATTCGGCAGCTTTATGATAATAGAAATTGTTAATCTTTCTCTTTTTTTGTTTGTTTGATTACCGGTAGGATTTTTAACGTAGCTTTAACAATTTTTCTGTCATATTGCTACGATGTCTGCAGTGAGGCAATTTATAGTGATGTCTAGCACTGAGACATCATGCCGCAGACATGTACATGTATCATGATGTCTCTCCCAGTCACTTTATCCTGACACCAGGCCGACCAGTCCTAACACTAACCTCTTAATGCTGAGCATCAAGAGAGGCAGCTGTTAGTACCATTTTTGTAAGTCATTGGTAGGACTTGGCCGGAGATCGAACCGACGACCTCCCGCTTCTGGGGCGGACGCTCTAACCACTAGGCCACCAGAGCGGTTAATCTTTCTCTCTGGCACTTATTATGTGGTTTAATTTTTCTTCTTTCAATTACAGTCACTTCTCCAGTACAGACTTTTGTTGGATGGACTGCCAGTTTTAGTATGCAGCTAGATCCATATCCTAGCATTGATTCAGTAATCAGAATAAGCAAGAATGGTGTCTTAATAATGTTAGCAAGGGGCACAATGTCTGCGAATGTAGCAGACCGGTTTGAGTTCACTGGAAACACATCTGAAAACCGGATCTCTTTCATCTTGAGAAATATTACAATTGGAGATGCTGGGACATATACTGCAATTGAAACAGGTTATCCACCTGGAGGAGAGCAAACATTAATTGTGAAAGGTAATTTTGTCTTAATTATTCACTAAATATTTCTGACATTTCGAATGAATAGTTAGCTTTCAAGTCACATGTCTTCTTCAGTACAATGTAGTTTTTAACAGAATGTACAAATGCTGTCATCATTTGAATTCCAGAACACCCTATTGTGTCCTAGGTTAATTGGGGATATGTATATAAGGAATTGATAAATAAATTATTCTTTCCAGTTTTAATATTGAAATACTTGGAATTATTTATAATTATCACCCTTGGTGTTATTTCCCTGTATTGAGTAATATTAATAGAAAGTGTGGAATAAATAGAGATCTGAGCAGATATATAAAACAGAATGACCCAAGCCCCCGTACATTAAATAAAACATTTTAGTCAATTTCATAAACAACTGCGAGAATACATTATACTAGGAAGATACACTTCTTTTGAAACAAAACATTCCCCAATTTTCAAACTCAAATGTAATTATACAAATAGCCAATCTGTTTAAAAGATAGAATCAGTTCATCATAGAAACGAGTGACTGGTAGAAGTCACTGCCTCATGCACTTTCATAACCTAATCTTTCCGGATCACTCCGACTTCACTGCGATGTTCTTCTGTCCCTTTCACTTTCTCCTTTTCCTTTCCCCAACTCTCCGATTGTCTCACCTCCTTTCATCCCCTCAAATTTGTGTGGATAGGTAGACGAGTGAGTGGAATGCTTTTTTTGTTGTTAAGTCAGCACTTTTTAGCTCTCCATATGAAGTACAACAGAACAATTTTATAACCATCGATGATGTTATCCTCACCATTTAAAGCATATATATATATATATATTTACATTCTCTTTGATAAATAACTATTTATTCCTTGATCCCTGGCATTAGTGTGGAATTTTATTGGACCTCCTCCCTACATTTCAACTGTCTATGGGGCTAAGTTGGTACATGGACAATAGTTGCATAATTTTTATTAATTGTGTTGGTCAAACTAAAGTCTTTTATAAATTTTTGTACAGACCTTTACAACCTGGAGAAATGAACATGGTGAGATTATGTATTTCCACAAGCTCTATGACCTTCTCACCAAAGGAGGTGAATATAACACTTAAGTTCAGTTTTGTTGACTTTGCTTAAAGATCTTGTGTGATGTTTATTTATCAAGCTTCATGCATGCCATTGTAATAAAAGCTAGATGATGGTATGCATTCAGGGATAGAAATGAATGCTTATTTCAATATGATTTTTGGCAATGGACCCCTAAAACCCAGCTGTCACTAAACTGGTAGAGCAGTACAAATATTGCCAGTAACAATCATAATGGTTGAAAAGTTGTTCTAAATAATAATATTTTCATTAATGGTTAATTGGTATGGTTGTTTGGTCAGTTGCCTGGGCAGTAAAGGCCATGGAAAATCAATGGTAAACCAGGGTTCGCATGGCACCTTAAAAAGTAGTTGAAAATCATTTTTACCTTGGAACGTACTTTAGAATAAGCCTTGGTTATTGACAAATATAAAATTAGTTGATTAATGAATGTACGAAAGTTTTTTTCATACCATCATGTCATGTAGTCAAAGTAAAACTGTTTGCTATTGGGTTGTTTACAACTCATTAGAAATTAGATTTTTATGATTGTGCACAGACCTGATAGAGAGCATTAAAAACAGGGGAATCTTTTCGACAATCATTCTTCGTCATCAATTTATGTTCTGTGGTAGAAGTATATCTTTGTACTTTAAATTCTGGTTAATCAGCTGTTGAAACAGTTATTTGGTACTGCAGAAAAAACTTCAGGTTAGCGTTGATGATGATGATGGATCTTGACAGTTTCTCATGCTTTCTCAGAAAAATACAAGACATAAATTGAACTTTGTTATTTCTGTAGTTTGTGCCAACCTAGAATCTCCATGTGTGCTTATCTGTAGAGGGGAAAGGTTGTTGCTGTTGTTGGGTTTAATGTCATTTTTTTAATGGGGAGAGTAAATGCACTTTACCAAATCTGACAATATGTGACACTGTATACATTTAAGTTGTAACTCTAAAGTAATTATATAATGAAAAAGTTATAAATTTGTATCTGTTAATTTTCAGAAACAGCGTACACCACAAGCAGATGTCAAATTTTGGATTGAATGTGGTCATGATCCAGATGAGTTCACTCTCAAATATAATCTCTTCTAAAGAATTTGTCCCTCTGTTTAAATCTGGCCTGCCATACTACATGGAGCTGGGAATATTTGGACTTGTCCCAGAAAAGAAAAGCAGTGCCACAGCAGTAGTTAAGCACTGACTGAAAACTTGAGGGTCAGAAGAAGAAAAAAAATTATTGGTTGGTAAAGAGCTAAATGCAAATATCTAGTATTTGGATTAATGAGAATCATTTATTATCATGCAAGAAACGTTTAGAGCAATCGATTTAAATCTTCCATAATTAAACTATGTTAGGTTTTTTTAATATGAAGATTTTCTATTGTTAGAAATTCGAAATCATAAACACCCTTTAAAAGAAAGTTGTAATATATGCAGTAGATGTGTTTGGCAATTTTAGCAAAAGTTTATCCAAGATAGGAATTTTTAAGTTTCCACTGTTCCAAATCTACAATAACATTTTTTAAATGGATAAAATATTAAAACCCAAGTTTTATTACAGAGATTGACTGAGTTTCAGATTGAATATTAACAGTTAAATTGTGCACGGTATGGTCACATTTAACTTGTTTTTTAAAGGAAACAACTTATTTTCATACTTCCCCTAAATGAATATTCGAACTGATGAAAATACATGTATTGGGAAAATATCTTGCTCCAATTTATTGAGCAGTTTTAATGATATGGCTGGTAAATTTCAAACATTCACATGGAAAGTCTTCAGAATGAAAGTCAATATGATAGAAACAGAAGTCACACCACTAGGTTGCATCTTGTTTATCACCCATTTGGACCACCTTGGCTATTTTTTTTAAAGCATCATCTGCAGAAAAATACATTCTGTTGCATGAAATTTATTAGCAAACAAGAAATCTTAATTTATTCCAACAATATCAGCTATTTCTATGAATAGATTGCCATAGGAATGACCTAGAAGTTGCTAAGGAAACAATAGTTAGATGGAATTGCAAAAACTTTCTCAATTCTTTTTTCTTAAGTAGTAGGGATGGTCTGAATAGCAGTTAATAATAATTATAATAATAATGAGGACTTAGTATTGCGCCTAATCTTTAAAAGTTCTAAGCACTTTACAACATCTATAGTGATATGACTACACTACAGAAAAACTAAAACCACTATCCAAGAAATTGGAAAACATAACAATATGCTGAAAACATTTAAGATACAATGCATTATAAATTTTCTAAGTTTGTTCCTGTAGTTGAAAAAGGTGAGTTTTAAGAGCACTCTTAAAAGGGGCCACTGTGTCTTTGTGTCTAATGTCAATGGGCAATTCATTCCACATCACCGTGCTCTGGTATGCAAAAGAACGTTGTTATAAATTCGTTTTCATAGTGGGAACAATGAGTATACGATTTTCAGAAGAGGAGTGTAAGGATTTTACTGGTGTATACACATGGGTGAGGCCTGATTTGTATGTTGGACTGGAGTCTGTTAAACAGACCAAATTTTGTGTTTGATTCTGTATAAAATGGAGAGCCAGTGTATGGTACAGAGCAGTGGTGAGGTTTGATCTGATCGAAATACTCTAAAGATGATCCGAGCAGCTGTGTTTTGAACTTTTTAATGTTTCTGGAGTAGATGAACCAGGCATAACTGAGTGACAATAGTCCAGTCTTGAAAGTACTAATGAACACACAAGTGTTCTAGTGGCATCAACTGAAAGATAATTGCGAATTGAACTGATGTGTCTCAGCTCAAGATATACAGTCTTGCATATGTTCTTGACATGCTGGTGCAACGTGAGAGTACTGTCTAGAGTAACACCTAGGTTTCGTACTGACTGTAAATTTAATTTATTGTGTTGCTGCTATTTATTGTTTGAGGTAAGGAATGTGAAAGAAAAAATATTTGTGTTGTGATCAGAATGGTCTCAGTTTTATCATCATTCATCAGCAGCTTGTTACATGTCATTCATGATTTCACATCAGAAATGCACCTCACTACTCTATGGATGGTACCATTAACTTCAGTTGGGTGAATAGACTTGTATATGTGGGTGTCATCAGCGTACAGTTGGTGAGTCACTGGGTGATGATCTATGACAGTTGAGAGCGGCCTAGTGTATAGAATGAAGAGAACCGGTCCAATAACAGACCCCTGTGAAACACCACAGCATAGATCAACTGGGCTGGAGTTTATTTCGTTTGCAGATACAATTTGTGTCCTGTTGACTAAGTAGGACGTGAACCAATGTAAGGCTGTATTCTGAATGCTAAATACATGTTGGAGACAGTGAAGTAATATATGATTGTGTCTTGTGTCAAATACTGAAGACAACTCAAGTAGGGTGAGGACTGTATTCTTTCCACTATCCAAAGCAGAGAGAATGTCATTAAATACTTTCAAGTAATTTCTGTACTGTAGCAAGGGCGATATATTAATGGCAGCTATTGGTATACATTTGGGATATGAACTATTGGATTGCCTGAAAAGTTGTGAATAGTTTATCGCGAATGCATATGTCTGTGTAAGAACAACCAGTCAGACAGTGAATTCATTATCCACCTATGCCAGTCTAAATTCAAATCGCCACATTCTTACAGAGATCTGACAGACACATACTAAATCATTTGTTGATGTGTTTTGGAACTAATGTTTAACATCCTATCAGAGAAAGTGATGCACATTAGTGTTAGAGTAATTATTAATACCAATATGTTCAGAATGACGTCACTTTCAGATTGGAAAGTAGTAATTTTATTGGTGAACCACAAGGTGAACAGAACATGAACATTGTTGTTGTCCACCAGATTACCGCCGTAAGACTGGAGTTCTGATCTAAATTAGATTGGTACCCATATATTATTAGTCTGGTAAACGTCCCACTAAGTAAGTTACAAAACTGAACTATATATAGGCAGGCTAAAATACAATTTTTTAAAACAAAATGTCAGAGGAACAGTGATAGTTCCATTAAATCTGAAATAGCAAGATATGTTGTTTCCAAAAATAAAGGTTCTGTTTGGAACTGTTTAAAATTAATGACAGAAGAATGGGTTAAACATAATGATAAAAGTGAAGGGGAAGTCACATTATGAAACGAGCAGCTATTACATGGGTTGTCTCATAAGCTTGTTAAGAGAAGAGTATTTATTTATTAAAAGTGAAACCATGCCGACATTAAATAAGTCTCAGCTTATCTTAGCAAGTCTATACGACTCAGATTTGTACACCATATTCTTTGAACCAATCACTTTGACTACTTCACACGATAACTATAAACTGAATCGAAACTTTGCAACAACCATCAAGGTTCTGGAAGTTTACAGTTTGGTGTAATTTTCAATTAAGATGATGGAGTTTCCTTCAAAATAAATTACTGCGACGTACGTAAAGTGGGGATGTATATAAAAGAGGTTTTGGTAAACACAGTCTTCATTCATGCTTTTATGTAAGTCTTTATGAATCTACAATCAGAGATATTCTTCTGTTATATATAATTGGGGAGGGATCATTGACTTACAAATTATTCATTGGAATTACAAAGTGTGCATTAACTTTTTGGACAAAAACACTCTTTGGGGATTATTATGAATTCATTCAATGACATTCAAAATTATATAATTGTGATATCTCAGGACTGGTGGCACATGAAACTATACAAGACCATCGGTACAATGAATAATTGAATTTAATCAAAAACCTTGATTCTTTTGGACTTATGTGATAGAAGATCTGTGATTATTTTCTTATTTAATTCACAATACAGTAAGTTTCTCTTTAATTTTTACCTTGACACTGAGAGAAATAAACAAAAAATATGAACATATTAGTTACATAAAATTAAAAAAAGGCATTAAGCTGCTTTTAGATACTTATATCCAAATGGAATTTCTACCTTAGAATTACTATCAAACTTAAATTCAATTTCTACCTAATGACATTCTGTCAATTAGCCGGTCGGTATACATGTAAACTATTTGACTTGCGGTAATTGTTTCTTTATTTTATTTTATGGTTTAACGCCATTTTTTCTGCACAATATAGGCTATACATGGCGGCCAGTATTATTGGTGGAGGAGGAACCCGGGAAAAATCCCGGAAAGAACCACTGACCCACTGTAAATCATAGTGCAGCTAGAGGTTATTATAAAAGTTAAATTTGCATATCGAATCCTGAACAGTGTTGCAGGTGCGTAAAGTTCCTTCATAGTATGATGACATTGGTTGCATAGAGAACGTTGATGAGTTTGGGAATGAAATGGAGAAATTGCTATAAAAAAAAATGCTATAAAGAAAAAATACTTTGGTAAGATTAATTTGTTTCTACAAACTTTATATTTATTACAATGGTTTGTCATAAGTAGTTACCAGAAGTTTTCAAGAAGATATTTTGCATTTTGTTTTCCATTCTACAACATCCCAATATCGCACCTTTCTTCCAAAAAAGGCTGCGATATCCAGTCAGAGTTTGTTTAGATATATCTGCATTTCAAACCTCTTTAGACAGTCATATACACATCACTCCACTCCATGCAAGTTATATAAATCATCCACGTGATTGCTTTATCAATGTGTACTATGGTGGTGTTTTTCTTCACTTTTATCCAATGTTCAATTATTGAGGCCTATTATTTATTAATTAATTAATCAATTAAATAATTTATTTATTAATCCGAAAATTAGCTGCTACGTAATTATAGCCGTTTCTGAGAATCAGTGTTATCACAACCGGAACCCCCTCCCCCTTCTTCCCTCAATGTTTTGTTTCATGTTTGCTATCAAAAATGAAAAACTGGCACCAAGCGCCTTTTCTCTGAGACAGCCGACCTGATCTTGGTTGAGTGGGCAGTGATCCCATAACCTTGGGACTATGAATCCAACAATCTACCAACTGAGCTATCGCGTCTCCACCTCCCCCCCCCGTTTTTTCTTCTTTCCTTTTTGTTTCACTGAAGAGGTTAGCAAATTATCAATTGCCTGGTTTAAACAAAATGTTTGGGATATAATCAATGTGTAAGTTAAGTATATATTATCATCCTTTCGTCATTCTCACAATTTCTCACAACTTGCATCCATCCATTTACACTGAAATATGTACAATTACAGTTGTTTGAACAATACCTAAGTTATACAAGGTCTTTTTTAAATACCCACTATAGTGAGTGAGGAAACCCCGGTGTAATTCTTTTTCATTTAAATTCTAAGCCACCTTTATAAACCCTTTCGTATTTTTCTGAAGGAAATGTCGACTCGCAAATTGAATTGAAACCATTATAACCACAGTTACATGCAAACACCACATTAAGAAATTAAGCATAGTTCTAGAAACAAACGTAAATAAAAATACGTATTTTGTGTAAATGAGCAAGTTCCAATGGAATAAAAAGGCTTTGTTCATGAATATTTTGTTTTATTGAGCTCATAAAATGGTATAACAACATATTTTTAAAAAAATTACATATTGAAATAAATACAGTTCATATGAATGTGTGTCTCTCTCTCTCTCTCTCTCTCTCTCTCTCTCATTTTATACCAAGTATTGTTACAATTAGCAGTTCCACTAACGATAATGCTGATCTTGCAACAACGTTATTAGTTTGTAATGCGAAATTTACGTTTCAACTTTCCTCAACATCCGATGTATAGTAGTGAAATTATTACTCGCAAACGTTTTCAAAGACAAGCTTTTTTAAATTAAAGAGAAACATCGTTCTTACCTAGCAGCTACTTACATGAACCTTTTTATTGTACACTCTTAAAATATATATCCTGTACAAGAAAGCAAATTCCATATGTAAAAGTCAAGGTGGTTTCGGACGGGAAGCTGAAACGAAGTCAGACCCGGAAAACAAAGAAAAACATGGGAGAATTTTATTTGTGAGATATGTTTAAAAACGAATAACTAAGTGTCGGTGCATTGCTGAATAAATTTTCTAGATTATATGCTGCACCTCTATCCGAATTATATTTTGTATGCTTTTATTCCAACGTAATGTTGCAAATGCCATCATATATTTATTTTTGGTCATTTTGATGCATTTCTCGAAGTTCATATGCAGAGATATCAAAATCATTATCAAATTTGCTGAGATTCTACTTTTCATCAGATATCTACTAAAACAACGGGAACACTTGATTAAAAATAAAACAGAACCCAGTCATCGTCTTTAACCCATTTTGACAAAATCTATGTAAGTGCCGTGAGCAACTTATTTAAATTCATTCATGATCAAATAAATGTAATTATTTTATAAACATACTTCAGATTGTCAAATACATGGTTGAATACGTTTTCATAGATTGAATATGTTCAGCTGTTTTTTAAATATAAATATTCTTTTAGACGATCCTACGCTTGGTACTAAATAATATGGGATATATTGCCGCTGTTTTCCATCAGTTTTCATCTCTTACAGTTATACGGCAAAATGTTTCAAGAATGGTATCAAAAAGTATTCGTTTTGAAAGCCTTACATTTTATCGCTGCTGAACTCTGATATTTATATTGAAAAATTATATTAACATGGGTACTGGAACGGTACTCAGTTTATTTACACTCTTTTTTTATCTCAATCTTTAAAAAAGTAAGAAATTATCTACCAAATGAAATAGCATTAAAGACATGTTTACGCATTTTCATTATTGTTTCCAACATCAATTCATTATGCACCTTTGATTTTGTATGAAACTGTATCGGATGAATATGTATTGTTCTTCCTGACTAACGTTCAACTTTTACAAGATTTATAACATTATGTTTGTATTTCTTTGTTCCAAGTGAGATAAAATGCTCTACCACATCTAATCATGGCATGTATAATGCGATGTATTATTATTTTTTTTTTGCACAGCTCTTTATATCCGTTATGTGTAGCAGGCTCGCTATCTGAAAGGTGACATACCGAGTTGCAATTTTTGCAGTTAAATTTGTTCTATCTTCGTCATATGTTTTGCAGTTCAACACTTTATTTGGTGTGTGTGTGTGTAAATCATGTTTTACATAGAGGAGCATACTGGTATATGTTGTGAAATCTTAAAATGTTACATCTCCAAACACCATCTTTTTTATGTTAATATTTTCCGCGGGGATAATTTAATTTCCCTACCCATTCGGACATAATCATTTATTTGTCATTAGTATATATGATATTGTCATCTACCTAGTAAAGCTTATTCTATATTTTAAAATATATATGTCTGAGTGACCTTTATTCGATATATTATATATTCAAATTTGCATGTGATTAACAATTGCAAGTTAGTTTGTAGTTTTTCTAAAATGTGTTGAATTTTCATCCTCTAAGATTATCTCACCCAAGCCACTCCAAGAACTTTTACATTACAAGTTGCGCTTTGAATCCTGGATGGTTCCCTCGCCAGGTACCTACACAGATAATTTCAGTTTTGTATGATTGAATTTAGATCCTTGTGCTTTGCCAATGTCCATATATTATTATTTTTCTAAATGTCGTTGGGGTAGGCATCATAAGTAAAGTTATAAATTCCTTTCTGAGGTGGGGGAGTTTAATTCCCTTTATATTATTGTTGTTATGTACATTTATGGGGAGGGATTCTATTGCTATTACATATAATATCATCCATAATGTAAAACCATATCTCAGTGAATATTCTATATTAAATTTCATTGTGCATATATTAGAAACAATATACATTTCACAATGTTCTATTGTGTCAAAGTCCATTTCTTGATCAATTAGATCAAGGCTCCCATCTCTCCATTAGTTTTTTTAAAAAAAAAAAACTTCTGTTTTTAAGATTACAGTTTGTTTGGAATATAATGTTAATTATGTTTCCAATACATGTTTTAATTATTTTTGCAATGATCGTATTATGTATTTTATAGTCTATATTTAAAAGCGATAACGATATCCAACTCATTAGGTCTTTTACATATCCTTTACCCTTATATAAAAGTGTTTCTAACCATTCTTTAATCTTGTACGTCATTTCATTATATAATATAATATTAACATATACTCTCCTTAATATTGGAATTAAGAGATATTTAACAATGCAGGGCTCAGTTAATTGTTGTGGATGTATCTGTTAACTTGTATGTATGATATACATGTTCTTTTATGTTTATGAAATATAATAAAATAATCATCTCTCTTACAAAATATATACTATATCAATCTCTATGTAAATAACCACGTTTATCTTCATAATTAAAACTTTATACTGTCCGAATTTAAACCACCACTATTGCGGATTACGGTTAGTTATTCCAGTCTAGTTTAATAAGTATATTAACACGGTCGCGTGATTACGTGAATTGAGCACATAATCTACTACTTTATGGATGCCGACAGCAGAACCCAAATATGAAACCGTCCATCTTATGTGATCACTTTATTTCCGTCTCGCTGGTAATCGTAATAGTGAAACTATATTGTATATAATAACGTTAGGTGACACATATAATATATCTGAGCGCGATATATATACTAAACCTTTGGGCAACACATCAACCTTTCGGAACCCGGTCGCCCAAACGTTGGTTATATGCATGAGCGTACGTCGTTTTACCTTTCGGCGACAGTAAATGGGCGACAAAATTTGTATTTTTGTTATTTATTTTATTTTACCACGTTGATGTGTTATTTCATATTCCTTTCAGTATTCTATACATTATTAACGATACAGGCAATATTATCACTCGTACGTATTCAGTATACAACGGTGTCGCCGAAAGGTTGCAATTTAGACGCTGTCGCCTAACGGTAGGATTTGTGCATATATATATATATATATATATATATATATATATATATATATATATATATATATATATATATATATATATGCAAACCTTGGTCATCGTGATCTATTTGTCCTGTACATTGTTTTTTTTTTCTTAAATATTCGTGAGGGCCTGATACACCATTCTCCTGTACAGTCAAAGTCTTTCTTGTTTTTCTTGTGATTGGAAAGATTAGTCCAATATTGCCAGGTTCGTTTTTCACTTTTTTTTTGTACGACAAACCTGTCTTATATGGAATCTGAGAGAGACAGCCCAACAAGGACAAATTTCAAGATATAAAAGCAATTCTAAAATACCAGTATGTAACAAAATAAATCTAATAAAAAGACTCACAGTTTACTCTAAAATTCAAATACTGCATATATGAGTATGAAGGAAACAATTGCGCTTGTTACATTTGTTTTCTTTCACTGCTAAGGTGTGGAACACATATTAGTATCATTGCTATAATTTAATTTCAGGAATGTTAGCTACCTACATACTTGATTTATTTGTAATTGCAGCTGAACAAATGGTTTTATTTCAGTATTAAATGTCCATATATATATATATATATATATATATATATATATATATATATATATATATATATATATATATATATATATATATATATATATATATATAAACGATTTAATATCTTTGTTTTTCTTTCATTTAATAAAATGTAGTTAACTCCCAACTTTTGCACTTTATTACTTTGCAAAAGACTAGTTAATTTGCTTCTTGTTTTTTCTTTTCTCTTGGGCTGAAGTGTTCCTCTTAACAGGAAACCTCTTTTTAAAAGTGATGAACTATAATTTCAATGCACTGAGTATATAGTTCTTGTTTTGATCCTTCTCGTGCACCATACTTTTGTATCTCGCAAACTTCCTGGTTGACTTGGGAGGCTCTCGGATTAGTGATATAAACATAAAGGTTTGTGTTTTATATTTTAAGATACATGTACATGTTATGCCAGTATCAATCAATGTCAAGCGATACAGAATGCGTGAATCATATTTTTTTCTAATCAAATTAAACTAGAAATAAAAATTGTCCTGTATACTGGGACTTCTGCGTGCCTTACAAGTATCGGTAATCATGTACAATTTTTTTCTATGTCAGGAGCTAGTAAATCAACACTGCTATCTGAATATAGATACAAAGTTTAACACTGCACATGTCGTGCAAATTCTCATTATAAATTCACGGAGACAGCTAAAGTAAAATTGTACAAGGAAATTAGTCGTATGTACTTGTTAATACTTGATCTTTTAATTATTTTATCTCAGGGATACCTTATATATCCTCAATAGTGTGAAGACTGCAGCACTAGATAAGTGTGTATTGACTGCATTCCTCGCTCACTACGTGACATGCTTGAGTGGTTTTACTGGTTAGTACAGGATAATATTCCGTACGCGGCCTGATAATTGAATGTAGTACATGTACTAAGTGCGAAAAATCTGGCAAGCAACCATTTGATACGGAAAGAAAATAACTCACTAGTTGCTTGTTCGCTCCGGAGTAGGGCATACGAATACTGAGTACTTCATAATATTGCCAATATATATAGTGGTGCATAGTCATTGGAATCAAATATTGATTACTTTACGTATGTAAACACCTTTGACGTTAAATCTACATGTCATTGTATTTCTTATCCCATTCATGAAGTAAAATAAAATTTCTTTTTAAAATGAAAGTTGAATAGTCCTACTTGTTCATAGATTGATTGTGGAATATTATTTATTTGAAGCAAAATATGTATTTAGAATATTTTTTGTATATATGCATATATTGAGATTACCAAACTTAATAGTTTTTATTTATTAACTTTTTTTTATGCTAGATGATATAGGTAGCCAATGTTCTATTCGTATCTTTATCTGACATTTATTGTGCACTAAAATCGTTTGAGTCAAGTTGGAGTGTAGAATCCCAGAATTTGTCTATCTTCCACTATGAGATTTTGCCCTTGAGTTAAACATCATCATAAGAAAAAGACTGCATACCTGATGCCAAGAAAGTGAAATCTAGTCATCCAGAGACTGTATATAGCATAGATACATGAAGACTGTCGTGGTTTATAATGGAAGTGATGGAATATTTCGATGAGAACTCAATATCACAGCCGAAAAAAATCACCATCAATATATAAATATTTATTTCTAAACTGTTTTATTATGCACCTGTTTCAAAATGAAATTGCAGGAAAGGGTTTAAAATGTTGTGACAATGTTTTATTTAAAAAATGACAACTCTACATGGAAAATTATAGGTTGATGTACCTGGAAGTCATAACAGCAGTGACGTCACAAGGATTTGTGTCACCCGGTGCGGTAACTCATGGTGTCACCCCCAATGGACCTCCTTCCTGCACAAAAATTCAAAAATTTTATAGACAGTCATTTTGGTGTCATCCCCTCTGATGGTGTCACCCGGTGCGGATCGCAACCCCAGCACCCCCCTAGTGACGCCACTGCATAACAGTGTTTAGTAAGGATTAACAATAATTATGAGCTTAAAGTACAAAGTTGCTGTTGTAACTTGACTTGCAATTTTAATAGAATGTATTGATATATTTCTTATTTCATTTTAAAATATCTTTCCATGTTAATACAGGTGGATTAATATGTGGGATGGAGGCCTTGGATTATGAGCTTGTCATGTATAATGTAGTTAAATGGAGAGGTATTTTACTTATTGAGATGAAGGTGTGTAGAACTTATATTATGATGTCCATGGTTTTAACAACTCCTCACCAAAGCATATAATGCTAACTAATTATATGCCTCTTGGTGTGGAATGCTGAATTTTGATGGTAGAAAGAGGTATGCCGATTATGTTTAATAATTGAAAAAATAAAACCAGAATGTCAGTGGGTAAATTTGAAGGTTGCAGATTACGTGGTTTTTGTTTTTGCTGTCATACACTTACCAACTCCAGAATGTAACTGATCCAAGATATGAACAACATATTCAACTGATCTAAAAAATCCTTGTATTTGCACACTTTTAGCAAATGGAGGACAGAAAAGTAATTATAATTATGCATATAATGGTGTGTGTGTTACCCTTTGATTCATGTACTTGTGTACCATTATAGGCAAAATAAAAATAAAATGTATAAATTGATTGGCTTTTGTGACAAGGTTTTCAGTTCGATAACATTGTGTAATGTAATTCAGAAAAACTGGTCTCTGAATTATTCATGTGCCTATTTTTTGTTTGTAACTACTTCCTAACTGTAATTAAAGTGTCATTATTATTTAATAACTAAGTATAAGACTTGAACATCATATTTTAAAGTCATCATGAAGTCATGTAGTTTGAAAATTGATTACACAGTATAGTTTCATGATGTTCAGTTTTTAAATCACATTATTCTGGCTGCCCGTCTATCATAATTTTGAAAAGAAACATGAAGTATCTTGAATTTCAAGAGTTACCTTGCAAACGTTTCCAATTTCTGCAAATGATGCAAATCTATCATCAATTTATGGTTGATGTTACTTTAAAATGAAAGTTGCCAAATTAATTATTGTAAAATGGCCCTCTGCAGAATTTGATGGAAAGCATTCAGTAATAGATTTGTACAAATAAAGCTGAACTGACATCAGACATGTCTGCGGTTGCTAAAAATCTAAAAATCTTTGAGTATAAAACACCGAAAGTGTCATATTTTGCAGGATATTAGTTCTGCTTTCAAATGATTATGATTTGTTGTGAAAATATGACTGCTTGCTTCCCATAAATACTGAACATTAATTTAACTAAATTTAACAGAAAGCATCCTGGCATGGAGGGCTTTTATATTTATATAACAGATGCAAATTTACTGTCAAATGTAGCAATTGTTACAAAATCAGATAAAAAGAAAATAACAAAATGGTAAACAGAATTGACCAAACATTTGTTAGAAAGCATTTATTTATGAAAACCCTTCATGTTTGTACAAATGATACAAGTTTGACATCAAATGTTGCTGCAGCTAGTAGATATTGAAAACATATGTGCAAATAATGCCTCAAAACAGCTGTACAGATATTGACCGAATTCGACATAAAGCATTCGGCATGATGGCAATTCACTTTTATACAAAGGATGTTGATTTGCTGATAAATTTGTCCACCATAATAAATGCAGAAAAAATCTTTGAAATGTAATCATTTGAAGAGACAAAAAAAAAACCAACATTGGCTAAACAGATTTCAATTAAATTTGACAGGTCTTAAAAAATTGTGCAAATGATGTCTTCCCACCTTCAAATATAGCTGTAATTTTTAAGAACAGAACAAACAATTTATTCTCCAAAACCTTTGATCAAAATTCTAAAGAATTTGACAGAAAACATTATGGTAAGGGTGCCTGTAAGTTTAACATAAATGATACCAATCTGCTATGAAATATTGCACCTATTAACTAACATGATAAAACTTTAAATGCATTTTCTCAAAAACCAATGAAAAGAATTATCCTAAATTTAATAGAAAGCATTAAAAACGTCCCATTCCTACAATTATGCTCATATGCTGCAAAATATAGCTGCTGGACTGCTGTTACTTGCATTAAAAAAAACATTGCACAAAACTTTATAAAACTGCTGAATGGAATTTGGCCAATAAAACACATTCTTTCATGGATGCCTCAGGTTTATATAAGTTATGTTGTCTAGTCATCTAATGTGGCTGCTGTAATTAAAAATAAAAATGCTTTAAATGTAAGCGTCATTATAACCCTGATCTCTTGTCCAAGTACCCTTTGGATTGGATAGACGATAGATGTCAGCCAGGTGAGCAATCTTAGGTTCACTAGGGCCTCTCCTTTAGAACTTCTAATCAATTTTGCAATTGTTTCTCCAAGAACAGGTGCTGATATTTGGGAAATTGGGATTTATCATTATTATAATTATTTAGGAGTTGGGAATTATAAATATTTTAATTACTTCAGAATTCTCATGGGTTAAATGCTAAACAGTAATTAGTAAAAGATTTGATAGTCAGTAACTAGATAATGCTAAAATTATGTCCAGTGTACATGCAGATTAATTCATTTTATTCTTAACTCTTTTCCAGGACTGAATCCAGTTAGTCTGAGAGGCATATGGGAATTACTTTCTCTCCAAAGGAAAGATTTCCTGGGTCATTTTCATACTGACTATAATTCCCACTGGATTAGCTTCAGGTGAGATGCTGTTGCATGAAAGGTCAATTATGTACACTTAACAGTTATTGATCTGATTTTGACTTAGGGCAGGGCATGCATCTTTCTATACCTTCCCAGCTTCAACACTGCTAATTGGTCAGTGTTGTCTAGAGTCAGTCATGACCTGCTAACGACTACATACAAAACTCTAGAACTATGGTAGCATGCAATTTATCATTCACTTTAGTTCCATGAAGACAAGTGTTCTAGACAATATGGCAGCTGACTATAGATAGTCATGAAGTTTGGTGATGAGATGCATCTTGATGAGTGCAACACCCTCATTCAAAAAGTAGGCCACTCTGACCAATATTGTATGCTTCATGTACATTGAATAAATTTTATTCAAATTAATTTATCAAGCTCAGCTGATATCAGAATTATCAAATATGTCAAATGTATGCACTGCTGTTATTACCACTTGGTAAAACAAAGCATCTGAGTGACCCATAAATTCATGAAACTTTGGGATTCAACTTATGAATTATATACCCACATCACAGAAGTAGGTCATTCTGACCCATATTTCATACATTCATGACTTGGATTTAGTCTCAAGTACCATTCCTGTAAGCAGAAACAAAACCTGAGCACTTTTTGGATCAGATAAAATGCATAAATATTAAGTATACACAATTCAATGACAGCCAGTCATTTACAATTTCATAAAAAAGAGAAATTGAAAGAGAGGGAAAATAAAAGTTGCAGTAAAATATTGCAAGTAGAATAGAAAAAGTAAGGAGATAAATGAAAAATATAATATTAATCTTACAGAATAATCAGGTAGCAATTATCTTATTCTTTGATAAAAAATAGAATTTATTGGGTGTGGTGCTTCACATCTTTAGGCAAACATTATTAATTCCAAGTTAATTGGCTAGAATATGCAAAATGTTTAGTCAATAATCTTTTGTGCTTTTGGAATGTTGCAATTAGCACTTGATGAAAACCTTAAAACGGAATGCAGTTCATATCAATAAAACTATGAATGAATTTGATATTGATCATTTCCAAGAGTTACTGTTCCTGATTAACCATTCTACTATCTTTGGTTAAATCAGAACCTCCTGTTGTATCCATGCATCCTTGAGCCACTTTACAGATAAAGCCTCCAGTTTTACTGCAAACATTACTATTCAAATCTAATAAGTACAATGGGACCTTTAAAAAGAGCACAACAAATGGCATTATCTTTTTGGAATCCTTTTCCACCTGATAAGCCTTTGATTTGACTTCCTGTTAATACTGCAGAAAACTAATTACCTCATACAATCTAGAAAAAGTACTCTGCACTGTTGGCTACCTTATTCACACTGGTATCAATCTAAGGAAAGGTCAAGATAAAGCAGTCAAAGCTGCCATGCAGACACTGTTTCTCAAAGAAAGATCTCATGTACTGTCTTCAACACTGTTTCTCAAAGGAAGATCTCATGTACTGTCTTCAAATATTATATAAACTGACATGTTGGATATAATGTTACTTAGTTTAAGGCTATGGAGTTGTAGCAATATACTGTAATTAGCAAAATACATAGAATAACAACTTCACCAAATAGCTTTGGAACATCAAACCCATCTAACAATGGAATTTAACTCCCTTATAGAGAATAAAACACAGAGGTGAAGTGGTATTGTGGTACTCACACACAGGAAACACATACTTGACCTGAGTATGGGTCCTGAAGAGTGTACCATGACCGGAGTTCATACCATGTGCCAGTGTGGCCTGACAGTGAAATGCATTCTTGTCAAATGTATCAATGGCCAAACTGACTGAAATTTTTTCATATGTGCATTATGATTATTTATCCTGAAAGAAAATCTTGGACATTTTTAAAGAATGTGTTTTACACAGCAACTTTTGATTCTCTATTACAGGATGATATATTTTTTACCTTTATATTTTTATATACATTTTATCTTGTTGCACTATATATTTATGCATATTTAGAAGCATTGATCTTCATAAGGTTTCAACATTAAATGTGACCTTGACATTTGTAGAACTTGACTTTGAATGAGCATATTGACTGATTAAACCCTATAAGTTTGTAAATACCAATTTTCTATGTGATACATTATTTAATACCTGGCATGGAATATTAATATGCATATCAATTAGACACAATTTTCTATGTGATACATTATTTAATACCTGGCATGGAATATTAATATGCATATTAATTGGACACAATTTTCTATGTGATACATTATTTAATACCTGGCATGGAATATTAATATGCATATTAATTGGACACAATTTTCTATGTGATACATTATTTAATACCTGGCATGGAATATTAATATGCATATTAATTAGACACAATTTTCTATGTGATACATTATTTAATACCTGGCATGGAATATTAATATGCATATTAATTAGACACAATTTTCTATGTGATACATTATTTAATACCTGGCATGGAATATTAATATGCATATTAATTAGACACAATTTTCTATGTGATACATTATTTAATACCTGGCATGGAATATTAATATGCATATTAATTAGACACAATTTTCCATGTAATACAGTATTCAGTAGATGGTATGGAATATTAATACACATATTAACTGGACATAGTTAGTTACCATTTCTTTATGAGCAACTACAGTAACATTCATAAACTTAAGAATGTAATAATAATAATAATAATAATAATAATAATAATAATAATCCATGATCAAGATTTCACTCATTTAACTTTTTCAGCAAGAAAAGCACATCGTTTATGGAATTACCATTATATACCATGTATGACAATAGACATCACATAGTATCATAGCATTCCATACAGGCAACTTGACTGAGATGGCTCAAATGACTTACTCCAAGCTGATTCATTTTTTCTTCACGTTACAGTCTAAAATTATACTTTATGAAACTTGTGCAAATAATTCCATAAAGCCACTTTTTATGCTGTATCATATCTGAGATGAAATTGTGTTGAAAATCAGCAAGTTATTTGAATTATTCATGATTCCAAATGGACTGGAACTACTTTAATAGTCATCATTGCATATACATGTATCTTGTTTGCACATGATATCCTATGTTATTCACACACCTCTGTAGTGTTTATAAAGGTGAGTCAACAGAGATACGTTACTCATGGCTGAATATTACCAAATTCCTTTTCAAAAATGAAGTTGCAAGAGAACTTTCTTTTACTAACTTATACAAATAATTCTATAATGCTATTAACATGTTTCTTTTTTACCTAGTATACATGTGTGTGTGTGAGTGTGTGTGTGTGTGTGTGTGTGATTGAGGTATCTGCCATTTTCCTGTGATCTCATCCATTCTGGAGTGAATCCAATAAAGCATTTCAAAGCTGCATTTGTGGAAAACCAAAAATTGTTCTGAGTTGGACCAGTTCATTGGAGGGGTAAAATCAATGTGCTTCATGATCAGATTTGAAAAAAATATTTGTTGAATATCAATATGTAATATCTTTTATTGTCTTAACGTAACTTTTATCTTCCACCTGTCTGCATTTTCCATAGTAAATTTGTATGGAACAAATGTTACTTTTTGTAAGAAGATGGTGCAGAATATGATTTGCTTATTTTATTCATAACTTAGATCATTTTGGTCAGTTCTTATATCTAGAACAAATACAATATATATATATATATATATATATATATATTCGCACTGTTGAATCAAATCTTGTATAGTATATAGGTAATATGCTAATGGAAACAGAATTTTTTAAATAGTGATAAGTAATTTTGAATGAAAATAATTTTGATACTCATTTGTCCATCAAATATTTCACATTTTAGGATTTGTAGAAATGATTGTTTCTATTTTTAAAATAATCATAATTAATGTAAGCACACCAAAGTTTAATCCAAAATGGTAGAGTTATTTAATAATAATAATAATAATAATAATAATAATAATGACTTTATTTAAAGAGGGTGACACAATTAGTTGCATGGAACTAATCCTCCTTGTTGCTCTCTATTATATGTATATTTACATACAGAGTACATGTAAATAGTTACACACACACACACACACACCCACACACCCACACACAGATGCACATGTACACAAAAAGTAGCCTTGATAATAAGCTAGATTTATATATTGACATGATAAACAGAAAATTTAACTGAACATGTACCAACTCGGTACATTGTGTATATACATCACAAAATTAGTGAGACAACAAACTGGAAGATTAGTGAATGTATATAATTTAATATTGAAAACTTTTTATAGAGAGAGTTCTTTATTTGGTTTTGGGATGGAGAGGTGGTTAGCTGAAACTGAGTTTTTCAAGTATGAAATAGTTCAATGAGATATAATGGAGTCATATTGTTTAAAATTTTGTGCATAAGCCTAGCCTTTTTCAAAACATTTGTTTACTTACTGTTAACATTTGCAAGCTATTTTTGGCAAGTGATAATTTGTAAATATTTTTGTCAGAAATATTTCTCCACATAACATGAGTCTAGGCATGGTTGAATACATCATTTCTAAAATAATAACATACATTAGGTTGATAGATATGTTGCTAAATAACTACAGACATGAATTGACTTTATGACATATGACTTGCATATGTTCATTCCATTGCAAATTGTTGTCAACTATCACCCCAAGGATTCTGTCATGTTGAATCATTTGTACACAAATTTCATTCAATTTAAGGTTCAGATTTTTATTTTCCAAATTTGCTTTTCTGGTTTGGTAGTAATCATTAATATTTTAGTCTTGCCTGCATTAATGTTGATGCCATTTCCCATTCTTCAAGAAATCTATTCTAAGTAAGGTTATCTGAAGGGATATCTCTAGGTCTAAATTTAGCTGTTTGAAATTGGATAGTATTGTATCATCTGCATATAAGTCTGTATATGAAATACAGATGCTTATTTTCAGTGGCAGATCATTTATGAAAATGAGAAAGAGGAGTGGGTGTGGAATTGATCCCTGTGGTACTCCGAATGTAATTCGTTCTTCTTTAGAAAACTGCCATTTATTTTGACACACTGCTTTCTCCTTGTTAGATGTGACGTAAACCAATCAATCATTGAACTGTCACATTGATAAATGCTCACTTTGGGTTAAGAATATCATGATCAAGAGGGACTAAAGCTTTTCTAAGATCAAATTTGTATGGATTTATCTAATTTTTTCTTGCTCTAAGGCAGTAATCTATCTCTCTATCATGGAGACCAAGGCTGTCTCACAGGAGTTGTTTTCTCTGAACCCTGATAGGTTTTTATGAATTATAGTTTACTACGTACATCAAAGATTTTTCATGGACATGTTTTTCAAGTAGTTTGGGCAGAGCTGGTAAGATAGATAAGGGTCTGTTGTTATTGACAGCTTCTTTGCTGCCAGACTTGTGAATAGGGGTAACCTTTGCCAAAACTGGGGAACACTGAGATGGCTATGCTTAGATTACATATGTAGTCTGTGCTGTCAGATATTAAATCTGCAGTAGCCCTTGCAAGACCAATATTAGTTGATATCCTAATGTTGCAATGGTTTGCAAAAATTTAAACAAATTTTCATTTGGTATTGCAAAGATGAAAAAAAATTGTCGAGAGCAATTTTTCCTGAAGAGAAATTTATTAGTTAATTGTGATTAGGGTTTACGTTGGGTTCCTTTAAGTTCTGAGGGCTATGCTGACAAAACAATTCATTGGATGAATTTGCTATGTCAACATCCTCATCAATAACATGGCCTTCCTGGTGAGTTGTCAAATTTTGGATGACTTGTGGAAAATTTACCTGCACCTAGTTTGTTGAGAACATTCCACATAGAAATTTTATTGCAGTTATTTTCTAAAACCAACAGTTAGTAAATTTGCCTTTGCCAGATTGATCAGTTTTGTTACTTTATTTCTCCATGTTTTGTAATGTGCTTGTTAATCGACAGATTTGAAATAATGATGGGTTTTTATGGTGTCTGTAATTCCAGGATTCGACCAATCGGGTTGTATGTCTAGTTTTACTCTGAGTGTTTTTAAAGGTAATTGTTTATCAACCAGCTGTATACAAAGTTGGGCCCATACATTATCAAGAACATCATCCATATCATCAAAGATTAGGTACTGTGCTATACTCCAAGAAACATTACTGAGATCCTCCATATCAACACTCTCCTGAGATACCATTCATGTACTTCGAAGTAGCACAGGCTGGTTTAGGATTTTCACCTTCTGAATTAATTTACTTGAGGACAGTAAGGGGATCCATGAAACAGTTATGGATGGATGAACATGTATCAGCATCTTGTTCATCTCTGCAACAAGCTGGAGGAAGTTTGTAACTTGGCCCAGTAGAATCACGCATGCAGACATTAGGCCAAGTATTACAGTAGAAAACAAAGGAATAACAGTTTGAGGTGGATGACAAAGAGTTGCTGTTTTTGCTGCTAGAGTACATCAAACTTAAAGTAGCTTGGAGGTGACAATTAATTGTAACAGGAGAAGGGTTGGCAGAACTGTCGTATCAGGGTAGGAGATAAAGGGAAACTGTGTCATGTCAAATTACTTGAGCGTTATCATGAAAGAGAACCACCCACAGAGTTCCTGGTTGCTACAGTTGTGACTGAAGAAACCAATGAAAACAGATGGGAGGCGGAAGTACTATCTAGTTGTCATTTGATGAGGGAAGAAAATTACGTTGACGTTGTCCTTAATGACACGTTAACATTTGAGCAATGTAAGGAGCTTGAGTCAATACTCCAAGTCTCAAGCTTTTTAACAGAATGACCTGGCTAGGCAGATTTGAATGAGTTCTGTTTGAAGCTATTTGATGACAAGCCAATAAAACTAAAACCATATCCACTACCACACCCAAAATTAGAAACTGACCACAATTTGAAAGACAAGCTATGTCAAATTCCAATTTCATAGTGAAGACAGACCAATGAGTAGTCATGCGATTCGGTGTTCATAATGTGCTAAGTGTCTTCAACCATATTATCAGAAATGTACTCGAACCATTATGGGGAATGGGAGTTTCAGACTTCATGAACAACTTTCTATTAGCAACAGCTACTTGGGAAGACCATATAATTTTGCTGAGAAAAGCTTTAGAACAATTTAGATAGGACTTACTGCATGACCATCTAAGTGCCATATAGGATTTAGAAAAGTAATCTACCTAGGCTACACCTTCAGCAAACACACATTAACCCCAGATAGTTCTAAAATTGATGAATTTAGGAATGCTTTATGACCAGTCCTAAGAGGTTCAATCTTTTTGGGCATTGGCATGGTATTGTTGTCGGTATGTTGCTAACTTCAGTGCTATTGCTAGCCCATTGATCAACTTAACTAGGAAGAAGTCTCCAATAAAGGTTATTTGGACAGACACTTGTGACCATGCATTTCAGATGTTAAAGGACAGGCTAATGTCAGATGCAGTAGTGAAATTGTACTAGCTCTTCTGACAGAAGTTTATGGACAGTGCTGTTGGAAGAGTATCATGAAAACATTCCTATTGCATATGGTTGTAAGAAGTTGTTGAGTGCAGAATGCAATTTTTTGGTCTTTGGCAAAGAATGCTTAGCAGTTATTTTGGGGGATATCTAAATTTCAACACTACATGCATGGATGAAATTTTATTTTGGAAATTGACTACCAAACAATTGCCTATATAGCAGTAGCTAAGTTGATAAATGGATGATTAATGAGAGGGTCATTACTTATACAGTAGTACCTGGTGCAGGTACGGTATATTACCATAAGGGTAGCGAGAATATAGGGACAGATTGTTTAAGTAGACTAGGGGAGTCTGGGGTGAATGTTTCACCTGAGGATGTTTAAGTGGTAACTCAGATTTTGGAGAATAAGAATCACAGATTTTACTTGTCAAAAGGGGGAATATGTAATGGTGCACAATTTTTTTTAGATAATTTTACATTCTGTCATAGTCAATGTGACATGTAACCATTAAAACTGACATAGGGGTGAGACTCACAATAAATTGCTGACTACGTGGGAAGGGATATATTCTGTTTGGGCATGAATTGAATTTTAATTAGTTTCCATTTGCTAATGGTCAGACAGATGAAAGTGGCAAAAGCTAACATAAGTTCAGATAGCAGAAAATGAGTTGAGACAAGCCAGAGCACAAGTTTTGGGAATCTCAGGCCATTTGAAACAGGTGTCATAAAATCATAGTTATCAATAATGTCAGTCCAGAGGGAAGTATTCTGTCTTTGATGGGAGTGTTAAAATTTTTGGTGGTTTGAAAATGTAATTCTGATTAACTAAGCTTGATGATTAGTGTGTTTTCCCAGATGAAATTCAAGCTTTTAAGAAATTCCATTCATGAACTTAGTCTAAGTTTACGAGGAGAGCCAGAATTTTAGCTTTGGGAAATAACAAAATATTTCTCATTAGAATGTCCAAGAGACATGTTTTGGAAAATTAAGGACACAGAAAGCTGCATAGAATGATCTATGAAGCAGCAGGTATAAGAAATAGCTCCATACCTGTACTGCGCAGTAGAAAAGAGTCCAGTCACAACAAGACAGTTGATGACCCAAAAAGGGTAAAGGGAAAGAGAGAGAGAAGGAAGGAAAAGAAATATGATAATGCTGACTTATCACCAACAGTGTTTTGGAAAAGAACAGAAGAAACCAGGTGATTCTGATATGGCAGCAATTTGAGTTTGATCAGTCACTCAATTATATAATGAAACTTGTTGTATCAGTATAACGAAATGGCTAATTGAATTTCTCATAAATTTTGTAACTCTACTTCTAAGAGAAAGAGACTCAATTAAATGTCATGTTCAATTTCATTTTGTTTATGTAATTGATTCAACTCTTATTTTTTACATGTTCTGTTCTATATCCCATTTATTGATTTCATATTTTATTTTTATGTTTACTCAATCTGGGCAGTAACATCTCCTCATTTAACAATAACAAAAACCATATGATGTGGAGAATCTCACCATTATCACCACCTCAAGATAATAAATAAACAAGTCATTTGCATGATTATATCATTTAACTTTGTTTCTGTTAAACCCGGAATATGGACATTATTGTCCTTTGATGATAATAATAAATTCAATTTTTCTGACTTATTATTCTCACCTTGTATATATATATATATATATATATATATATATATATATATATATATATATATATATATGACCGATCTGTAGTCATTTTCCTCCTAGATCTAATATGTCCTTAAAGTAATTATTACAAGGAGGTCATGACAAGGAGTTTGGTTCCACCATGACATTTTTACAATTTCTTAAAGCATGCATGTATCATTTGTTAGATCACAGTTGTCATTTTGAGAGATAAAATGTTTAACTGAGATCCCAAAGGAAACAACATGGGCATCATCCCCCAATAGAGTTCCCAATGTTTGTCTTGAAACAGTAGAAAATTTATGTCTTATCAACAAGGCACTATCTTTCTAGCCATATGCCTATCACCTTTTACTAAGGTGTAACATTTCCGTGTTTAGCCTTGTGTCCATATTCCAAACAGTCATGCTCTATTAACTTAATTAAGGCATTCAGGCTTTGAACATCAGTGTTAGTTCTCGTAGAAACCATTATAAGGAATACCTTACAAGTTGGGTTGTCCAAGTAGATATTTTTCAGAATATCTTAAAACCTTTCTGTAAGCGTGCAAACATTGGTAGCGATTTTGTAGTACATTTTGTTGGGATCTGCATGACACGTACCCATTAAGATTGATGTATTGGCTAGGTTAGCCATAGCTTGGCAACTTTTAATAATTAATCTGTCCTGTTTGGGGCATGAATTGAGTTTTAATTAGGACCTGCTTGTTAACAGTCAGAACAGATGGAGGTGGGGGGTGCTCAGTGTTAATGTGAGGTCATAGCGGTAAAGTGTCCAAAGTGACATGCACTAGGAGAGGATATTTTAGGAAGCAGTGGTTCGTTCAGGACAAGTGTCATAAAATGATATTTTCCAGAATAGTTATTAATAAATGTTGACTAGAAGAATATTTTTTCCGAGTTATATGGGACTGATAAGAATTTTGGTGGGTAAGGTAGTAATCCTGATTGGCTAATGGGTTGTCCATAAAGGACGTCCAAAGATAATACTTGTTTTCCTACCCCCTTCACCCCTTGTCCGCTTTTGTCTGCATGTGGCTTACCCCCCTCCACCCCCCACCCCCGGCTGCGGACGTCCCCATCTAGCATTATATACTACTCTATGGTCTGAAAGTGATCCAATCACAGCATGTACTCAAAACAAAGAAAAAATAAACAGAGTTCTTTCGTTAAAAAAGGCTTTATTCAGGACATAGAACTAAAAGTTGTCATCCCACAGAAAACTAAATTCAACAGTCTGTCAATGTCTTACTCCACTTCAACAAACGCAGACTTTAGCCAGTCAAATACTGTACTGTGCATAGCAGCAGTGTAGTGGTGGCTACTACAGCCAGCCGCCTTCTTCAAGGGAGTCTGGCACTAGTTCTGCAGTCACATGGTCAGCCAGGGTCTTCATCACAGTCCAGGCACTGTATTGTCTGAATTGAGAGCATTATACAGGCCATGGTGCATCTTACCTGGCTATTTGTATACTCGCTCAGGTCCGAAGGGCCGATATGTCGGCCATGTAATCAACCTTAGGCACTGGGAGCCAGACCTATGTATTAATGCCAGCCCATTCATATATATTCTGTGGCACGAATTGTACAAATTGAAATTAACAAATAATTTATACTTAGGGATCACCCATAAAGGACATCCGCAAAACATACTGGAATACATGCAAGTAGGCTTAAAGCAGCTGTTCAACACAGAAAATCATAACAAAAAATACTAGCTTGCAGACGCCCACAAAGTCCTTTACACCCCCTCTCCCCCTTGTCCGCAGTTGTCCGCATTTGAACAAACCCCCCTCCCCCCATCTTTGTGAACATCCTTTATGGATGATCCCTAAGTTAAACAAGGGTTGTGTGCTCCCAGATGGAATTGAGGGGTTGTAAGATAGTCCCCATGTAGAACTAATCAGTCTAAGTTCTGCAAGGAGGGAAGAAGTTGACTCCAGGAAATAATAAGTATTTGTCGTTAGATGTCCTTAGGAAGAGTGAGAAAAGTTGAGGACACATGAAAACAGAGAGCTTCAGCTGCATAGGGAGGAGAGAATATCAAATGAAGTACAAAGGTTAGACTCATTTGTATCTTCATTGATGTAAGCTTGTAATTATTGTCAAATTATTGCCATTTTAAATTTATACTTGAATTCTCTTCAACTGAGAATCTTGGCTGATAGGTGAGTTGATAAATTTATGTCACAGCAGGGTGCAATAGTTTATCTAAAGATGTCTAATTATGCCCTGAACTTGGTAGGAATGTGAAGGCACTAAAAAAGATATAAATTCATGATCAATAGGATTGTGTATCAATAATAGGAAAGCGAATCAGTTGTATGTAATTGATTAAATTGTTATATTTTGCATATGGGGCTCATGTTATTTTATTCTATTTCTCTGCTTAGTTCTCTGTTATTCCATCCTTTAATTTCATGTTTTATGTTATTAATTGCTAGATCTGGGCAAAAACACCATGGTTGACCATCTGCTAGATAACAATAACCCAAAACCTTAAGGAGTGTGGAAAATATCTCTCACATCATGCAACAGCACACCACATTACACTTTCTTCTGTTTGTTCAATCTCAGTGTTGTTATTAACACCATTTCCTTCAATACTGATGATACACTTTATCAAGTTGAGAAATGTCTGTTTTTCTGATTACATCAAGCATATAACCTGTTCCCACTTTAGGTAATGACTTGACTTTGACCCAAGGTTGAAGACCTCTTTTACTGACATGTTTAATGACTTAGTCACCAATCAGAAGTGTTTGTTTCATGGAAATTTCCAGATGTTTTGGGTTGCTTGATTTTCTTTGATGAGAAGAACGCAACATACTGGTATTAGAAGAGCCATGACTTTCACCCTTCACATTTTTTTTTAAACTAAGCTTATCTTCACAGAATCATTTGTATGATCTCAACTGATGGGATGCTTTGAAAGTGAAGATGAAATTTTGTATGTGCTGTAGTAGAGTTCATAGCTTTCAACATGGATTTATTCTTCACAAAATTTTCCATATTTTGAGTCTCTGCTATGATAGACTTAATTAGGTCATCAACGGCTATGACTTTTTCATTGGTGTTCATTACCTTGGTGATATTATTCCTGCACATTTCAGATTCTTCTTTTACCACACTTACAATTTCAGTTTTCAAATTTCTAATGTCTTCCATTAATAATAAGAAAATGTATGGATCAATAGCTGCAGAACAATATTTTATTTTTGTCTTTTTCTGATAGTAGATTATCATTGTCTTTATTTAAATGCTTCATGTTTTCCTGGTTTCTTCTTCAAGGATGAAACAGTGATTCAGTAATTGGATAAGGTCACATTTATTGTTTCTTTTTCCAGCAATTCAGCTTTTATCTTCATATTTAAAAGTTGTTCAGCAAACTTGTCATGTCTGTCTTTTTTGACTGATATATTGTTTTCAAACATTCATGTTCTTTTGATACTTTTGTTTGTTGGGTCTTGAGTTTTTGCAATTTCCTGATGCTGCAATTTATATTCCCACATTAGTGCTGTTACCTTTTTAACACTGCCCTCAGCAACCCCAGTTAGTAGAGAAATGTTTTCATTATTCCTTGTTAGGGCTATCATCTGTTCACTGCCTCATTCAGATTGCAGCTGGTGAAAAAAAAAAGGGGGGGGGGACCTGGACTCAGTGGACTGGCTGGCTGGGATTTTTTAATAGTTTCCCCCGGATTGATTTGGTGCAGAACCACTAACTGCCATATCAGAATTCCCAGTGGGGAGAGAGATTTATGGTATCACGGTACCAATTGTTTTTCCATAGACCTCAATGCTAATATTTGGAGAGACAAATATATTTTCTATCCTAATTTAGCGTGCATCTCATACACTGTTATAGCGAACAATGTTAGATTGTCAATTTGATGATGACAAAACCAGGTACTCAATTGCATTTAAGAGAGATAACTCTGCTGGAACTAGACAGGGGTATGAGTTATCTAGTCACAACATACTTATTTTCAGTCATGTCTATGACATTTTCAAAAAATCATAAAAAATACAAAATATGATCTATATAGGAATTACACATAAATTCACATGTTGCCAAGAGGCTAAACTATTGTTTAAGCCTAACAGAAAGTACAACTCTTATATAATCCACCAATCAAAGCTTGTGTTGTTGTTAATTTCTGAATACAATGGACCCTACACCTTAAGCACCTCCCACCTGGACATGCGCAATTGGTACCGTTATACCTATAGCAAATCTTGATTTTTCCAATAATCTGTGAAATAGCTCGAGACTATATAAGTAACACATGTACCTAGTCTCGCTTGTCAAAACCAATTTTATGAGGTACTAAGCTATGTTTTATATGATTGTGTATAGAAATGTTATGGAGCTGTTTGAACTCTTGTTTTCATACCTTTGCTTCACTATCAAACTCATATTTTGTAATAAAATGAATTATTTTAACTATGAGTTGTGTTTTATTCATATTAGCACTTATCGAACTTCACTTTGGTGATAGGGGATAAATCACATTATGTCATATTGTTTAATAGTAAGGTCAAAGGTCAATGCACTAGTTAGCATGTACCAGTTCTACTCTTATAGAGACCTTTTGATCTAAAATAAAGGACTTACATTTGTTTCATGAACACAGAAAGTAACAACAGGGACAGGTGGACATGGCCCAATCTAATTATAAAGTCTTAGCTTTGAACACTTTACTGTGTCAGCATATGAATGAGGTCAGTAACCCCCAGTCCTCACACAAAGGTCAAGCCTACCCAGCCTCTTTGTCATACAAAGAGAAAGCTTCCCTCCTTTGTGTAGTGAATACAGTTGATGTAATAAGCCAATCTGACACCAAATAAAGTAGATAACAGCTTTGTAAGTGTTTATGTTGGATCTGGGGGTGAAAATGGGGACTAAAATACAGAAAAAGGCTCAAGTTTTACAATGAGTATAGTCAGTCCAATGGATTTAAAAACAGGAGGAAAGTGTGTATCTAAATGGGAGATGTAGCGTATGATAATGGAATTAAAGGAGACAAAAGCAGCAATGAGAAAAATGAGAAGTGAGAGCTTGATAACATTATCTTGGAAAATATAGGGCGGCAGTGGACCATAGGTGCAAATACAATTCAAAGGCACCTGTGCTATAACATTCCTTACAGGCACCAAATATCAGGTGACATGGTGTTCATTCCTAGCTAATATAAAAGGGTGAATAATGTAGATAATATAGATGCGTATAAGTTATATTTCTTCTAAATAAGAAATTAACAATCATGGGCTTCTGTTAGACAGTAAAAATATCTAAACCAAACAAAGCATGTTTGATCAGTTTTCAAACTTTTAAACTTTACTGGGAAAAATTATTAAAGTATTCTAGTTCAATTTGCATCAAGACCAAGGGCTAATATGATACTTCACAAATCTTATCTTTATTTTCTTAACATTAACTTAAATTGTGGGTTTTTATCTATTGAAATTTTATGTCTGGTGTAAGGGAGATAACTTAATGATATACATAAGGTGTGGTCTTTTTATTTCCTCCAATATATTATCCATGTAATATAGATGAATTCAAGAACACATGTATTAACTTCAATGCAATTAAATTATCCAAAAATGCATTAATGATAAAGTGAGAACCTAAAATCCAGGCTTCTATATGTAGTAGAGACCTCAAGAATGATTATCTAACTAAGGAATCGCATGTTCATTTTTCAAGGCACAAAAGTTTACAACAAAAAAAAAGACATTTAGTGCAGGACAATTCAAATCAAAATAGGAAGGAATACCATATCTTTAATAAATTACCTAAAATACTCATACCAGAATATTCTTTATGATACAAGTGAACTATCTACAAGAGGACCAGTAGTGTCCTCTATCCTGGTCTATAACATGCTTTAGAAGAACAAGAGAGTTGTTTTTTATCTATGATTTTTCATCATTTGCGCATAAAATAGTCAATGTTTGGCTAAAATTAACTAAATTAACTTTACATAACTTATTGTTTTTGCTTGTATGCTATCTTAAAGCTGACTACTCAGGCACAAAGCCATCAGTCTATATATGTTATAGGTATAGTTACAAAAGCCCCATTCGAAAGCTAATGTGTCTTATTTTCTGAAGATTTTATACATTTTCTATGTAAAAGTCTGTCAATATTAGACCAAAACTTCTCAATATCCATTATTTAAACAAATGACACTATGACAGTATATAAATGGTGGCTATGTATACTCGGTGATATGGATACACTGTGAAGCTGGTATTACCTTTTAGGTATCACGGTACCAATTGTTTTCCATAGACCTCAATGCTAATATTTGGAGAGATAAATATATTTTCTTTCCTAATTTAGCGTGCATCTCACACACTGTTATAGAGAACAATGTTAGGTTGTCAATTTGCTGATGACAAAACCAGGTACTCCATTGCATTTAAGAGAGATAACTCTGCTGGAAGTAGACAGGGGTATGAGTTATCTAGTCACAACATACTTATTTTCAGTCATGTCTATGACATTTTCAAAAAATCATAAAAAATACAAAATATGATCTATATAGGAATTCACATGTTGCCAAGAGGCTAAACTATTTTTTAAGCCTAACAGAAAGCACAAATCTTACATAATCCATCAATCAAAGCTTGTGTTGTTGTTAATTTCTGAATACAATGGACCCTACACCTTAAGCACCTCCCACCTGGACATGCGCAATTGGTACCGCAATACCTTATTTGATCTCCAGTTAACTGAAATTTTATATCATCACATGTGATGTGGAAGACTGGTTTGGGATGCTACAAGCCTGAAATATACTTTGATTGCTGTCATGGTTACTATCACTGGTTTTAAAATATATTTCTTAAGCAATGAACTGTAATTCAGTGTTAGTTAATTAAAATATTTAATTCATATGATTGAAGAAGAACATTTTTTAATATACTCAGCTACAAGAGATTCAGAATTTAGTCTCTTAATATGGGTCAGTATGCATCAATCAGAAAGAGTCTCTTTTTGACCTAATTCCATAAAACAATAATGTAATCACTAATTAACCCTAAAATAATGTGTCAATGTGTATGATAGGCCATGATAAAGTTTTTTAAGTATTATATTTTATCTTGCTATTTTCAAATATGCTAAAGTTAATGCCATAAATATATAATTTATAAATTTTACTCCTTTATTGCGCCTAAAAATCTGATACTGTTAGTGACAAATGAAATTATATCCAGACATGTCACAACATTCATAAAATCACAATTTTTTGTAGCTTTGTTTTGTTGCATTGGTAGGGAAACTGGAACTTAAGCTATTTTCTGTTATGCATTGTACCCAATAATTTAAAAAAAACATTATTTATTTTTATTACTATTTTTATCAAAGTTTCTGAGAACCATCAAGGATTAGTGTGGTACCATCTATAAACTAATTTTATGCCTTTTTATTTACAACTATACCTTAAACAGCTTTATTACCTCAACCGAAATAGACAGCGTCTCTGCTCAGAGAAAAACCATATATTGTGAGTTTGAGTCTATGTGTATATAGCCTTGTATAATAATTTTAAAAAAAACTTGATGTAAAATCCATCTATATCACTGCTGAGGATGTATTTGTTATATATATCTTCATATGAATTTTAATTATAAAATAAATGCAATTAAAATACTTTATAATTTTTCCAGAAAGAAAATTCCAAGATATTATATCAAATGCTTTTTTATGGACATTGATAACTAGTAATATTATACAACAAACACCATTCAAGCCTATGCTTTCTCAGGTTCTTTGGATAGGTAGTTATGTTAGAGTGGAACCCTTCTATATCTGTATTATAGGTGTGGCATTCCAAAATTTGACAGATCTCAGCATCAGCATGATTTGTCCTATATTTGGCTTCAGCTCTCCACCTGGTCATTGACTCAGTCATTCTCTAGGTCTCTGACTGTGTCACTCTTATCATCAACTTTATTGTACTGCAAGTCACTGACATGATCTTGTTCTGATCCATCCAATGGATTTTAGTTGATACATCTATCTGTATTGTGCCACCTAACTGCTTCATAGTCTTGAGTTTAACCTGCCTGATAATGGTCAGTATCATTGACAGTGTCATGGCAAAGTTTTCGCTTCTTCAAGATTGACAGAATTTCTCTAAATAGGCAATTGGACTTTTGTAAGTTGATGCAGCACAGCAGCAAACAGCTTCTTAGCCCAATTTTTCTATGTCAGCAAGCATTTCATACAGTCTGTTAACACCACATGGGTGGCACACCATGCTTCAGTCTGGGTATTAAAAATGGTATGGCACTGGACCTGTTCTAATGTCCTGAAGGTGAATCTTGCAAAAGTCACTAAGGTAATTTTTTTCCATAAGTGTTTACCTACCATCAACGACCAACATTTATTACAATCAATCATTGTTACTTTGGGAATATACAGAGACAGTTAGTACTTCTAAAAGAACTTTTTTTTTTAGCCATATATTAAAAAGTCCAAGTTTTATATTAGTATAGACCCTGGAGAGCATAGGGGGTGGTGTGCTTTTGGGATTTTCTGATTATATTTACAGTTTGCTCTGCAAATATGTGAAGGGTAGTTCTGGACTGCATTTGTGCTGGATTTTGGTGGCCATGATGGGACCAAGCTCTTGTTTTCCAGTCATCCTTTTTGTGCTAAGGGACTGATTCAGGGATGTGGAATTAGGTGGATAAACCCACCATCTCCAATACAACTTATGGTAAATTTGATTTAGATGAAAGTTGTCATCACTAACATCTTCAGTCTTTGTTACATTGAGCCATTGATGATAAAATAAATTGCTGGTACATCAGGTATCTTTAATGTTGTGTCTGATTTTTAAAAAAATGTTTCAGTGCTGATAGAATTTTATTCTGCAGGTACAAAACATTTACAAAACATGGTTGGTTGGAATAAATCATAGGTAACTATTATGTTCTAAAATAGCATATCAGTGATGTAACCATGAAACAAAAATATGAGAGTTAGATAATGGCAGTTATTAGGTTGAGAGCCTTAATACTAATATAGTGGTTGCTAAACGTAAATCACCAATTCTGCATCTTGAATATAATAGGAGTTGTTAATCTTTCTCTCTGGCACTTATTATGTGGTTTAATTTTTCTTCTTTCAATTACAGTCACTTCTCCAGTACAGACTTTTGTTGGATGGAATGCCAGTTTTAGTATGCAGCTAGATCCATATCCTAGCATTGATTCAGTAATCAGAATAAGCAAGAATGGTGTCTTAATAATGTTAGCAAGGGGCACAATGTCTGCGAATGTAGCAGAACGGTTTGAGTTCACTGGAAACACATCTGAAAACCGGATCTCTTTCATCTTGAGAAATGTTACACTTGGAGATGCTGGGACATATACTGCCAATGAAACAGGTTATCCATCTGGAGGAGAGCAAACATTAATTGTGAAAGGTAATTTTTTTCAACTTTGTAATTAAACAGCAGAAAGTATACCTCTTATACAGAAATAATTGAAGTAATTATCAATCCAATATTATTGTATGCATGGCATTCCCACATTTAAAAATTTGCCCAAATTTTATGTCATGCTGATTTAACCTATTTTACTATACCCTGATAATTCTTTCTCAAGATAAATATATATTTAAAATGCACAGTATAATTGAAGTCATCCAAGATCCAGGTGATATTAATCTATGGACTGCTCCAGCGTCTTAGATGTTAGAACGTCCACCTTGGATGCGGGAGGTCTCGGGTTTGAACCCCAGTTGAGTCGTACCAAAGACTTATAAAAATGGTACAAGTAACCAACTTGCTTGGCACTCAGCATTAAGAGGCTAGAGTTGGATTGGTTGGCCTGGTGTCAGGTTAATGTGACTGGTTGTGGACATGATGCCACATGTCTGCGGCATGATGCCCCAGTGCAAGACATCACTATAAACTGTCACACTGCAGATATCATAGTGATATGACTGGAAAATTGTTAAAGCTACGTTAAAAGTCCAGATCTCACACACACACACACACATGAACCCATTTATTCAAGTTTTTATAAACTGCATGAGACCTATAGACTCTATATACTAGTGATTATACAATCAGCTAATCAGATGCAAAGTGTCTCATCAGTATGGCCAGATCAAACCGATGAGATACAATATTTCCTAATTCATATGCATAGGTCTTGTGCATAATCAAATTGATTCAACATCTTGATAATAGAGAACTATTTTATAAGTTTAATTACAATCTGTTGAGGAAAAAAGTTGCTAGAGAGATGACAAGCTCAGCCGTCATGCAAGGTCATATCGTTAATATGTGTAGATTTCAATCATAATCATGCACAGTCAAGATCTTGGTGACATGGGCCCATTTACTCAGTTTGATCAAACTCCTATTACAAACAGTCTCCAGAGTGGTAAACATTTTCAGCCATATTGATGAAAGATCACCTCAGACATAAACGTAGATCTTCCTCACTGATCAAGTATGATCAAAGTCATGTCAAAACTACAGTCTCTAGTGTGGTTACAAAACACCCTCAGCCAATCAGATGTAGGATTACTTCAGAATTGTACATAGGTCTTCCTCATTATGCAAATCATCCATCATCTTGATGATGTAGGAATTTGTACCATTTGTTTAACATCAGATCAAAATATCCAGGTGTTGTGATGCTCAGCTAAACATATGCAATCTCACTTTATTAATATGCATACATTTTAATCATAATACATTACTTTATATATGGCCTATTTACCATATTTGGTATAAAATATATAAGCAGAAAAAGAGTAACAAATTTTGAAAAATTCAAACAAGGGCAAAATTATGGTAATAATAATAATAATAATAATAATAATATCGACTTTATTTAAAGACGGTGACACAATTAGTTGTATGGTACTAATCCTACTTGTGGCCATCTATTACATACATAGTTACATTCAAAGTACATGTCCATGCTTATAAAAAGAACACAAAAAAGTATTGACAATAAGCTACATTTACACATGGATTTGGTGACGAAGCAGGTGGCGGAATAGCGAATTTCCTATCCTGAGACCGTTGAGTGAATAATAATAATAATAATAATAATAATAATAATAATAATAATGACTTTATTTAAAGAGGGTAACACAATTAGCTAAGAACTAATCTACCTTGAGGCCCTCATACAAGGAATTTATTTAATTCAACAGCATCTCAGAAGCCACTGGATATATTGGGTTTGGAAGATGGAAATAGAGTGGGCATTTCTAATCTCAACTGGAATACTATTCCAGAGCAAAGTTCCAGAGTATTGGAAACTTTTCTTAAATAATTCCTTATTTGGTTTGGGAATTTTATACTGTTTTGTAGATATTGATCGCAGGTTGGATGTATTACCAGGTAGCCTATACTGGAATAGGGATTGTAAATATTCAGGAGCACTATTATTGGATATCCTGTACATTAATTTGGCTTTTCTTAAACATATTCGGTCTTTAATAGGTAATATTTTTAACTTACCAGCTAAATTTTCCTTGCTTTCTTTCTGGTTTGATATTAACCTTAATGCTCTTTTCTGTGAAGTGAAGCGAATGAAAGGAATCGTGTTCCATTGTCGTTGATCGAGCCCACTCCAAAAGGGCCAAGAACATCCGGCCACGCATGGCTGTCGCGCCCGGTGTGGGCATTTAGGTCGCCCAGGAGAATATTGATGTTAGAATGAGGCAGAGAGTCCCAGACCATCTGAAGGTTGTCATAGAATTCGTCTTTGGCCGTTTCTGGACTGACTTCGGTCGGTGCATAAACTACGACCAGATTCGTATTGATGATACCATGAAGAGTGAGAACCGCCATTCGACTAGAGATGGGATGGAATCCAGTGACGTATTTGTTAAAGCTGCTGTCCATCATGAATCCGACACCCTCGATGTGTTTCGTGCCCCCGGAGTAATAGAGCTCGTATTTCGCATTATTTGCCGGAGAAATAACCGTCGTGTTGCCTGACCCGGTCATCCTTAACTCTGTGAGTGCGGCAACAGAGATGTTATAGTTACCGAGTTATTTGGCCACTTGTTCCCGATGTCCAACTGCGTGACCCGTACGGATATTCCATGTTGCCAGCAAGGTAGGCTGCTTAGTCGAAATCGCAGATGATGTCCGACGATCTTGATGTCGTTTATCTGAAGTTTCTCTCCCCCCTCCAGTAGCATATTTCTCGGTGACGTTCTGGATTGGGGAACTGACCAGCGTCGACGCATCGGCTACCCCGGATGCGGTAATTGAGTTTGCGAGTAGTAGGGGTTTCTTCATGCAGGTTCATGCCTGGGTTTTATGACCTGTCGGCAGCTGGTCAACCCTCCTCCTTTTACCGGGCTTGGGACCGGCTGAGTTGTCCTCAGGCGGAGTTCATCACCAATTAACCCGGAGATCTGCCAATGGACGGGACAGGGCATGCATCGACTATGTAGCAATTTCCCGGCGATTCCAAACCTCACTCCAAGACGTTCGAGCCATGCGTGGAGCGGATTGTGGGTCCGACCACTTCCTGGTAAGATTCAAGATTCGACTAAGATTGAAGCGTCCAGCAACCAATAACAAACAGGAGCAAAAACCGAACGTAGCACTCTTAAGAAACCCAGCGGTCCGGGAAAAATACCAGATCACCCTAAAGAATCGTTTTGAAGCCCTTACTACATTGGAGGCAGATGAATCGCAGGAGGGAGTTGACCGTCTTGCAAACGAGCTTGCGAATGCAATTACAGACAGTACCAAAGAGGTGTGTCAATCAACGAAGCGGCACGTTCAACCCTGGATATCCGAAAAGACCTTGTTTCTCATCGATAAACGGAAGAAATGCAAGTTAAATAACCAACCAGAATATAGACGCCTCAACAAACTGGTCAGAGTTCATTTGAAGGAGGATAGAGCCGTGTATTGGGAAAATCTTGCAAAAGATATGGAAGGGGCAGCCAACCGGAACAAATTCCAAACCCTTTACTCAACCATTCGATGACTATCCGGGAAATCCCGGCCGCTTGAAAACAACATCAAAGACAAGACCGGAAAATTCATCAGCTCCATCACAGGACGTTTGGACCGTTGGCAGGACTTCTGCTGCACCCTCCTCAACCACGATGCCCCACCTGGACCGATGGAATCGGTGGATGCCATGGACCAGTTATCTGCCTTAGTCGATGAGTCCGAACCGTCTATGAAGGAAATACGGACTGCCATCTTAGACCTGAAGAACAACAAGGCGCCGGGCATTGATGAGGTGACACCAGAAGCCTTGAAATACGGCGGAGAGATCATTGTCGAAAGATTACACGCCCTGCTGAGATTGATATGGTGATCGGAAGCTGTACCAACATCATGGAAGAAAGCCATCATCGTACCAATTTTCAAGAAAGGCGACAAAACATACTGTAAGAACTATTGGGGCATCAGCCTGCTCTCCATACTTGGCAAAGTATTTATGAAGATCATCCATAGAAGGGTACTCAAACGGCGGGAGGAAGCGGCACGAGAGAAACAGGCCGGTTTTCGACCTGAAAGAAGCTGCTGCGACTAGATCTTCACGCTCCGTCAAATCCTTGAGGAAAGAATTCGGTGTGGAAAACGCACAATCATGGTGTTCATTGATTTCTCCGCAGCGTTCGACAGCGTCCATCGCCCGGCCTTGTGGAAAGCCCTGGAAGCAGAAGGATACCCGCCAAAACATATTCGGCTACTTACCAACACCTATGACGGGTCAACCAGTCAAGTTCGAATCCAAGGAGCAAACACAAAGGATTTCTTGGTGAAAACGGGCGTCCGTCAGGGATGCGTGCTCTCACCTAGCCTCTTTAACATCGTGGTTGATTGTGTCATGCGCAAGGTATTCATGGGACGTAGAGTGATCACTTTTGGGGCAGGGTTCGATGAACATGCCACAGATCTAATGTTCGTGGACGATAGTGCATTTCTCACTGAGGACGAAGCCGAAGCAACAGAAATTCTGCAAGAAATCGCCGATGAAGCCGCTAGATTTGGGTTAAAGATCAACACCGCCAAAACAGTTGTCATGACATCAGACAACACCCCAGTGACCGTCTGCCTTAACGGAGTCTATCTTTAGCAAGAAGAGGAATTTAAATACCTGGGGTCCATAATCCGAAGCAGATCAATAGCGGCCTCCACCGACATCTCGCATCGCCTGGGACTGACAACGTCTGCGTTCGGGTCACTAGCTTGGTGCATATGGAGAAAAAAGGCCCTTTCGGTGGTGACCAAAGTGCGTCTATACTGCACTCTCATCCTCCCAATACTCCTATATGGAGCAGAGACGTGGGTCCTCCTAGACGCGAACATCAAGAAGCTGGAGGTATTTCAAATGCGCTGCCTCAGATGAATACTGGGAGTAAACCTTCTGGACAGAATCCCAAACGTGGAAATCCGGGCCTGATGCTCTCACCAACCGACAGTGGAATCACTGATTGGACGTGCTAGGCTTCGCTGGTTTGGTCATGTCTGCCAAATGGAAGAGAGGCGTCTACCGTATCAAGCCCTGTGGCGCACCAGACCGGAAACCTGGAAGGTCTCAAGAAATGCACCAAAGAAAACCTGGATCAAACAAGTGGAAAAAGACCTGGCGAACTATGGCATCACCTCGGCACATGCCAAAGAAAATGCCACGCGGGACTGAAAATGGTGGAAGGAAATAATTGAAGTCATCTGCACGGGCAATTTTCGAGCAGCACCCACAGTTTCCTATCAACTACGACCGCGCTGATTGCATGGAAACTACGGGACCAAATTGAATTGAATTGACACATGGATTTAATAAACAGAAAGTTTTGAATAATTATCCTAATAATAATATTAATACTTTATTTATAGAGGGTGACTCATTAGTTAAAGACTATTCTCCTTGAGGCCCTTTTAAGGAGAGTATAACAATGCACATTATATGAAAGATAGCAGTAATTACTGTTTATTTTAATGTGTTTAGAATTAAAATACTAAATTACATTATCTATTAAAAACACATACATGCCCATTGTATTTCTTCTTAAATACTGTAATATTTGCAACAGATTGTACATGTAGTGAAAGCTTGTTCCACAGAAATGTACCAGAGTATTGGAAACTCTTTCTGAAAATTGCTCTGTTTTTGGTTTTGGTACTAGAAGGTTTCCATGTGATATTGATCTCAACTGGTAATGTGTTGTAAAAGGCCTGAATAAGTCATTAAGATACTCTGAGGCAATTCCTTGTAGACATTTATATACAAAAACTGCCTTGTGAAAATCTATCCTTTCATATATTGTGAACCATTTGAGTTCTGTAAATAATGCTTTTGAGGGATGATCTAAAATTATGCTTGCTGCTCGTTTCTGAAGTTTATAAATCCTGTCAAGCTCAGATTTAGCAGTTTCCCCATACATTTGAACAATAATCCATTGTTGGAAAAATACATGACTTGTAGTATAGATTGCAAGTTTCCATAGGTAAATATTTCTTGATTCTGCTGAGAAGGGCAATTTTTGATGACAGTGTTTTACAAAGCTTATCAATATGGTCATCCCATAATAAATTATTATCTATGGACACACCTACAAGCCTTTCATGATTGACATTTTCTAATGGATGATTATATGTTGCAGAGAGTTTTTGGATTCCCTGACTTGTGTAGTTTTTGTGATGTCCCCAAAATCATACATTTTGTTTTACCTTCATTAATTACCATCCTATTTTGTTATGCCTAGTTTTGAACTCTAATAAGGTCTGAGTTTAATCTTGTTTGGATAACTTCAGTATCAGAACTTGATGTATACAAGGTTGCATCATCTGCAATCAAATCTGTATTTGTGGATTCATTATTTAATGGTAGATCATTGATATAGATAAGGAAGAGGAGAGGGCCCAAAACTGAGCCTTGAGGGACCCCTGAATGAATAGTGCGATTTTGAGAGCTAATATTGCCAATGCTTACTAGTTGAGACCTTTGGCTTAGGTATGATCTAAACCAGTTTAAAGAAGGATTGTCAAACCTATAACAGTTCAACTTTTGCAGTAGAATTTCATGATAAACAAAATCAAAGGCTGTCTTGAAGTCAAGAAAAACAATCCCAGTCATGTGTTCATTATCCATTTCTTTCAGCCAAAGATCAATTAATCTGGTAAGTTCTGCTTGGCACTAGTGGTACTTTCTAAATCCTGATTGCGCTTTATGAAATAGAGAGCAAGTTTTGAAACATTTATAGACCTGAATGGCTACTTGCTTTGTAAATTATTTTGATAATGCTGGTAGAATTGATATTGGTCTGTAATTCCCTGGATCCTTCTTTTCTCCTTTCTTAAAGATAGGTGTAACCTTTGCACATTTCAATGTTTCTGAAAATTTACCACTCATTATACTTAATATTGTGATATGTGTTAATGACCTTGTTATTACTGGTGCAGTAATTTTAAGAATTTGTGGACCAATACCATCCAGACCAGAGGATTTTTAATATTTACCTTGATGAGCATATCAAAAACATCAGCTTCACTAACATTAGCTTTTGGAAAATAATTATCATCAGGAATATTAGCTCCTATTAATGATAGAAGAGCATCAAGTTCAGTTGGGATGTTAGTCTGGTTCTAAATACTGTAACTGGAGATGCTTGTGAAGAAAGTGTTGAACATTTCCACAATGTCTTGTACAGATGTTGCTATATCATCATTGTGCTTAAATCTAGGCGCAAAACAACTGTTCTTGAGTGGATTCAGCTCTTTTAGATGCTTCCACAATATCTTGGTACTCTTACTTCATCATTAACCTGTTTATAGTAGTTCTATTTTGCCTTATCTACCATGTGCTTGGCTTTATTCCTCCACTTTCTATAGCTTTTCATGTCTTTTTTCTTGTGGAAATTATCTCTTAGGTGCATAGCCTCATTGATCTCAGGGGTAATTAATTTGGGTGTAATTTGGTGTTTAGACATTTGTGTTCTAATTGGGTATGCTTGTCTAAGGCTGCATTGAAATCTGATACCATTTGTCTAAAGCAGTGTTGACATCAGCTATATTGCAGACTGAGTGGAAGTGTTTGCAAACTAAATCATTTAAGAACTTTTCCTCATCAAACTGTTTAAAGTCCCTGTATTGTATTTCAATGTGTTGACCATTTTTAAATGATTTTGGAACATGTCTAGTTATACAGACTGGGTAGTGGTCACTCAGTGCATACACTGGCACATTTATTTCACTTATGTTTTCAGGTTTATTAGTATAGACATTATCAATGATAGTAGCACTTTTATCTGTTACTCTAGTTGGGGTGTTAATTAATTGAGTAACGTTGTAAGTTTCAAAGTTACTTATCCATGTTAATGGTGGAGTTTTCATGTAGTCAATGTTAAAATCACCCAATATGATAGCTTCTAAATCTTACTTTAGTAATGCTTTTTGAATTTGCACCTCAAATCTATCAATCTAGTCAGCTGTGGAACTAGGTGGCCTGTAAACTGAACATAAAAGTATTGGCTTTGACTGGACAAGGGTTACTTTGATCCAGATACTCTCTACTCCAATAGTTAATGGAACTGTCTATTTAGAGAGAACAATTCACCCCACATGGATTCCCTATCTTTTCTTTCAAAGTTGAACCCCTTTCTTTGGAGAGCCAAATCATCAGTATCATCAGAGAAAAAGGATTCACATAGACATAGAATATTGACTGATCTAGTTTGCTGTAACAATAATTTAATCTCATTTAGTTTTGGGCAGATGTGTTGAATATTCGGTTGACTACTTGCAGACCTCTTTTGAGGAAGCCCAACACATGACAATTTTGATGAGTGGATTCATTTTCAGACATGGTAGTATGCAAAGTATTGTTTTTAGACTTGACAGGTTTCTTTTCATTGCCTTGATTATTTACATAAACACATGAAGAAGATAACATACAAGATCCATCTGTTGTACATTGACCACATGTAGTGGATACATGAGAATGTTCAATATGTGACTGATTTACATACCTACAAGAAGACATTGACATATTAGACACTTGAGGAGCCTCAGAGGGAGAAGAAACTTGAACAGATTCACATAGTTGTTTGAATGTTAACAAGTTACACTTTGTACACAAATCAGATAGTGCCTGAAACCTGTTTATTGAATTATAATTATTACATTGAAAAGTATACACATATTTTAATGATTTTGTTGCTGGATATGTGTTTCATAGGCCTGTACATCATTGCTTTCTACCTATTGGTATATGCACAACTTTTGCTTATGTCCTAGTTCATTTCAAAGATGGCAATGAATCTGTTTTCCATGCAGACACCGCTGTGTTACATGACCGTGCTCTCCACAATACAAGCAGTTTTCTGACTCATGTCTAACCCCTTTTATAAGTCTTATGTACTGGTCTATATTCCTAAGGAGCAATGTTGCAGTACCTCTATGGGATAAGTGGATTCGGTCTCGCTGGTATAATTGTTGGTTCACTATACTTTGTTTGTCTTTGAAGAAGGTTCTGTGTTGTGGAACAAAGAGTATTTGGAAATTTTCACATAACATACTTAGGGTAACATTTAGTGGAGTCATAAGCACATCCCTTCTTGTCAGTAAACCTGACATGATTATTTTACACTCTGTGTTTTTGGACCTGATGTCATACAACAAGCTTTCATAATCATCCTCAATGACCTTTACAGATTGGCCATTACTGTAATTATTGCCACCAATAAGAATAATTACATGATGATAAGGAGACATATCCATTTCCAATATATAAGACATGTCAAAGACATCTGGTCTTGTTGATATAATAGTTGCACCTCTGTGTGTATTCACATCAGCTGTATATAATCCACGTGCTCTTACTCCTTTGATTATTGATGATCCTATGAGAAGAGATCTGTCTTTAATCATGTTGCTGATTTTGACAAGTGAGGGATTCAGATGCATTGCTTGGACTGCATCTTGATGATTTCCATGCCTAGACTGACTGAGAGATTGGTGACTGCTGTATTTAGTATTTCTATTTAATTTAGCTTCATGCTATGGATATTTGGAGGTTGTCTTTAGAGCAGTTCCTTCTGTACCTGGATTTGATGTTGAGTGAGACACATGATGGTCAGTTTTTACAGTATGTGCTTTAACTGAATTTTGGCTATGCCCATCTAATACATATAGAAGAGGGTCATCTTGTTTAATTGGTGAGGTTGCATCTGTTTGTGTTTATAATGATTTTTTTTTCTAATAGCTGGTTTTGGTATGGTCTGAGTGCCATGACAGGCTCTTGTGTTTTGGTCCTTTGAAATGTTTTTATATTGTATTGTCTCGGTTTCCTGGCACACTGTTTTTGTACCTGGTTTGTCCATTTGAACACTATGTAGACTCTTTGATTTTAGTGCAGAGAGCTCCTGTTCTAACCTTGCTACTTGGGCCTGGAGATTACTTTTCATTACTGTGCACTGTATGGAGGCACAAGTCTTGTTATGGGTTCAATTGAACTCAAGGGAATTTGTTGAACCTATCATGAACTGGGGTCCTGGAGTTCCCTCCACATTGATTGCAATCTGGTTTAATTCATGTAAAACTGTTGACTGAATTTTGAGATATGTAGGCTTCAGGGGTGGGTGTTGAAGCCCTTGGCTGAGAGGTAATTAAGTTCAAACTGGTGTTATCTACCATTTGACTACAAGTGTTGATAAAATAATTTACCCATTCTGTATAGACTGGCCCTTGTACATCAAAATTTTACCAGTTATTATGTAGAGAGTTACTGTGGCAGAATCTGTATCCACTGATTTTGTAGTTCAGTCCATTATGTGAGTGTCCCTACTGGAAGTGTAGATTCTCATCCAAGTATTTCTTGATTGTTGGAATGTTTTTGGAGTCAGCTGTGATTGTTATACTCTGCATATTATGTTGGATTTTAAGAAAGTTTGGAACTGAAGAGGAGTCGTCAGCCATGTTGGATTTTGGTGTTACACAATCTTGGTAGGTTGAATCTATTTGAAGTGAATATTTCTGTTCAGTATTGAGTGTGTCTATATTCTTTATATCATTTAAGAAATCCTCTTGGGTAAATCCTGAAAATAAATTTGATGAATCTTATTTGAAAAATGAGAAGGTCAACTGAGACAGTGAAGCCATATTTGTTTTACTGTTCTTTTGTTTGAACATGCAACATGCAAGTCTGTACTTATATCCACAGACTGAGTTTACTAAATTACCCTGACAATTTATGCACAGCATCATCAGTTAGTTTCTGGTAGCACTTAAAACTACTCAATTTTCTCCTGTACAGCTGTATTTCCGAATATTTCAGAAGCTGGTTAAGAGTCTGATACTATGGTGGCCATTTATTTTTGAACAAGTTCCAAGTTCATTGTTTATATGCAGTACAAAAATAGTGAAACAACAAAGTGGAAGGTTAATGAATTTATACTTTAAGATGTAATGTATTTGTCAAATTGAACTGGTTTCACTTTTCATCCATTCAATAATAGATTATAATTTAACGCATTTATATTTGTACTTTCTCTAATTTCTTTTGGGATTCTGTTCCAAATTGGAGATCCTGAATATTGAAAACTTTTCATAATGAGTTCTTTGTTTGGTTTTGGAATGGGAATGTTGTTAGCTAAAATTGATATTACATTGGATTGTTGTATTGTTGAAATATAATGGGGCCATATTGTTTGAAATTCTGTGCATACATCTAACCTTTCAAGAATATTCATTCCCTTAATGGGATAAAAAACAACACAAACACATTCCCTTAATGTTAATATTTGAATATCATTCATTGCATGTGTTGTGTTTTCACATTATCTAGGATGAGTCTGCTAGCTCATTTTTGCATGTGTATTTTTTAATGGATTTTACCCATAATTGTAATAATCAAAAATATTGATGATTTAGTCCAATTTGCCAAGTTCAATTACAATTGGATCGGAAAGGATTTAGATCAGTAACAAACTCAGCTAGTAACAATTGCAAGATCAACTCATTAATATGTGGTTACAAGGTCTACACATCAGATGCAAGATTATCTAATTAAATAAGCATGCATATTGCTCATAATCACAGTCCTGCCAATATTAAAAGTCTGATTAAAAATTTGGATTGGTAACTGACAATTGTTCACACACACACAATGCGCAACAGACATAACAAAGCTTTCTTGATCTTGCAGTAAGGTGGGCTAAAATGATAAAGAAAAAGATACATTCATATGATAAATAAATAAATATCTGTCAACAGGCAATCTTAAAATTTATTAACTATGTTTGTTATTGATCTCTAAATGTATCGTACTGAAAGATCATTTTCTGTTAAGAGTTTCTGGAAAATTATATACCTCGTGCTGTGTTTACTTGAAGCCTTATATAATTGATATTTGATTTTTAAAATGGCCACATTAATGATTATTAAACATTTTCAGTATTTGATATCTCTACAAACCTCTGCTAATATAATAGATACATGGAAATTTCGTAGCATGTGGTAGGCTTAGTGCAGTTCCTGATAATGAAAAGTTATGAAAATGGACCTTTAAAAATGTATTAGTCCATATAGTTTATAGCCAACTAAATTTGACTAGTTTAATATCTGACAAATATTTATATTTTCAGCAATAATTAACTATCTCTGCAAAAATGAGAATAAATATATTGAACTGTTATGAATAAATGTTCTTGAGCAACAACAATTTTAAAATAATTGTATAGGATTTTGTTAATAAGTTTTGATTATCGGATTTGTGAGTGTCATATAATAATTTATTGCTACATTTTGTATTTCTGTAGTATGCCTTAAGGTTTTATCCTGAAATGGTACTGTTTTGTCCCTTATCAGCGATGGCATGATCATCAGCACAAATCATTTACAGTCTGAGGTAAAGCTTTCAAGATCATATCTTTTACAGATAAGGTATTTGATGCAACTAAACTTTGGTATAATATTATATATTTGGTATAATAGGCATATTATCTCACATCTACATAAGCAGACACCATGCTGTTATAATTCAGTCCACAGTCATTTAACTGAACATGTTTCATTCTGTTGGACTGACCTAACCATATATTTTTCATTAAGTATACATGTGATAGATTCCACTGTCCTTCTCTCAACAAGAAAACCCTATCTAAGAGATATAGAATAGATCACAAAAATATCTTACTGGCAAACTTGTAAATAAATCAGAGATTTTGTACTGAATAGGTTTAGGTCTAATCCAGATTTCTTTTACCAAGCAAAATTGGGACCAATCACAAAAACCTCTTGTCAGGCAAACTGGGAATTAATCACAAAAGATTTATCCAAAAATATCTTAGCTGTTAGTCTTGGGATCCATTTTTATGTATATCTATATTGTTTGTTTAACTTTTGTCCATGATTGTAGATTGTAAAGGTCATTGGTAAATAATATATTGCTTAGATAACTTTGTCCATGATTATAGATTATACTTTAAGGTAACGATAATATGTAAACAACTTGTTTACTTGGATCTCAGTCCAGGACATTGGCTTTTCCCTTCAAACAAGAAACCACTGTCTACATAATATTTGTTATGTTGTTTACTAAAGTTTATGTAAAGGACCTGAACTTGTATGCAACTTAGAATGTTCTGGAAATGAACTTTTGAACCACATCCTGGTCATCATATTAGGTCTTTGTTTGTATATGGTTGTTTTCATCAAAATTATTTATTCCTGCCTGTATGTTCAATTGTGATCAGATTTAACTTGCGAGGACTCTTTCATTTAAATTATTCATTGATATTACAAAGTGCACATTGACTTTTGGACTAAATCACTATTTTGGGATTATTATGAATTCAGTCATGGACATTCTAGATTATATCATTGTGATACATCAAGAAACATTTTGGCACATTAGTTGAAACAAGATTATTGGCACATCAGCACATTCATTACTAAAATCAATTAGGGACACTATAGCACATTCAATACTAGAATCAATTAGGGACACTATATACTTTTGGGCTTGTGATATAACAGTTATGATTATTTGAAATTTTATTCACAATACTCTGTTTCTTTTAAATTTTCACTTGGCATTCTGGGGAAAAAAATATTTGTTGACTAAACTTGTTGGTTTTGCTTTTTCTGTTACTTATTTGAAGACCATAAAGTGGTAATACCATATTTTTTTCCAGCCAAAATTGTGATCAATCTAAAAAAATATTTTACCAAGACTTCTTGATATTGATCCCCAAAATTACTTGCCAAGAAAAGTTGGGAAAAAATAAAATTTCAAACATTATTTACCAGGCAAACATGGGATCAATCCTGAGAGTCTTTTATCATGCAAATTTGGGATTGATCCAAAACTTTTTTCCAGGTCTACTTTGACCCTGAAACTCTTTCACCAGAAAAATTGGAATATATGCAAAGCATTTTGTTCCAGCCATATATAGGAATCTCAAAACTCTAGTTGAGTCAGTCTAGAGAACAAACGTTTACTAGACAGTTTTTGAATTAATCCCATAATCTGTTGGTAGTAGTCCCAGTGAGAAGTTTAGTTTTGCAGGGATAGTCTATAAAGTCCTCATTTGCTTTAAATATACCAGCTTATTGCTGGAAGAATAGTACATTTTTTTTTCTTCCAATTGAATATATGTTTCATATTATTGAACTTAAGATTGTAATGGTTAGTTCTAATATAAAGTGGGAACAGAATATTTGCAATAATTATCCTTTCATAGTTGCATGTTAAGAGCTTTTTCTGGATGTGTGTCTGTATTCCCAGTAGAAGTGCCCTTATATCAGTTTTTTCGTTGGTTTCCCTTGATGACTCATATATCCCAGCCTCCATAAAGTTAACAGGTATGAAGGTCATGTAGTTAATTGAACTATTATACAAGTTCCATCTTTTCATTCTGTACATTTTCATTTTCATCCCCAATGAAGTATGCCACTTGTTCTCTCCTTTTATGGGCAGCTGGAATTATCAGGATGATATGAAGATTAGCTAGCTCATATACATATGAATCAAGAGTACCACACCTTAGCTTGTGATGGACTTAAGTCACCTCTTGCACTGCTTTATCCATCTTCATGTCAGGAATATTTTTCAATTTGGACTTTCTTGTCATCAAGCTTTAATGCACTATGTTACCACATGGTGTCACACCATGTTTCAAATCTGGATACTGATGCAACAAAAATGGCAGGACACTGGTGGACAGACCAATCATCACCAACACCACTTATGGTATGACAATATATTTGAAGGTTGTCATTACTAGCATCTTCAGGCTTTGCTATAATGAAACATCAATAATGAAACTAAGTTCATGGCAGATAATGTTGTGTCATATTTACTCATACAGGGTTCATACTATTGACATATTTTATGTATATGACATACAGATACACTTTTTTGCGCTTTGAACGGAGTTAAGACTGACTACAAGCAACTGAGTATTGACTAAGTGAATGAACTTACATCCCTGCCAAGTGTGTCTGCTACAAAATGTAGTTCTGTGCCTTTTGTGGCTATCCACAATCACCTTTGCATATTGATAAGTTGATTGTTTTCTCTTTTGAGTTTCTACTTTTATTTATTAAATCAGTATAAGATACTTATGATTTAAACCTGAAAGTTGGTTTTAATAGAGAAAGTAGAGCACTACAAAAGCATAGCTTTTGAACACCGAACACTCAGTTCAGCACATGGAAATTAGTTTAGAATAGACTCTAATCAAAATGATGTACCAACAAGAGGTAATTAAAACATTTTAATGTATTTACAGTTGATCTAAGTTATTATTCTGCTTTAATTAACAGTACTACTGATCATAAAATTGTTTCTCTCTCTTTCTATTTCTCTATTTCTCTCTCTGTCTCTCTCTTCCTTTGGTCGGTTTGACTTAACTTTTACCATCATTCATAGGTCTAGAGTCATTGCTTCATGACACAAGTGAAAATCCTCTATGCTCGTCTTTTCATGGATTTTTGCCTGTATCTTGCTACGATGGTCCACAGAGAGTGAGAAAGACAGACAAAGAGAAAGAGAGGTGCCTTTTAAACATTTTCATATTTAATTAATAATACTTGATTTTTAGAACATTATAATAGTTTTAAGAAACAACAACAACAAAAACAACCACAAAGCATTAAATACATTAAAGTATGTGTGCCTTGCACCCAAGAAATTTACCGTAGAGTGCCGACAGGCTCTTGCAACTTTGTATTTGATTATATGAAATCTGTTGATAAATCCCGAGGAAAGTGTACACATACCATTACGATGATTAGTATTCTTGTAGGTTACTTGGTAAAAGCTCAATTTCAAGGTTTTCATCAAGCCCAAATTCTTTTTCTCTCTCACTTTGCATATTTTGTCCCTTATGTAAAAGAAGGGAGGGGAACGGAAAGCAGAATTTCTGGTTAGGGATTGTGATGAAATTATGTGCCCTATTAAATTCATCTAGAAAACGGGATTATTAATACATTTATCATTATTTTCATATGTCACTAATGATTAATGAGTGGAAATTCATCATTCATTATAGGCCTAGAATCGACAGCACACAGTTGCAAGAATGTTTATACAGGGTTCTCAATAGATTTCAAAGTTGAAGAGTTGACCAAGTTGACCCTTGAACCCCAAATCTTAAGAGTCAAAATGAAAATCTCAGGACTCAGTTCTTTTGGACAGTCATAACCCCATGTGGCCACAGCAGTCTTTTGCATCTGCAGGAAGTACAACGTGATAGATTTTCTTGATCTTCATCCTCATTCCCATGCCAATAGTACTGGTATATAAAATTGTTTTATACCAACTCTTTAAAACCATTTTATTTTTTAATGTATTTGGAATATATATATATATATATATATATTAAACAAACTGAATAACTGATGCACATGCAGTGGCTGTAGTTAATACTGTTAAAAATAAATTATTACTTATCTCAACACAACAAAACAAAGCAAATCATAATAGTGATGAATTATGTCCAATGTGGAAGGATATAAATCTGCAAATGGTCCGTCATGATACGGTACTTGGTGTTTTATAGATAATAATCTATAAAGGACTGTGTATACAAAACATATCACTAAAAAACTTAATTAAAATTTATGGCTTCTCAGAAAAATAAGACATTTTCTTCTTCAAATACATTATCCGATCATAATACTTTAGGAGAACTACTACCCAGAGGCATAGCTGGGGGGGGCAGGGGGGTACATATGTCCCTGGGCGCCAAGGTACTGGGGCGCCAAAATGAGGCTTACAACATTTCATTATAATAAGTAAACAAGGGTAATATATCGGTCATAGAAAAATGTGATTAAACAATGAGGGGGCTGGGGCACCAATTTTATAGTTCGTCCCTGGGCGCAAAATATCATAGCTACGCCTCTGCTACTACCACCTCACAAATACGGCCTTCTCAGATGATTTTTTTTAGCTAAGATGCTAAAAGCTTAGTGCCCATCTAGGTAGCATTTGGATAAAATGGTCTCACCTTGATATCAGGATTGGTACCAATCCCATGAATTCTTCAGTTACTACTTCCGTTCTTGTCGAGTAGCACTCTTTACAGATAGAGAGGCCTAAAAAATCCAAACAAACAGTTTGGAAGTTTTCTACCCCAAAATAAGTTAAATGAAGGTAAGTATTCCAAATATAAATTTCCACCTTTCAATTCTTTCTATCGTCAATGACAAAGTTTCTGATTTTTCAGTGTTACCACTTTGCCGTCATCACACAATTTTGCATCCTTGGTACACACCTGTTGTGATGGCATCCCCTCAAATTGCTATAATTGTATTAATAAGTGCAGGTCTTATGTGTGATATAGTAAACACATCTAATATGTTGTATAGTTTCTGCTATGTCTGGATACATGCAGGTACATTTTCTATATTTTTTTGTCTTAGCATCCACTTCATAGTTATATACGTGATGCTTTACTCATTTACCTGTATAGAATGTCACTGGGCCGTTGCAATAGGTAATATAGATATTGCAGTGTACTCATCATAAGTATCAATAACCTGAAGTCAGTGTTATTGTATGCGTAGGTATTTGTCGGTTACTGCATTTGTATGTGAAAATATGAACAAGTTTTTCGGATGGATATTCAGCATGACCTTGGGAGTGCAGTATATCCATCCGACAAAACGAGTTCATATTTTCCCATACAAATGCAGTAGCCTTTTTATTATATGGTCATTTTCTTATTCTACCTTAGGCTTAATTATATAAACAAAAATACTGCAAGAAACGAAGTAACTGAATTTATGCTGTATTCCAAAATAAATACACAAGCGCAGATTCATCAGTACACAACAACAATATTATTAATGAGCACATAACACCGCCCAGATAAATTTGAACATATTCACGGTATAGATAACACTTTTGAAAAAAATAATTTGTGGTCTGCTTAAAATTGAAATCTAGAATCATATTGTGAGTGAATGCGCATTGCAACAACGTTTCCATTTGGTCTGGAATGAGCTGATTTTTTATTTTTGTCGATTCTACTAAATTTTGTGATTATGGACTGGATTTATCTGTGCCAATTCTACTTGAAGTACATCCAATTTCAGCAGTGAGGGAGCAGCGTGTTAACATCTGCAAGTATGTTTCTGTTCTGGCATTGAATGTTTGGAATCATAGTGTGGGAAAAATATGAAGTCTTTCAGTTGTAATTATCAAAAGACGCTATGGAATATAATGTTTATTTCATTTTGAGTGCAATAAGGAGGATGTAAATGCACTTGGAATATAAACTAAATTAGAGTACAATTTTGAAATATGTAATCAAACTTGAGAACCCATGACATGGCTCATGTAATAGACTTGATGTTGTCGAGTTCTTGAAGCTGGGAGGGGCTACGGGTTATTGATCTACATAGCCGGTCTGTAATTCTCATATATGAGATTATAACTGAGGTTGTTGTTGCTTTGTATCTCACTCCCTAGTAAATCATGTGGTTTCAAATTCTTGCATGCAAGCAGATGATAAGCACTCAAGACATGCTCCTGCGCCTTCCCCTTTAGTACCCATATAATTGCTTCTGTTTATAATATGCAAGTCTGACACATGCTAGGAATGAAAACCAGAGAAAACTACACCCTAAGAGTTGTTGTCAGTCTTGTCTAAATCTGTAAGACAAAAAATGGCAGACAATATATGCAGGTGTAGCGTGGTACATCTTTATTAAATTAGGAATGTCCATGCAGAACCTGACACTATGAAAATTACCTGTAAAAGGGTGCATGTGACCTGCACAGGTTGTGAATCACTTATAGTAACCAAGAAGGGGTTGCTACAAGTAAACCATGTATAGAAACATCCCTGTATTTATCTGACCATGGAAGAAGCTATACAGTAGAATAAATGAGTTTTCTGTAGTATACATTACTATTATATGCTCATTTTTTCTGTTAACTTTACATTGTCAGAGCCGTTCAGTATTTTACGATACTGCACTCATGCTCATTTCATATTGCACTCACATTCATGACACATGTGACCAATAGTGCATTAGGAACTACTTTGTAAACAAATCATGTCCACTCATGTAGTAGATGCTTTATGTTTTGGCTCATTAAATTTGTTTCCGAATGAAGAAAAGCAGATGGTTTGTGGACTGCCACATACCAGCTGCTTTGCCAAATTCTGTGTTAACTTTTTTGATACAATGTTTCACATTTAGGCTAGCGATAGATGCCAGACAGGTCATACAATTGCTGGGGCCCTACAAATAATATATAAGTGACAAGGCATAAACTGTCTTCTTAATAGCTGGTAATAAGAATGGCAATAAATATACTTACAGTTTTACATCTTGAATTTCCTCAAAAATGTACTTTCTTAGTTCTGCAAATCCAAAGTACATGAGACACCTTCCCTCAAATTGTAGTTAGCAGTTCTACAGATCTCCCCTCCCCCCAACACCATTGTTCCATTTGGATATTCAGAAATTGATGCATACCATCATGGCCATTGGCTCAGTGTTGGATCTAGTATCTATGGAAATCTTTCAGTGGGCAGAACACAGCTTACATTCTCACACACCGAATCTCATGCCTGCTTATAGAATGGCCAACTTCTTAAACAAAAAGGCAGAACATACGATGGCCATAACAGCAGGTTCAAACTTACAACTGGTGGAATGTGATTCAATGCTCTCTACCTCCGCCTCTCTTAAAGACCATCATAAGACCAATTTATGCTCATAAACCTTAAGCATCTAATCTCTCTTTCTTTTGATCTAGTTGGCAGAATCTGAAAGCACACCACCATCACAGTATCAGCAACATTAGAGTGATTTGCACGACAATCAACAGAGAATTGCATGGACATTCTTAGAGAACATGCCACTGGGAAGCAGTGCTACCAAATTTACAAACACTGAAAACCAATTTCCCAGAACTTAAGTTGACATGAGGCAAAGGGAGCGCAATAATTTTTGCCGGAATTTCTCACCAATGATGCCCTCATATGATATCACCTTTATGCCCCCATATCACATATCCTGGTAAGGGGAATGCTCCACTCTTTTGCTGCCGAATGTTGGAAATTTACTATAACAACATATGAATGCAACAAGTGGTTTCCAGGGGAATCGGTATCATGTTCAGCACACCTTCTCCTTTGCCTATCTTTCCTTCAGTATGTTACAGTCATGGCACTCTTCACATTTTCGTCAACCTAAGTCAACTCTATTGTGCTCTTTGGTTCATGATTGAATGCAGAATCAGGTTCTAAATGCCGTCCATTGGGGAGACTGTGCAATGAGTGTGGCTAGTGGCATGACTTCACATTCCCATTCAAACTGCTTTCAGGAAGTTCCTCAGTGATTTGCCCACAAAAACGAAAGGCTACGAAACAGCAGGCAAGTTATATTTTGCAGTTAGACATAATATCACTTGTTTATCTATTTCTGTTATTCATCCACTTTGTCCAGCCTTATACCATTTCAAGATTTTGGTCATCTAAGTCTGGAACTCAACATTCAAGTAAACATAGTACATGTAGTCTCCCTCAGGAATGAGAACTCGGTTAGTAAAATGGTGGTTTCTTTGACTATAGGGAACACTCCATCTGTCAGAGAATTCCTTTGCCAGCTGCATTTGCTCAATGCAGCAGCAGACACCTTAGTCCTAGATCACCTTCTTGGGCTCACATTACAATCATTTGTTTGGTCCAAATAGAGGCTAAACCATTGACTATTGGATCACCGTTCACAGTCTGTACAATATGAGGTTCAATCTTGAAGGTAGGATTCATGTCGGGATTACATTTGAAAGTACAACCTCCAGAAATTACGATCTTAATGGATACAAACACAGAGCACTGGGAAGGAGGCAGGTCTCCTTCTATCATTACGGCACATGAGTGGAGTATGGCCCAGTCGGGATCATTATTTATAGGATAAAAGTTCTTGAGATGCAAACCATTCTGAAGCTTTTCATTGATTTCTGGAGAACCTACATAGGAATGGAGTTCTCATACTATTCGAAAACTCCACTTTAGTGGCTCATCTCAAAATGCAGGCCGGAACCAAGCTCCAGAGCTTTGCATTTTTGTTTGGTTATTTTTTAAAGTGGTATCTTCAATGACAAATCCATGTCGAAGTTTAACATATCCTAGCCTGGCTAATGCAGCTGCAGATTCATCCCACAAAAAAAGCAACTAATACAAATGGAAAGGTCTCTTCATCTCTCACTCCATTACTCAACAGGTGCCTAATGGGATTGACCTATGGTGAACCTATTGGTGACAAGGTGGAATGCCGTTCTCAGATATAAAGGCCTGAACAGTCAATGCTCTTTCTGTATATTAGAATAGTCAAATGTATATGCTTCCCTCCTACACTCCAGGTTCTGAAGGTGGTACAGTAAACAAAAGAATCAGACTTGCCTCATCCTGATTACTCCACTCAGATGGGAATCCTTGGATCAATGACCTCATCAATCTCACAAGATAATTGCCAAGAAATAAAGACATGCCCTTGTCTGCTCAAGCAACCACAATGGCTCATCCCAGACCAGAGTTGCCGAACCTTGATATATGGATCTTATTCAATTATGCCATCAGGAACAAACTGTTCTCATAACCAATGGTAGAAAAATTGCACAAATGAGTTAGTCATCCACCGTAAAGTGTATGAAGGCAATGGGCTATAATTTCACAGTAGTGCACAGAAGAACACATCATATGGATGCGGCTTCATGACTTACGCTGGATTTGCAGGAGGGAAATAATTTCCATTTCAAATCTCAATTCAAAATCTCAATTCAAACAGAAAACATAAAATTTAGCTAAATATAGTACCTATTAAACACATTATCCATTTGAGAAGAGCAAAGTTAATGTACAAGATATCCAATAACAGTGCTCCTTTCTATTTAAAATTAATGTCCCAACATAGGCTATCTGGTATAATGGTTACGTAATGTGAGTCAGCCATTCGGCAGCTTTATGATAATAGAAATTGTTAATCTTTCTCTTTTTTTGTTTGTTTGATTACCGGTAGGATTTTTAACGTAGCTTTAACAATTTTTCTGTCATATTGCTACGATGTCTGCAGTGAGGCAATTTATAGTGATGTCTAGCACTGAGACATCATGCCGCAGACATGTACATGTATCATGATGTCTCTCCCAGTCACTTTATCCTGACACCAGGCCGACCAGTCCTAACACTAACCTCTTAATGCTGAGCATCAAGAGAGGCAGCTGTTAGTACCATTTTTGTAAGTCATTGGTAGGACTTGGCCGGAGATCGAACCGACGACCTCCCGCTTCTGGGGCGGACGCTCTAACCACTAGGCCACCAGAGCGGTTAATCTTTCTCTCTGGCACTTATTATGTGGTTTAATTTTTCTTCTTTCAATTACAGTCACTTCTCCAGTACAGACTTTTGTTGGATGGACTGCCAGTTTTAGTATGCAGCTAGATCCATATCCTAGCATTGATTCAGTAATCAGAATAAGCAAGAATGGTGTCTTAATAATGTTAGCAAAAGGCACAGTGTCTGCGAATGTAGCAGACCGGTTTGAGTTCACTGGAAACACATCTGAAAACCGGATCTCTTTCATCTTGAGAAATATTACAATTGGAGATGCTGGGACATATACTGCCATTGAAACAGGTTATCCACCTGGAGGAGAGCAAACATTAATTGTGAAAGGTAATTTTGTCTTAATTATTCACTAAATATTTCTGACATTTCGAATGAATAGTTAGCTTTCAAGTCACATGTCTTCTTCAGTACAATGTAGTTTTTAACAGAATGTACAAATGCTGTCATCATTTGAATTCCAGAACACCCTATTGTGTCCTAGGTTAATTGGGGATATGTATATATAGCATTGATAAATAAATTATTCTTTCCAGTTTTAATATTGAAATACTTGGAATTATTTATAATTATCACCCTTGGTGTTATTTCCCTGTATTGAGTAATATTAATAGAAAGTGTGGAATAAATAGAGATCTGAGCAGATATATAAAACAGAATGACCCAAGCCCCCGTACATTAAATAAAACATTTTAGTCAATTTCATAAACAACTGCGAGAATACATTATACTAGGAAGATACACTTCTTTTGAAACAAAACATTCCCCAATTTTCAAACTCAAATGTAATTATACAAATAGCCAATCTGTTTAAAAGATAGAATCAGTTCATCATAGAAACGAGTGACTGGTAGAAGTCACTGCCTCATGCACTTTCATAACCTGATCTTTCCGGATCACTCCGACTTCACTGCGATGTTCTTCTGTCCCTTTCACTTTCTCCTTTTCCTTTCCCCCAACTCTCCGTTTGTCTCACCTCCTTTCTTCCCCTCAAATTTGTGTGGATAGGTGGACGAGTGAGTACATAGATCCACGGTAGATCTTCAGTCTGTTTCATGATGTGTCTACAGTAGGTTCCTTGGTTACTCGGTGGACAATCCTCCTTGTAAAAACAAGCACAATGTGAACTAAGTCTTCTATCTGATATCCTACATGGGATAGATTATTACTCCCCTCTCATTATGATCGTCCTATCGGGGTTCAAAAGATCAAAGGCTATCTTACCCCAGCAAACATGTTACACCATTGTAACAAGATAACCGGGTGAGATTTTTGGATTCACAACAGAACACTTTTGACGATGATATAAATACAATGTTTTAATAATGGATGACTTGCATGAGCAATACATTATGAATATGTGCATGAATATATAATCCTAATATTGGATTTAATTAACATAAGAACGCACATACTTAATGATGAAAAAAATACAAATAAATTAATTTAGCACATACAAAGACAAGGGGTGAATGGTTCACAATGATTTGTCAATGAAGCGATGGATATAGTTTACTCAGGCCGACTGACAAGACTTATTCATATTGTAAGGAAATTTACGTACGGTGAGGTATTTATACACAGATATAGTCTGTGTATTGTAGGCATTTTGTTCATACCATTGAAGGTACTTCGCACGTGTGGCACAGGATGAACCGAACTCACTATTTCGAAATACGACACAATATACATAAATCACTCTCGGGTAACGCTGTACACAAAATAAGAAACCAGAGTACAAGTATTCAATAAATAAAAGAGTTTAATTCCATGACAGCCATAAACAAACCTAGTTTCATATGATTAATATACTTCCTAATGGCTAATTTAACAGTGACTTACATTAATGCTACACGAGACATGACAGTCCCATTCTTGTCACAATTACACAAATGAATGAATGAAATTTATTACATGGCTTCTGCGTTAGCTTCCAGCGAATACACACATTCAAGTCTTTAGCATACATGAAATCTCATTTCATACAGTGTTTTTAATTTCAGTCAATACGCACTCAAGTCTTTACTGTGCGTGAAATCATCTAAGATCAGTGGATTCACATGAATTCTCATAATTCATATCAACTAAAGTAATGTAGGAAATCTTAAAATGTTAAAATACTGGAACTCATTTCAATACAATTTTGATTTCATTCTTGTATCAGGGCATTCAAGACCATTGAAATTCATTTAGAACAATCGTATTGGAGTTTTGATAGGAAATTAACGATTATTGGGACTTAATTCACAATACTATGTCTCTTAAATTTTCACTTTGTAACTTAAATAAATACATTGTTTGTTGATTTTAGTAATGCTGTTGGTTTTACTTCCCTGTTACATAGTTTGAAAACTAAAGTCATAATACTATAAACAGAACATATAAATGATTGTGTACAAAAAAGCTTGTACAAATATTTTGAGTGGTGTATTATATGTTTAGACAGACAAAAATCATAAAAATATTACCTCTTAGTACATATTTGTAATCTGTAGATAGTCCTTTAAGGGTGAAATATGATCTTTTTGTCTGTATAATTATTTTTCAGCAAAGATTTTTTATTTGCTTCAAAATTCTGAGAGAATTCACTCATTGAATGAAGTTATTAAAGTTGTGTGATCCACAAGCTGACATTTTCTCAGCCTCAAAGTCTAATATTTTGTTGACAACTTATGTATCACTAAATCAGCCAAATTTAATAAATTACCAAAATCAGTGTTGCCTACATCAATATTAGACTCATAATCTGACTTAGTGAAAACTTCATGGTCATAATTCTGATCATGCAAACTCATGAAAATGCTGTACAATGAATGCATCCTCCATTTTGAAAAGGAAAGAATCCAACCCAGTGTCTTTATGCAGCAAATTAAACAGCAAATTATGACCATATCTTAAACAGTGACCACGTGTTATGTCATTTTCCTTTATGCCTATCATTACTAATAGGGCAGTTTTCACAAAGGTGGTGCTACAAAAACCAGCTCAAAATAGGATCAGTTTAGTATAGGCATTTAAATGTGAACTGGACCAATGCATCATAAGGTCCTTCAATTGGAAATAGATAGAGGTATCCAAAAATGCTTGTGTGCAGTAAAGGGTTATGGAATGGATGATTGAATTTCATATTTAAGTATTTTTTAATGGACAAAAACTGTCAAGATGTGAAGCAACTCGAAGAAAATAATATCTATGCAGTGTAACCATAACAAATTCTTTTTCAGGTTGCTTGAGATTTTTCTTTTCACTCTTGATACTAAGGTTTGAATAGCTATGTAAGGCCAGATTGTGTTAGGATACAGTCAGTACACTTTGGGATGTGATTACTGTGGTGAGATCAAACATTCAGCACAGGAATGCAGGCACAGACAGATGAAGAGAAATCTATCTGGAAATTGATTAGTTTGGTGCAGGCAAATGTAAGAGTAAAAATGAAATTTTATCCCTCAATCATGAGGGCATTTATAGTGATAAACCAACTGGCATATCAAATATTTTTAACAACTTTTATGTTCAAATTGCTGAAAAACTTAAAGAACCCAGAACTTCATCTGATCATCTGGAACTCAAACATTTTTGTGATAAAAAACTACCAAACAATATAAAGTTAGAAATTCCTTAAATTAGTCCAGAATTTGTGTTGTAATATATTTTAAAAAAATGGATGTTTGTAAAGTTACAGGACTTGATATGATTGGACCAAGGCTACTAAAGGTAGCTACACTTGCAATTGTAGAGAGTATAGCTTTCATTTGCAATGAAAGTATAAGGTTTAATAAATTTCCACAAACATGGAAAACTGCCAAGGTTATACCACAGACCCATCTCTATCCTTCCTTGTCTCTCCAAATTACTAGAAAAACATGTACATGGCTCTTTTCTCAACTATTTGAACACTTATGATCTTATCACTCCTGTGAAACTGCAGTTGTATCTTTGATTGATAAATGGCTGAAAGCGTTAGATCAAGGAGAAATGGTTGGCACTATTATGGTTGAGTTTCGTAAAGCTTTTGATCTTGTAGACCATGAAATTTTGCTTGAAAAACTAAAAATCTATCAATGCAGTGAAAATTCCCTAAATTGGTTTACTTCTTACTTAACCGATAGAGTGCAAAAAGTATCTTTAAATGGTCAACTTTCTGAAAGTAAAAATAAAATATTGGGGAGTAGAACAAGGCTCTATTCTTGGACCTCTGTTATTCATTCTATTTATCAATGATTTACCTCTTAAGATTGGAACATCAATTTCTTCCACTGACCTCTATGCAGATGATGCTACACTGTCTGAGATGGGTAAAACCAAAACAGTACTTGAAAATAACTTACAAGCTGCTCACAACAGACTTCAAGTGTGGTGTAAGGAAAACAGTATGATCATAAATACAGAAAAAAAAAACAAAAGCCCTACTAGTTACAACACAGCAAATATGAGCAATGCTAAATAGCGACAAACTCCAGGTTCTACTTGACAATGTGAGCCTTAATATGAACTCTCAAGATAGAATTCTTGGTGTATTCATAGATAACAATCTTACTTGGTCTATTCACATTAAACACGTTTCATAAAGGTCAATTCTTATCTTTGGCTACTGAGGAAAATAAAAAAATACATTCCTCTTCAGTATAGGGTCATCTTTTATAAAAGTTATATTCAGCCATATCTGGACCACTGTAATTTAATTTGGGGTAATACCTCAAATTCAAACAGAACAACACTTTTAAGACTCCAAAAAATGGCTTGCCATTTAATTAAATGAATAATATAAAGGTTTTAACAATATATGAAAGAATATTCCTCAGAAAGGCCAAACTGATGTATAAAGTATCCAGAAAATCCATTCCTGTCTATCTAAGTAATATCTTTCACCAAAGAGATGCTGATGGTACATCCAAGTTTAAGGTCCATAAGAAGAAACATTTACATTATACCAAGGTCAAATAAGGAATCGTTTAAAAATGTTTTCGATATACTGGTCCAATAGTATGTAACAACATTCCCAGTGACATAAGGCAGGCTCCTAGCATTTCTTCTTTTCATAATCAATATCTTAAATGGATGAAATCTTTAGAAAATTGAACAGTTCTAGTACAAAAAATACCACCTGCTTTTTTCTGTAATTTTTGCATTATTTTCATAGTTGAATTTTTCAATACAGGATATTTTATGTTTTATATACTTTTTATGTTTTCACAGACGCCTGTGCATGTGTTCCAGTCTTGATACTTTGAATTTTAAAATTACTTAATTATTTAGTGTCAAGCCAGATTCTTCACATCATATTGTATATAATGTAAATATTGTACATGACAGATAGAAAGCCTCAAGGTAGATTAGTTCTATAGCTAATTGAGTTACCTTCTCTAAATAAAGTCTTTATTATTATCATTATTATTATTATTATTATTATTATTATTATTATTATTATTATTATTATTATTATTATTATTATCTCTTTCTGAATGAATAGTCAAATCATCCCTGAAATACTTCTTATTATGTCTATTTGATCTGAAATAAAAATGGTGCTGATCTGATATTTGTATGCATATTTAATTTTCATTGCTTGCTAGTTTTTTGTAGATATTTTTTATTTTCATTATATACTGTGGATAAATGTATGTTGGACTTGACCTTGACCAAAATCAAGTTCATTTTCTGCCAGACCTAAATCATTGATTTTAGTTTCGTAGTAAACTTTGTTATTGCAATCTGAGTCTAGAATTTTGGAAATTCTGGGTCTACCTGTTGTTTACTACATTTCATATTCTAAATAGCCTTCTAATTATAACTAAGATTTTATCTTGTAATCATCTGGAACCTTCCAGACTAACATTTTCCATTAGGTAATAACTTTGTTTTAGAAAATGGTAATTGTGACCTGAAATCAAGTAGAGGACTAAATAATCTTGTTACTAAAAAAATTATTTATTGGACTCTAAGAGCTTAGTAGAATTAATTGTTTTATTGCTGTGTCCAGTAGTTCAGTTGGGTTGGAATTTATTTTTATTCAAATTATTTCTTAACTGGAAATACAAAGTGCTCATCTAAAATCATATTATTGGAAATAGAGACTTATATTCATAGTGAAACTGTAAATAAGGACATATTCTTTGATTGTATTATTGTGATTCAACAAAGACTGTTGGCACATCATCACTACATGGATCACTACATGCACATCAGCACTTCCATTGTTGGATTATTTAATTTGGATTTCCACTAAAGTCTTTTTTCAGAACTTTAATCATAGGACTTGTGTCTGTAATTCTAGGATTATTTGGGATTTCATTTGCAATACTGTAAGTTCCTTTTTTACATTTTCACTGTGTATTCCAGGGAAATAAATTATTTGTTGAATTTTTTTACAAAGCTTGTTGCTTCTCACTCTTTTCTATAACATGTTTTAAGACCAAAGAGTCATAATTCATCTAATATGGGCAACACAATTGAAACCTTGATAATCTGGTTATTGCTACTTTACTTAGATATATTGACATGCTTTTACCAAAATACCTTTTTGATGTTAAGTTTTGTCTTTAATTGAAATGGTGCCACTCTGATATCCGGTAGGTCCTCTATGGCAGCCATATTGAAAATCATCTTATTAGGAATCATATCATCATGGAATTTTCACCCCGAAAATCTGTATGATGTCTAGTTTGGCCTAAATGGAAATGTTACCACTAGGACATTTTTTGAAATAACATCTATCTTAAAATATTATTGCAGCTCATCTTGAATAGATGCTCCATATATCATCATTGGGAAAATTTGACAGAAAGATTTCTTATCATGTTTTGTTGGTCATAAATGTTACTGGTCTGACAACAGACCCACTGCTTCTAAATGAAAGTCATATCAACATAAGGTTTTCACCATAATATATCTTATGATGTCTGCTTGGTCATGAATGGAAATGGTGCTAATCTGATTCCAGTATATCCACCACAGAAGTCATCTTATCACTACTTATCCTAAATTAAATGTTGTTTCAATATGGAATTCTCACCAAAAGTAGTGTCATTATGCAATTTTTGCCATTTTAGACTTTTTATTCCTGATACACGTCAAGGTTTTTATTCCTGATACACGTCATGGTTTTTATTCCTGATACACGTCAAGGTTTTTATTCCTGATACACGTCAAGGTTTTTATTTCCCATGGTGTACCCATTTTGGCAAGGGTTACTATCTACTATCGTACTATACATACTATCTGCAACTCATGGAGTTTTAATTTTACCAAATGTATACATGTTCTTCAGGCTGTATACTGCATCCATATACCTAAGGAGCAGTGTTGTATTGATTACTAATCAAGTTATACTCATGGTTCCACACTTTTCTGAAGATAAATTTCCAAGTCATTTCAAGGGTCTTTCCAGGATGAAATTAATTTTTTCAAGGTTCAAATAAGACCATTACTGAATGGAATTAAAATACATTTAGATTATAAGATATGCATTTTCTTAATATGTTTCTCAAGCCTCTCCAAAACATCTAAGTCAGAATAGATGATCATGTACAAAACCCAAAAATGTATTACACGAAACAAGTTTGACTATATTCCTATAATTTGGCATGTAAAATCATGTCAATGTACAGAATAAAATTTCTAACTTTACATTGCTGACCTGCATTATGTTGCTATGTGATATATAATGAACATAAATTATTTTTATTTCCTTTCAAACCTTTAATTCAAAAGAATTCTATAGCAATATATATGCATGTTATTTCCTATCAGAGTATGAAAAAGCCCCAATAAAAGCAAAGAATTACAATAAAAGCAAAGTATTACAACAAAAGCAAAGTATAACAATAAAAGCAAAGTATTACAATAAAAGCAAAGCATTACAATTTTATCTTGTAACAAAAAATGTTTAACCCTGAATTTATTTGTGCCAATAAAATCCCAAACAAGATTATTTAAACAAGCTAAACTCCTTAAGATGATTTGATTAAAAATCCATCATTTTAAAAAAAAAATAGTTACAAAAAGGGTTGATTAAAACTTTGACAAAAGACCTTCAAAATTATATCTTATTGCATAAAAAAGGACTGAATTTTCTGTAAAATCAACTTGTCTTCTTGTAATTCGATAAACCAGTCCCCAAACCTGTATTGATACAGGGGCTCGTATCATGTTTTAATATATAATACAAGGGATGACAATTTCTCATTTCTCCTGCATTTTATTTAAGATCTGAAACCAATGTTTCAAGCTACATGTTACTGTGCATTAGTTTCACACCAAAGTTCAGCTCAGAGATTCGACTTCTTGGACAACAAATTTGATTTTAAACGAATAGTAGCATGTTTTGTAATCCAGGTTTCCTCCAAATATTCCACACCATTTTTCACATTTGGACATTTAGGTTGGGCTGTGGGGTCAGAGCAATTGCATATCGAAAACTTAGAATTTGGGTTAGGGTTAGGGTTAGGGTTATGGTTTAGGGTTAATATGTTTAATTTGGATGAAGGCTTTTATTCACTTGCACTGTCACCACATGGACAACATGGACAATATGCAGGAATTCACATTATGCATGGACACAGAATCTTGCCCAGTTACTTAACTGACACAGCAGGCACGCACATAATAACTTTCCATGCAGACATTGCATGCATGTATTTCACTCAACAATGGTCACTTACCATGACGTTTGCTGCATCAAGATGTCAACAACCTTTAGCATATGGCATGTTTATTACAGTTGTCCTAATATCCGATCATAGCCATTTGGTGGTCTGCCCACAAACAACTCATTTGTGTTTTCATCTGATTGAGGAACAACTTGGTGAATTATAAGAAGAACTTCCTACATGCATGTATGATAGTACCTCAGTCAATAATGAGGTGCGTCAAATAAGTTCAGGCTTTACTGGTAAAGACTCTAACATTTATATATGTGAATATGAGGCCACACTCAGTTCTGTCATCACAATTGACTCTCTGCAATATTGGGTTTACATTGGACAGTCATCGCTGAAAATAGTTCTTGGTTGTCCCAAAGATATTCTTAATTAGGAACAACGTTTGTGTGCATTACCTACAGCAACTAGATATCATATCATGCCTGATATAGTCCGAATTGCCTTGGCAACGCTGATAAATTTAACCTTGATGCCATCACTGGTTGTTATGAAAGCAATGAAATGACAGACGTAGTTGTTCAGGGTTATATACTGTTTGGGTTTTCACCAATTTTGGAACCGATTGATTTAATATCAGTTATGCCAACGGCACAGTGTATCATCACTGTCATAATAATGGGTTTAGACATTAGTTTTACCCTTGTGGGCACGTGTTAGATCTTTGAAATAAAACTGATGCTACAACTGTACATTAGAGATCAGCCTGACAGTTAAACCAAAAACTGTTATGCTACCATCAACAGAAACTATGCCAATTGCATTTGGTAAAATTATTAGTGAAGCCACTAAACAACGACTGCCTGATTCAGTCATTGCAAATCTTGCAATTGGGATTGGAATCAGAAAGCAGAACTTTCTATAAAGATATTAGATGAAGTTAACACTACATACACAATGGTTCAGTTCAAAGATGTACCAGATCCTGCATTTGACATGGGCGTGCCTGTTGGTGGATTGAAGCAAAATAGATTTTCAGTATTATTTATACCTGGTCAGGGACCGCAAATAATTAAAATAGAATTATAAGTGCAGAGCAGGTCTAGGTTTTTTCTTTCATGTGAGGCATTCTTGGCAATTGAGGAAAAACTTGTACAGAAGAATGCTGGCTGATTCGGACCATTGTTGATTCAGACGAAATTATGGGCTGATTTGGACCATGTGAAATATTATTAGAAAAGCCATGGAACACACATACTTTTACCAACAACTATCTGATATAAATTTAAAAGCCGAACATCAACATAGACATTCTCTGCCTGCGAAAACAGTAATAACCTATAACCTTTAATCAAGTACGTGTGTTTCCATGGTTTTTCTTTTAATATTGATGTGAAGTGTAAGTATTGAATTCACATTGAAGTATTGTAATAAATTTGGAGTCTACGCATTTGATAGCGCCTCATTTTAAGGAATGCTTAGATTTGTGTGATTAATTGTGTGATTATTTTAATTCGGTGCCATGGAATTATTCTTAGCCCAAAATAATTAGCCAATTACTAGGAGCAAACGTCACAGAGTCGATTGTTAGTGAGTTTCAATGATGCCATGGTTCGCTAGTTGTGAATTCAGGTCAATGCCGGATGAGTGTCCCTGTTGTAAGATAGCCTATATTAAAATCTAGTGGTGTACACTAGTGGTGTGACTGCAGTGGCAGAATTTACGGTAGGAAACAGGTAAATTACAGAATGGAATCAACAAGAAGGGACTTAACAGATATCGTTTATGTCGCCGTAATGTCAAATGTGGTGCAAGTATATTGGCAAAATGTGCCTGGAAAGCGTACATTGACTGGCCTAAGGTGGCGGAGTTAAAATAGTTCCCAGTGTTAAGGGATACTCGGTAGTTTCTATGGCGTGAAAGACTGGCGGTACGGAAACCTGATGAAGATTAACCATGCAAGTGTGTGGTTGATAGATATTGGGCAGGTTGTTTTATCTGTGGTTTTGAATTGATTAGAGTAAAATTTAGTATATAAAAACTGACATGTCTGGCTTCTAATTTACAACTAAAGTTGTATGGAAGTCTTTGGAAGTTTGGGGAAACATATGATTTCCAGCAAGAATTGCGCCAGGGTTTGTCAAGCAATATCCCCTGGCTTGTAACAGTATGTTTAATATTACATTAAATGTATATTAATAGTTACACATATTACCCAGCCTGACAACATGGTGCTGATGTGGCACCAAATAGTGGATTTGCCTGAGTTTAATAGTTGTGTTATTGTTGGTGCTGATCCAGTTGAGCTTGTGATTTTTAAAGATCAAACTGGGAAACTTAAAACATCTAATGTTGATATTCAAGATATTATTGTCAAATTGAAAGGTGCTGTCGCAAAAAAACCTGGCTAAAATAACTGAAAAGGGTGGAATCATAGATGCTGCTGTGTCGATTGCTTATCTAGAGAGTATGTTGATGATACTAATGCTGAAAGAAAACAATACGTGGATGAACAAATCAGTAAGGTGTCCGCACTACCACAAGTAGTATGTCAAAGGAGTATATTGTCAGACATATTAACCAGCAAGGGAGAGATAAAAACTGTAGACATATCAAATGGCTGACTTGTTTTCCTTCTAGAAACATCTTAATGTTTACAAAATAAAATTTTATTTATTATCAGAAAGTCTGTTACTAAATTGATAATATACAGTCTAGATTGAAGGGAAGTCCCAATAACCTAGACCAAGACACAAATAAACATATTTATTTCTATTAATTATAATCCTGATATTAAACCCATACACAGAGAATAGTTTGACATTGTTACATGTTTACGCTCTTTTAAACAGTAACAAGAAAAAAGTGAAAACAACAAGCTTTGTACAATGTAAATAAGAAAAAGAACTTAGTTTTACGAATCAAAGCCAAAAATAATCAAAGAATTAAAAAATAGAAGTCCTAGTAATAAAATGTCCTAATAAAACTGAGTTTGAATCCTGATGAAATCCAGAATGGAAGGCCATGACATATGCTGTAGTCCGCTTCGTATTGATGTGTCAACAGTTCTTTGTTGAATCACAGAAAATAATATTCGTGTTGGAATTCTGTAAGTTTTGATAACTTTCCTTGTCCAATAATTAATTTAGAGCACAAGTTTTTCCAGGGAAAAATAATCTCTTAGAATCCAAATAATTTAAGGAACAATTAAAAATTCAACTCAAACTGGTCACAACATAAAACACTTTGACTTCTCAAGTGTTAAGGCAAGAATAATAATTATTTCTCAATACATCAATAATATATCTAGCTATGGCACAAAACAGATGCCCAGATGTGGGTCAGTCCACTGGGAAACCCTAATTGATACATGTTATTTATCATGTACTCCCAGTATGGCCTCGAATTCACTCTGAAAAAAAAATTTAAAAAAATAAAAAGAAGTTGTTTACTTCAACTCTTACTGATTCTGAATCAAGGTCAGGAACTAGGTCAGCATTAGTTACAAAGTTTCTATTATTAGGTTTACAAAAAACTGATTTTCTGGAAAATGTCAAATCCAGTAAATAAAATTATATTACAATATCATGTAATGTAATAAAAAGAATTTAAAACTAACAAAAAAAGCCCAATTAAATTAAATCAAATATAAATTAAATCAAATATACATAACAATATATATTAGTTGTATACAGAATATTAAAAAAAATCAATAATTCAGGTCAAGTAGAAAATAAACTTGATTTTGGACAAGGTTAAGTCCAACATAGAATATTACAATAGCATATAATTAAAATTAAAATTAAAAAAAACTACCAAAAAAATTAAATGTACATGACAAATGCTATTCAGCAAGGTAGTGCTTGCTTGATCACTTAATACACCAAGCACAGATGCAACAAGTATATTTTTATATGACTGTAATGCTAGACCACAAAAAGGTATAATTATTGAAAATTTAAATATTCTTTAGGCAGAGATTTTCTATAAATATATGACAGTTGTTCCATTTGAAAAGTGTAATTGGTAAGAAGTGCATATTACACCTGGGCATGATGAGTCCAGACAGGGTCTGCCTGTTGAGCAATTGTACTATGCAGTTGTATTATTAATATATGTAAAAAAAGATAATCAAAGCAGAGCAACAGCTGCCAGATGAGATGAACAAGAGATAATGATAAACCAAAACATGTTTGGTGGTTGATGCTATTTGCGGTCATACTGTTGCAACAACTGTTGGTCTTAGTGTGGCTGGAGTAGCAACCATGACAACATTGTAGGTGCACCAACTCTAATTATTGTTGGGGCTAATTTAAAGAATTTTAATGAAACTCTAGTTTTTTTGTGTCTTGAATTTACAATAGGGAAGGTCACAACAAATAATACAGACAATTCATGAAACTTTATCCAGGTTCACACTTTATCATACTATAGTGAAGTCACTAGATGAAAGGTCAGGGACATTAGTAAGGTAAAGGTCATAAAGGTAAGGTAAAGGTCATATTTTTTGCTGTTTGTGGTACTCTTATTTAGCAATTTAATTGGTCCTAAATGAAGCCATCATAAAAGTCTATGACTCTTTCAGTATCAGACAAATTTTATCTTTATTTTAAGTTGAGCTCGTTGCAGTTAATAGAGAGTTTTATTTTAATATACAAAACTGTTTACTTCCATTTAGCTTCTCCATCCAGGCCTCAGATAATTGCACTCACCAGTTCTGTATTGGGATCTGACTACCGCCTGAATTGTTCCTCTGTATCCAACAGTGCACCTCCTGACCATGGCCTGACTATAATGTCAGAGTGGAAGGTAAATGACCAGCTTATTACAGCAGGGGAACGCTATAAAGTCCAGGGAACAGAACTGACCATTGCCAGTCTTACGAGACAAGACAACAGTGGCAGGGTAACATGTGTGACATATGAGGATTCACTAGTGAAGTCAGTTCCAAGCAATGAACATGTCATTGATGTGAAGTGTAAGTATTTGTTTTGTTAATTTTAAGATCATTGTATCAAAATTGTCAAGTATGCTGCTGGTCAAATTATTATTTGGTTTAGTCCAAATTAAGTTTATGCATTGCTTTTATTTATTATTGGCCTTCACCATATATGTGAGCTAGGGGAATTTCTACTACAGGAAATGAGATAGCATGTCATCACAGATAAATGTTAGGGTTAGGGTTAGATAGCATGTTATCACAAATAAATGTTAGGGTTAGGGTTAGATAGCATGTCATCACAAATAAAGGTTAGGGTTAGATAGCATGTCATCACAAATAAATGTTAGGGTTAGGGTTAGATAGCATGTCATCACAAATAAATGTTAGGGTTAGGGTTAGATAGCATGTCATCACAAATAAATGTTAGGGTTAGATAGCATGTCATCACAAATAAATGTTCTTTGGAATTATTTTTTTTCATGTTAAAAGCATCTATACCTTAGTAGTGTCATAACTCAATGTCAGTCATCTTAACCTGTGATTGCATTATACACATTTGACCTTTTGAAAATAAATCAATAAAATGACAAATTTAAGTGTACACTACTCTCAGTCAGTAAATCATACCAAAAGTGGACATTAAAAGGGCATATTTTATGATTCAGGTTTCGAATTCCACCTGTCAATAGAAAATTGGGAAGAAAAATTGGTTTGTCTCTAACCAGGAAAATATCTATATTGTTGCAAATAAATTGATTAAATTCAAAGGAAAACAGGACTTTGATAAACTCACTTTGGATAGGTCAGTGTCAGGAAAGGATACATTAAAAATAATGATTTATCTAATTAAGAATGAATGTTTCAGTTGGTTGCATGTGTCTTCTGGCTGGAATCATGTTCAGTCAACTGGATCCCTTATGTTTTAGAAGCTGCACAAATAACCTCAAAGACACAATTCCAAGTGATTAACTCTTCATATCACTGAGAAATCGGTCACAGCAAAATGATGTGCAATTTCTTTCATGTCAGGATGAAGTGGCAAAATGTACTTCATACAGAAGAATGTTATGACACTAGGAATGTTATGACACTAAGAATGTTATGACACTAAGAACAGTACAGGAGTACAGATTTTAATGATTTATGAAGTGGTTAACTTTTTGATTAAGGATCCATATAAACTACTTTCTTACTAGCATGCAATATCACTATTTTCGAAGATTGGTATAACTGTGGAAGTCAAAAGAATTGGAGATAGCTTTGAAAAAGATTGTAGTATATTTCCCATTTCATGTTCAGCTTTATCTGTGGTCATTAATTTTCTATTGTGACACCTTAACATATCCATTTCTTGAAGTTTTGTATTCTGCTGAGGCAGTATTACTACATTTGAGTACTAGACTGTTTGACTCCCTGTATGTTTGTCACTTTGACTCGTACTAATAAGATACTAATTGACCCATGCTTTTCAGGATGATTTTAGTCATTAAATATACAGTGTATATAGATTGCTGAAAAACAAATATAAGCTCACTCTCATGTTTTACAGTTGATTTGTGTTGATAAAGCATTAACACTCATACTGGATACTGTGTATAATTTACCTGTAAGGTCCCCATTACACTTAAAAATATGATATTCTTCCCAATGAAATATTCAGTCCTAAATGTGACATATGTTCATTTTTCTACAGAGACAGGCATATCTCATGGTCATACACAGTTCTGAAAATGCCAACATTATGATCATTATGAACAACTCTGTTATGACAAGGTTCACTCAGAGAATCCAGCAGGGAAGTTTACACACCAGTATCATCCAGTTTCAGGTTTTATTATGTTCAAAAGATAAAGCAGTGAGTTAACTCCTTTAATGACCTTATCAGCTTGCATTTTCCAGCACAAGATATTGTCTTTCATGATGCCAAGTAGTTTGTTCATTTTCAGACCGCTTTATATCCATTCCTTTTATCACTACTTTGAACTTGTTTTTCTCCACTTTTACTCTTGCTCACTACCTATGATCATGGCTTTTCATTTGGTTGCATTCATCTTCATACCATTGTGTTCACACCAGTTAATTAATTTTACCTAATGTTGATTTAATTTAGTTCTAATTACATGGCCTGTGGATTCCATGTTGTTATATAACGTTGTGTCATCTGTGACCATGTTGGTGGTGGATAGCTCAGTGTGGTATGGAAAACCAATGATGTACAGTAGAAAGAGTAATGGCTACAGTAGAAGGAGTAATGGTTCAAGAACTGATCTTTATGGGAAACCTGACTATCAGTTTCTTATCTGAAAGTTTATTTAAAATAGAAACTTGGCTTTGTCTGTCTTCAAGATAGGTTTGAAACCAAGTTAAGCTTTTCATAGTTAACTTGATATTTAACTTGGCTTTGTCTGTCTTCAAGATAGGTTTGAAACCAAGTTAAGCTTTTCATAGTTAACTTGATATTTAACTTGGCTTTGTCTGTCTTCAAGATAGGTTTGAAACCAAGTTAAGCTTTTCATAGTTAACTTGATATTTACTGAGCTTTTCAAACAGGATTTTGTGATAATAGAAGGTAAAAAGCCTTTGTAAGGTTAAGAAACACTGTGCCTACAAGGCTGCCTTGATCTATTGCTGTTAACCAATCATCCACCATTCTAGTTGATGTAGTCAGGCATGAATGTCCTTTACAGAAACAGACTGCACGCAAATCAACGGATGGGAGAAATTACCATGGTGTGATGTAAGTGTGGTCTGTTTGGAACGAGAAAACAAAATAGATGACTATTACAATGAATTAATACAATGAATTAAAGGAGAAGGAAAGACGAATAGAGGAATAACTAAATGAAAGAAGAAGAGAAAAAAAAAATCAAGGAAAATAGTGAGTCGAGCTCAACGGAAACAAACGGACAGTACGGGAGAAAATGGCGTCGGCAAGAAGAACCATGACAGAACTCCAAAAATACTTTAGAACAAAGAGAGTGACACTAGACGATGGGGACTATATAGAATGTAAGTACAAAGAAAGTAAAAAACAAAAAATATTTCCGGATTTAAACGCCAGAGAAATACCAGGCACAACATCAGTATTGATACACTTTAAAATCACAGATGAAGAAATTCTATCCAAAAATCTACTCCATAAATTATGCAGCAAATGGATACAACATCAGATATAGAGGAAATATACCAGTATTGAAATATGGAGAAACTACAATATGCGGACAAAGAGCAATAATCCAAAGTCCAAAACCAATCATGCGGAAAATAAAGAAACAAACGGGGGAATTGCACGTAAACGGCATACCTATGGAAATTCCAACTGAAATTGTAGCAGTATGGGCAGAGGAAAAATTTGGCATTAAGGTGGACATGTTTCGCTTAGGGAAAATACCGGTGTTTGAAATTTTTACTGAAACAAGGATATTAGAAATTGAAAGAACAAAACTAAGGACAATAAAAAGAAGGTGCTTCCTAAGGGGATTCATGATCACAACTTGGTACAAAGGATGTATTTATCATAGAAAATGTAGCAAGTGCGGGGAAACAGGGCATACACCAAGAAATTGCAAGATAGAAATAGAACAGATAACAACCAAAAAGAGAAACCCTGAAGTACAGCAACTCATTTTGAACAAAGATACTACAAATCCTCAAGTAACAATCAATCATACAAGAAATGAAAAGTCTAATAAACCACAACCAAAACCCCGAACATCACAACTAAGGCAAACCATAGCCCAGGATAACGACGAGAAAGAACAAGGACAACAAAAACAACAAGAAATAATACAACCGGATGAACAACCAAAGCAACAAACACCAAATCAAGAACAACAACAACCACTAACAACAAAACAATTGAAAAAAAGACGGAAACTGGATAGAAAAAGAAACAGCACTGAAAACTCTAACAAGCCACAAGAACAAGAGCAACAGAAAATAGCGGCAATAGAACAACCAGAAATAATCACAGAAGATGAAATTTTGGAACAAATGGAAATATTTGCAAGGAAAGAAAAAGAAGAACAAGAAAAATGGGACTTTTTTATAATGATGAAATGACAGCGAAGGAACAACAAACAGTACAACAGACGAAAAAAAAACAATCTTTAAGAGTCATAGAAAATAAAATAGTTGACACGACATCAAGTGAAAGAGAAAAGGAAAATCTTTATAATGATGGAACAATAATGGATAAGTCAGCAGAAGAAATCTTTCCTAGAAGGGAGAAAGCAAAGAAGGAGAGAAAAAAGAAGAAGAGGAAGAAAAGACCAAATCGAAAGACAAAAAGATTTGTATTTCGATGAATGCCTGTTATAAATTTTAGAAAAAAATAAAAAATAAAAAATAAAATTACAAAAATGAATAATAAAGAAATCAATAATATAGCACACACTGAAAACAAAAAAGGGGAGAGCCTTTCCTTTAAATGGTCTGCGAAGATCAGAGGAAAGAGACCTCTCCCCCCCCCCCAAAAAAAAGAATGTCCTTTACAGAAGTCTGATTGTCAAGAATGTGGTAAATTAAATAATTCCAGGTGGTCTATAAATTCATTATCTTTCTAATATCTCTGAAAGTGATGAAAAAACTGACATAAGTCTATAGTTATTCATATCAGAAAGAACTCCCTTTTTTGTATTGGAGTTACTTAGCCAGTTTTACACTGTTTGGAAAAATACCAATGGAATTGCTTCAACTGAAGATATACATAAGTGAAGGTGCAATCAATTGAAATAAGAGTTTTAGGAATTTTTAGCACTTATGTTATCTAGACCTGTAGCTGTTGTGATATCGAGTTTGTCTAATTCATCTCAAATGTAACTGTCAGTATCTTTTAATTTATGAAATCTATCCCTTGTCTTAATAGTATTCAGTATATCACCTGTAATCCAGTTTGGTTGATTTTGTTGCTTAATATCATTCAGTATATCACCTGTAATACAGTTTGGTTGATTTTATTGCTAATATCATTCAGTATATCACCTGTAATCCAGTTTGGTTGATTTTGTTGCTTAATATCATTCAGTATATCACCTGTAATACAGTTTGGTTGATTTTGTTGCTTAATATCATTCAGTATATCACCTGTAATCCAGTTTGGTTGATTTTGTTGCTTAATATCGTTCAGTATATCACCTGTAATCCAGTTTGGTTGATTTTGTTGCTTAATATCATTCAGTATATCACCTGTAATACAGTTTGGTTGATTTTATTGCTTAATATCATTCAGTATATCACCTGTAATCCAGTTTGGTTGATTTTGTTGCTTAATATCATTCAGTATATCACCTGTAATACAGTTTGGTTGATTTTATTGCTTAATATCATTCATTATATCACCTGTAATACAGTTTGGTTGATTTTATTGCTTAATATCATTCAGTATATCACCTGTAATACAGTTTGGTTGATTTTATTGCTTAATATCATTCAGTATATCACCTGTAATCCAGTTTGGTTGATTTTATTGCTTAATATCATTCAGTATATCACCTGTAATCCAGTTTAGTTGATTTTGTTGCTTAATATCATTCAGTATATTACCTGTAATACAGTTTGGTTGATTTTATTGCTTAATATCATTCAGTATATCACCTGTAATACAGTTTGGTTGATTTTATTGCTTAATATCATTCAGTATATCACCTGTAATCCAGTTTGGTTGATTTTATTGCTTAATATCATTCAGTATATCACCTGTAATCCAGTTTGGTTGATTTTATTGCTTAATATCATTCAGTATATCACCTGTAATCCAGTTTAGTTGATTTTATTGCTTGACTCACTCAAAATTAATAGGACCATGAGTGTTCAGGTGTCAGTAAAATATCTTTCCAGATGTCAAGAACATCTGATGGGTCATACAAAAGATTGAATTGCTGACCAAGGGATATCTTTCAGTTCGTTAAGGATTATTTGTGAATTGAATCTTTTCATTATTAGATACTTTTTATATTTGTGATGATACGTTTTACTTTTTTGACTTAATCTTCATGTACAGCATATAGGATAATGATCACTTATGGAATATTGGGGAACTACAACTTCTGTAATATTGTCAGCATTGTTAGTATAAATATGATCAATTAGTGTTTCAGATAACTCTGATCCTAGTGTGTACATGAACTAGCTGTTGATAATTCAGGGAATTCATGGTTTTAATCCAGGTTTGGTGTCATAAAGTAAATTGTAATTGAAGTCACCCACTAAACAGGCTTCAATGTTTTCTATATACAGAGTTTCAAGCTTATTTTGAAATATAGTATACTGAGTAGTGTCAGTGTTTAGTGGTGTATATACACAGCCTAATACAAATGGTTTTTGGACATTATGTCTCATTTCTAGCCAGATTATTTCTATACCAACTTCATCAAGGTCATATCAATGTTTGAAAGAAATGCCATCCTTAATGTTAAAGAAGAAGTCCAGCACCCTTTTGAAAAAATTGGACTTTTCTTTGAAAACTGAAGTTAAGAATTTTATCATCATGAAAAAGTTCATGTAAGAAGGTTTAACTGAATGCAAAAATATCAATGATTTTTTTCCTGAGAGAAATAATTTTATAATGTCTAGTTTTGGAAAAACATAATGGATGTACCGATGGCAAATTTTGAGACCTTTTTGCTTAAGCCACCGATTTTGAGAGAATTCTGTTTTGATGGTTTTGAGATGAATGATATGGAATATCTGAATTTTCACTATCAGTATAAATGCAACTGGTCCCGATCTTATAACCTATATGGCCACTGTGGTGATATGGAATATCTGAATTTTCACTATCAGTATAAATACAACTGGTCCCAATCTTATAACCTATATGGCCACTGTGGTGGTCATCTTGGACATCTTATTTTTAAGAATACAAGAGATAGTTTCTACACCTTGCAATTAAAATGAAGAAAGCTTATTTTGCTTTTCTGGCATTCATTTTGGCCAGTAGAGTATCAATTCCTTGAGGAACTCTTGCTTTGGACTCTAGGCTAGTCTCCATTATAAGGAAAGGGTGTGATGCTGGTGAGTTGGATGAATGTTTACTTGAATAAATTGCTTGCCTTTCCTTTAGTTATTAAATTAGCTTTAATGAAGCAAACATAAGGCTTTCAAGTTTAAAATCAAAAAAATAAGTTATGAATCAGTTGATGTATAGAACATGTTTTTTTTGCATTTAAATGTTATTGACTCAGAGGTTAGGTAAAGAAAAAGTGCATCAGGGTTCTGAATGTGGATAAAATTGCAAAAAGTACAAACAATTAATACACCTTCATGTGCACCTCAGGAAGTCCACAGTCAAGATGTCTCATATGTAATATTTGTGTCTTAATAAAGATGATCACGCTATGGTGTGCTTAGTTTTTTTGTTTTAGCTTGTAAGCTGATAATTTGTTTCATATATTCAGATGGCCCAGACAATGTACAGCTTAACCCCTCTGGTGGGATTATCAGGGCCATAGAAAACCACTCAGTCATTATTCAATGTACAGCAGACTGTAACCCTACCTGTAGTTTCCAGTGGAGGAGAGGGTCAGTGCCTGGATATCTCAAACCCAACCAGACCTTGATGATAGACAGAGTTGGCAAGAGTGATACAGACAACTATACATGTACTGTGTCCAACAGCATTACTGGTAGATCTCAGAGTCTTCAAACAATATTGATAGCCATATGTAAGTACAGCAAATAGGAATCTTTCAGACAGTAACACTATACTCTGCTGTAGCTTTATTCACCAGGCCAAGACCAGAAAGATATATACAGCTTCTGAAAGTTTGAACCCCATGCCAAACAAATATTTGCAGAAAAATGTATGTCTCCACAGGAAATTAATGAGACATATTCTAAAAACATTAAATATATGTAAGTTAATAAATACTTTCTAAAACTATTAAGTACATTTAAAATAATAACTCATATACTAAAACCATTAAATACATGTAAGATAATAAATCATTGTTTTAGATTTATAAATTAAAATATAAAAACTTTTTAGGTGTTTATTTTTAAATACATTTATGTAGTATGAAATGAAGAAATCATGTCATATCTGTATTTGAAGATACACATAGAACTGCTGAATGTGTCTGTCATTCTTAAGAGTAGTATTGAATTATGGTCAAAAAAGAAAATGTTTCCATCTTTCTATAACCTGAAGATTTAAATGAATATCATAATAGTCTAACACAGAGATTTCAAGAACAATTCTTAATATTGTTATCATCATTGAAAACACAAACTTTCTCATTAAGTCAACAAAACTAAATATATTATTGTTAAAAACATGATAATTTTTTCCTCTTGGAAGATTACAACAAAGACCGTTATTATAACCAGTGACTTTTCTTTTCATACATTCAGTGTAGTTTGTCCACCATTATATGCAATACATTGTGCATGAATAAGAATTGAAAAATCTATATTTGAAATTCAATCTTTTTTTTTATAATTTACATAAAAGCATGTTCGTTTGAGTACATACAAATCTGTAATATCTCATAATCTTTTTCTTCATCTGATAAACTGTATTGTAAAATATGACCCAAATAAGTATAACTGTATTGTAAAATATGACCCAAATAAGTATAACTGTATTGTAAAATATGACCCAAATAAGTATAACTGTATTGTAAAATATGACCCAAATAAGTATAACTGTATTGTAAAATATGACCCAAATAAGTATAACTGTACTCTAAAATATGACCCAAATAAGTATAACTGTATTGTAAAATACGACCCAGATAAGTATAACTGTATTGTAAAATATGACCCAAATAAGTATAACTGTATTGTAAAATATGACCCAAATAAGTATAACTGTATTGTAATATGCAATATGTAACTGGTCATTAAGAAGTACAAAGGGAGGTGATGATATTTTGAAAGAAGTTGACTGAAAATTAATGCTTGCTGCTTTTTGTGTATTTTATGTGACATGATTCTCAAGTGGGTAATGCTCACATATCTTTAATAATATTCTTGAAAGTGATAGAAGGACTTAGCAATGACATATCAACATCAAAACTAAAACTGTAAAGACAAAAAGCATTTGATAACAAATGCAATGCCGTATTATTGTTTAGACATCCTTATAATGATTTAAATTGTATATGTATATGTTAAATAACAAAGATGAAAAAGAAACACATCCTGCCTCACTCAGTTGGTTATTTGAAAATACTTGGATACTGCACTTTCTCATCATGAAACTGTTTGCCATATTAGTTAACATGGATACTGTACTTTTCCATCACGAAACTGTTTGCCATATCAGTTAACATGGATACTGTACTTTTCCATCACGAAACTGTTTGCCATATCAGTTAACATGGATACTGTACTTTTCCATCACGAAACTATTTGCCATATCAGTTAACATGGATACTGTACTTTTCCATCACGAAACTGTTTTCCATATCAGTTAACATGGATACTGTACTTTTCCATCACGAAACTGTTTGCCATATCAGTTAACATGGATACTGTACTTTTCCATCACGAAACTGTTTGCCATATTAGTTAACATGGATACTGTACTTTTCCATCATGAAACTGTTTTCCATATCAGTTAACATGGATACTGTACTTTTCCATCACGAAACTGTTTGCCATATCAGTTAACATGGATACTGTACTTTTTCCATCACGAAACTGTTTGCCATATCAGTTAACATGGATACTGTACTTTTCCATCACGAAACTGTTTGCCATATTAGTTAACATGGATACTGTACTTTTCCATCATGGAACTGTTTGCCATATCAGTTAACATGGATACTGCACTTTTCCATCACGAAACTGTTTTCCATATCAGTTAACATGGATACTGTACTTTTCCATCACGAAACTGTTTGCCATATCAGTTAACATGGATATTGTACTTTTCCATCACGAAACTGTTTGCTATATCAGTTAACATGGATACTGTACTTTTCCATCATGAAACTGTTTGCCATATCAGTTAACATGGATACTGTACTTTTTCCATCACGAAACTGTTTGCCATATCAGTTAACATGGATACTGCACTTTTCCATCACGAAACTGTTTGTCATATCAGTTAACATGGATACTGTACTTTTCCATCATCAAACTGTTTGCCATATGTTAACATGGATCCTGCACTTTCCCATCATGAAACTGTTTGCCATATCGGTTGACATGGGTATGAACTGTATAGACAGGTACTACATTGTTTAATAGATTTTAAAAATTGCAAAATAATTTACCCAATGAAAAATCTTTAAAGCATGTAAGCACAGGACTGCCATGTTCTAAATAAAATCCAGTTTTCTTTCAGCCTGGATTTTATTGTAGCCATTGTTAAAATCATGTTATTACTATTATGTAATGGAAAGTCTTATTAAAGATAATGTTTCGCCAGAAGACTAACTATTATATTTAGTAGGTCTTGAATGAAAAGAATGCTTATCTGACCTCAAATATGGCCACCATGACAGCCATTTTGAAAATGTTATTGTCACCCCTCCTCCTAAACAGAAAGTTACATTTGGAATGCGTATTTTGCCAGAAGACTTCTTATGGTGTCCAGTTCTTTCTAAATGAAAATGGTGCCAGTCTGACATCCAGTATGGCTATCATAGTGGCTGTCTTGAAAATCTTATCGCTATTCCTTAAGAATTGTTGATTATATTAGTACAGTGTGACCCCGCTATAGCATGCCCGGTTATAACATGAATTCAGATATTACATGGTCATGGCATGGTTCACAAAATTTTATATACATTGATATTTCTCGCACATGAAAAAAAAATCTTTCTTAAAAGTACGAAAAAAATGTAAACTGTTTATTATCATTTTGGGGAAGGGATCGCGCATGAATAATACAAGATGATCATGGCGTGGCTCCTGAAATTTTATATGTATTTTTCTCATACACGAAACAATAGTTTTTTCTTCTTAAGAGTACGATAAATAAAGTTTAAAATGTTTATTCTAGGATCGCATAGGGCTTCGCCAATGTTGCAAACTGCAATTTTATATTCCTTATTGGTGGCAAAATATAACATGTGACGATTATTTTTTTATTTAAACATGTATATACAACCATTGTGGAGAAATTCAGAGGCCCATTGAAAGGAAGCTGCAAACTTGATATAAAATGCACTGATATTTATCTATTGTAAAATAAACAATTTCTTTGTCCATATTGACAAACCATCTTAACAGTGCATTGTTATATCATAATCTGCTTATGTTGACATCAAGCATGAGTATTGTATGTTGTGAGATATCCACTTTTTAGTTGTTGACATTTCTGGTAGTAGAGATCAACTGGACAAGGTATTATCTCATAATCTATCTTTCGTCAGATTTTTGTCCACTCACTAGTAATTAATAGATTCACATAGACTGACATTTGTGTGTGGATGGTAAGTAAAATTTATCTTCTTTCCACTCAGAATTAAATCATTCAGAGCACCCACATTTTCTGTACTAATCACTGTCATTAGACCAGAACACCTGTGTCTCTGTTGTCTGTTGACCCTTTCTTAAAATTCTGACACATGCATGGAAGACAGCAGCACTCCGCTACCACAAATGTAAAAAAATTAAAAAATAATTCACTTACTTGTTGGTCTATTCAATAGGCAGGGAGGAACTGTAACTTCAATCGACCGAACAGTGGCCAATTACTTTTTTACAAATGAACCCAGATAAAACAGTTTGCTGAAATTTCAAAGAAAACATTACCTTTGAAGAACTGACTGTTATGAAAATGTACTTAGCAAATGGAAACAAAAATCAGTCTCAATCATGCAATACAATTATTTGATGTTACCACCACAATAAGAAACTGACATTTTTTGGATTCTCCAAAGCTGGCCTTTAGCGGTGACTTCAATAATGCATGCACCTTTCATCAAAGAAAGCCAACTTCAATCTCCAATAAAAACAGAACTTTTCTTCAAAGAAGTCAGTACCAAACTTAAATAAAAGTAATGGAATCTGTTGGATTTTTTCACTTTCCAGCATGACTGGAACACATTTATTGTGCCGTGAAAATTTCCTTTTTGCAGGGGAAAAGTTTGTGCCTATGAACGCTACCAACTGCGGCTTAAAATGCAAACTAAGTTTTATCGACTTGGGATGTACTGAAAAGCAAATGGACATTCGTCATCCGTTACATGATTGTGCTGTGTTTTTCCAATGAATTCAGACCTATATGATTTGAATCTGTGTGTGCATTTTTTCGATGGAATTACTTGTATTGTGGATTTAATGTATGTGATATGTGATCAGATTTTTGCGGGTGAGTACATGGTGTTGATGCTCTATTCATGCAATACATAAGACATATATATAAACAGTATACACGTATATGTACCAATCCGTGGTTCTCTAAATAAAGTAAAATATTATATATACTTTCTCTGTTTTCACTACAGGTGTATTTCCCATTTAATATGCACTGATTTAAGATGGTAACTGTGCCAATGAAGCACATATTTAACACCCGCAACCCTACTCGTGCCCCCGCAAATTTTTTGGGGTACATGCATCATTTTATTCAGCTAACTGACCTGGTTGCTTATAACACGGTTCGGCCTATAACACTGTCAGGTTCTTTGGCTCAGAACTACTGTGTTATAGCAGGGTCACATTGTATTTTGTTTTCACAAAGACTGCTATGATATCATGTTGGTTCTAAATTAAAAGGGTGCCCTGCAAACATCCATTATTGCTGTAGTGTCTTTTTTGTCCCTGATGAAAATAATACTGGTTTTGTGTCCAAGCCAACTGCTACAGCCCCCCCCCCCCAATGAAACAAGAAACATTCAGTTTTAGAATAGTCCCTGTTTTAACTTGTTTTAATCAGTTTTTAGACACAAAGTCTAGAAAATGCATAACACTTACTCAGTAAGCACAGTTGGTTGATACTATTGATCAATTAGATCTCCAGATATTATTATTGTGGGTGATAATAAAGGATAATTTTTCGTCTTTTTGTTTGATTCTAGGGTTTAGGACACAACTGTACATAATAGAAAGATTTCAGACATATTTCCATTTAATCCGATCAGGCATTTGCAGTGGGTGGATTTGGCTTTTCAAAAAGTTGTCTTTACTTTGAAAATTGACAGCTTATAACTTTTTGCCAAAGTTGTGCTTAGCTTCATAGCCCAGAACCTTAAACAAAATTTGCCTAAAACCCAGTAGTGCAGAACTTTGGCTAAAATTTCATTTAGCTTAGATGGGTTGAGAACATTAGCTAAAATTTGGCTAAGCCTTCAGAGTTCAGAGCTTTGCCAAAAATTGGCTTAACTTTGACAGCCCAGAACATTAGGTAAATGTGACAAAAAATTGTCTGTCCATGACATTACCCCAAATTAGGTTCAAACGTAGCTATTCTTGCTCATAAAAGAACCTAGTTACCTAGTTAAGCCACTATTCATTTTGAAAAATAAGTCTCCCCATTATGATCTCACAGTTTTGTAACAATAAGTATTTTCATGAATAGGTCATTTTCTATTCTGCAGATAGGCCACTCTCACCATTGTCCTGCAGTTATGCATACATTTTACCATTGTCCTGCAGTTATGCATACATTTTACTATTGTCCTGCAGTTATGCATACATTTTACCATTGTCCAACAGTTATGCATACATTTTACCATTGTCCTGCAGTTATGCATACATTTTACCATTGTCCTGCAGTTATGCATACATTTTACTATTGTCCAACAGTTATGCATACATTTTACCATTGTCCTGCAGTTATGCATACATTTTACCATTGTCCTACAGTTATGCATACATTTTACCATTGTCCTACAGTTATGCATACATTTTACCATTGTGCTGCAGTTACGCATACATTTTACTATTGTCCTACAGTTATGCATACATTTTACCATTGTCTTACTGTTATGCATACATTTTACCATTGTCCTACAGTTATGCATACATTTTACTATTGTCCTGCAGTTATGCATACATTTTGCCATTGTCCAACAGTTATGCATACATTTTACTATTGTCCTGCAGTTATGCATACATTTTACCATTGTCCTGCAGTTATGCATACATTTTACCATTGTCCTTCAGTTATGCATACATTTTACCATTGTCCCTCAGTTATGCATACATTTACCATTGTCCTGCATGCATACATTTTACCATTGTCCCTCAGTTATGCATACATTTACCATTGTCCTGCATGCATACATTTTACCATTGTCCCTCAGTTATGTATACATTTACCATTGTCCTGCAGTTATGCATACATTTTACCATTGTCCTGCATGCATACATTTACCATTGTCCGGCATGCGTACATTTTACCATTGTCCTGCATGCATACATTTTACCATTGTCCTGCATGCATACATTTTACCATTGTCCTGCATGCATACATTTTACCATTGTCCTGCATGCATACATTTTACCATTCCTGTCATGCATCTGTGCCTTGGTTTATTAATAGAGATTATAATCGTAGGTTTTATTAATAGAAATTATAATGGCAGGTTTTATTAATAGAAATTATAATGGTAGGTTTTATTATGAGTGTTCTGCAGTTCATGTACTTATTAAAGTAAAAAAAAATCATTTCAAACTACACTATACCTCAGACAGTAGAAAAGAAATTCTGATCAACTTGTTATTTGGCTTTGTCTGGTTCTGTGAGTTGACAGAACATGTTGAACATATTGTCAGATTTGAACCAAAATTAAAACACAATGGTAGAGAACAGTTGACAGATAGAAGTAAACTGGTCTATTTACTGTTTAATGTTCAAAAACAGATTAGAACATATTGGTAAGGCTATCTTAGACTAGAACATAATGGTATTGATAGGTCAGATCAGGACATACTGTCAAGGATTAGTTAGACAGGATATACTGTTATGGAATGTCAGACCAGGACATACTGTCAAGTATTGGTTAGACAGGATATACTGCCATGGAATGTCAGAACAGGACATACTGGTATGGATTAGTCAGACAGGACATACTGCTATGGAATGTCAGACCTGGACATACTGTTATGGAATGTCAGACCTGGACATACTGTTATGGAATGTCAGACCTGGACATACTGTTATGGAATGTCAGACCAGGGTGTACTGGCTTGGATAGGTTAGACCAGGATTTACTGGTTTTGATAGGTCAGAATAGGATGTACTAGTATGAATAGATCAGACCTGGACATACTGGTATGAAGGGGTCAGACTAGGATGTATTGGTATGGATGAGTCAGACTAGGACTTACTAGTATGGAAGGTCAGACCAGGACATACAGGTCACTATGTAGTTAATGCCTGACAGAGATTGATCCTAGGTCCCGCCCAGAGTAAAAACACTGGAAGATAGAAACTCTGCCCCCGCCTCTCCTACGCCAGATCAAGGCATCATCAGCATAATGTCTCAAGAAGGAAAATGCTGGAAGAGAGCTAGTGTACCCCCCAGCTAGGCCATGAATAGCATCTTTCTAAACTCAATGTCACAGTGAAGGCTGAGAGCAAGTTGCATGTCCTAGGGAAGAGAGAGCCATGATCTTGCTAATTTTCTTTTGATGGAGTCATATTTTGACATCTAATTGTTTATACTGTCAAATGGTGCTGATCTGATAGATAAACATTGCAACATGGAGTTTTCACCAAATGACTTCTAATGATGTCTAGCTTGTTCCCAGAAAGATAGTGTAAAACGTCTAACCAATAGCAGCTAATTTGAAAATCTTGTTAGTGCCAAAAATATCAGAGATGGTTTCAGTATTCAGCAGTTACAAAGAAAAATGGTTGTATCTTCCTTGCTTAGCAAGTGGTGCTTGAGCAAATTGTTAGTTTGGAGTTAGGGTAAGTATTGCCTGTCCTGTTCTGGTTCCTGGATTTTTGTGTGCGATTCATTTTATTTCAGTACTTAATATGTTGCAAGTTGAGGGTAAATTTGCTTGCATGAGGTGGTATATACAACTAACCTACTTCTTACGCTTTGTACAAGCATTGAAAGATGTCTCATTTGTTGACCCAGGATATAAAGAGGGAGGAGTAAAGGCCTCTCTTCCTTTTCATCACAGGACATCTCCCTCTATTCTCAGGACAAGTCTGGCATGGTTTTATAACTTTGCCAACTGAGGATGTGTTTACTGATACATTTATTATCAAAATGATGAGTGAACAGGCATTGGTTACATTCCATCGTGGTTAATATAATCAGGAAATGTCTCAGAATTGCATTGTAGACAAATTTGTGCCATTTTATTTCAATCATTTCTGTGAGATTTTACATCTTATATTAAATGAATTTGAAAGTAAAGATGGTAAATTATGAATACCAAAGTGAATTCTAGTTATATCATGTAGTTTCTTTTCTGAGACCCTTTAGCTTCAAGTATACGAGGTCATATTGTGTTGAGTTTCAGGTTGACATGGTAACATTTTTCTTCTTGTAAGCCATGCACACATAGAACTATTCCAAGAAAAGAGGTACATTACTTTTTATTAATGATAGATTGAACAATTAGGCAGGAAATTCAGCAAACTTGTATGTCAGAAAAATGTCAAAATGTTTTACATCTGCATTAATATTGAGTCCATACAAAAGAAGAATTTATAGACACTTTGACATACACACACACACACACACACACACACACACACACACACACACACACACACATAGTCCAGGAACACTTTGAGTTTAGAAAGAAGAATTTATAGACACTTACACATACATACACACACACACACACACACACACCCCCACACACACACATAGTCCAGGAACATAGGACTGTCTAAAAGAGACTGTGTATTCAAGGATAAAGACATATCTGTACTTGAAGAGAGGCTGGCAACAAGTTTCATTTATAACTAATTTAAAAAAAATGTAGCAACCATGGTCACCACTATCACCCAGTTTGGGCACATGTGCATATATAATACAATTTTAATAAGCTTAAAGGTAATATACAATATGTATATGATTGACTGGCAAGGATGTTAAGGTAACATACAATATGTATATGACTTGCAAGGATGTTAAGGTAAACTCCAAAATGCTTGATCATCTCCATTTTGTTCAGCTTTCTTATAGCTTCTGTCTGCCTGTCTGTCTCTCATACACATGCATGAATAGTCATGAGCAGAAGATTTGTATTAATCAGGAAACAGTGAAATGATAAACAGCAACGAGCTAGATAATGAGAAATGTAAACAACCAGTTGAAATCGCAATATTTGAATACACATTTTAGTATTTAGTATATGAATTGCTTCTTACATGTTGGGTGCCTTTGAAAGCTTTCTTCTTTATGGGTTCAATTTTGATAGAGTTTTTGCCCTTTCTTAGTCAATATTACATCTGTCCCACAACAGATCCCTCCCTATAATCAGCATAGCTTGGAAACCATAGTAACTTCTGATGCAGTCTGGTGTGTGTATCATCACACAGACCTCGATGTGTCTTTGATGTGTTTTGTCTTTGTCAATTCTAGCTGGAAAAGAGTTATTACCCTTGAAAATTAACTTATATAATAAGCTGGTTTGCTTATCCCTGTTGTGGAGGAGACCAATTTTTTTGAATAGTATTTGCATTGTAAACTAATTTTCCTTCTGCATATTACATGTCACAAAAACAAACATTAATAAGCCCTGGATTCAATATGAGTTGTGGTAAACATAGGTTTGGGAGCAGACCAGAAGTTTTCACTCCAGTTATATAGGACTTTATTTAGATCTAAACTTGACTGAGGCTCACTTGTGTACAAATTAGATTGTAATTCTTACCTATAGATTCTTATTATGATACACAAACAGGGAGTATATTCTCAGTCTGGCAGCATTGATGACTTCCCCATTAGAAAGCCTCTGTGTTAAGGCAAATAAACCATTACTTTATCTCAGACAAATGATTGATTATACTACCAAACCATCCTCTAATCCTTCTAATACTGCATATGATGCCATTTTTAGACTGAAATGCTGAAATACACTTCATACACTTAGAAAACAAATTTCATTTAACTTTTTGGTAGACAAAATTGTCATCACTCAGAAGCAGCAAAATTCAATCTAGCAAATACTCCAAACGTACATACTTCGTAATGAACAATGTGGTTATGAAAAAAAATATTTAATTTTTCCCTTGTCAAAAGTCCTCAACAAATTCTCTTACTGTTTGGAGTTGATTCAATGAAATTATAAGAGGCTTCTATTATGAAAAGAAGAAGATGCAAAGTTTGACTTGCTGCAGCAGCAACCAGTTGCACCATCTAGAGCCAGTCAATAGATACAACAGCAGCCAATGGCACCATCTAGAGCCAGTCAATAGATACAACAGCAGCCAATGGCACCATCTAGAGCCAGTCAATAGATACAACAGCAGCCAATGGCACCATCTAGAGCCAGTCAATAGATACAACAGCAGCCAATGGCACCATCTGGAGCCAGTCAATAGATACAACAGCAGCCAATGGCACCATCTAGAGCCAGTCAATAGATACAATAGCAGCCAACGGCACCATCTAGAGCCAATCAATAGATACAACAGCAACCAATGGCACCATCTAGAGCCAATCAATAGATACAACAGCAGCCAGTGGCACCATTTAGAGCCAGTCAATAGATACAACAGCAGCCAATGGCACCATCTAGAGCCAATCAATAGATACAACAGCAGCCAATGGCACCATCTAGAGTCAATCAATAGATACAACAGCAGCCAATGGCACCATCTAGAGCCAATCAATAGATACAACAGCAGCCAATGGCACCATCTAGAGCCAATCACTAGATACAACAGCAGCCGATGGCACCATCTAGAGCCAGTCAATAAATAAGCAGCAGAGGGGGTGAATCAGACATGATTTCAAACAAAAGTAAGGCTTCTATGGCTGAGTACCCTTAGGGAAGGGGGGTATATGTCAGTCGTAAAGACGTATTTATGTCCTATGAAGAGTGATCAGGAAATAAAAAATCGAGAGAAAAAAATTTAAAAAAAAAAATAAAGTCCCCATTTGCCAAATGATTTTGTCCTTGCAAGGGTCTCCGTTGGGTTAAAAAAAAACTCACCCGTTAATTTGATCAAGTCCGATACGATATCGTGTTCGAGGGTCTTAGGACGAAAATCCTTAGGACTTTACAAACAGACTAATTTGTAAGACCTCACCTTGTAAATCAATCAGATTATTGGACTGGTCAGTGAGTTTGAAATTAATTCTGGTTAATGAATCATTATGACATCGCATATAGACTGGATTAACAGGAGACTCAATGATTAAAAATCCTGGAGGGGCTATTGGTGCAAATGAATACAAAATATATCCTTGCTGAGCTTGATTTGATCGTTCGAGATTAATTTGATAGCTTCCTTCGATAACATCGCATACTAAATTGAGCGTAATCACCGAGGTTATATTCACGTTGAACGGAGCTATATGCCTGCCGCCACCATCTGGGTCATTATTATGTGTCAGGATTTTTATTTCCGGTGATGTTGTTTTTTTCCACGCATCATGAATTATTTTAAAACCAATATCGATGGCATCATTGAGAAGTTTTTTTTTAGTTCTGGTACGTTATATCCTGGTAGTTTGAATGCTGGAATACCTTTGACGGGGATATTATATTTATTTGCAAATAAATTTCTTGTTTCAGGACTACTGTCACCTAATACCTCTTGAATAATTTGTGAATGAAATGTTTCCATGTCATTGATGATTTTGTTACATGTTTCTACAACGCTGATAAATTCATCTCGGGTGAGAGTGCCGGATTTAAGGGATATTAACAACAACGAAATATCGTTATTGAACGCTGTGAAATTTTCAGTGATTTTATCCTGTCGAATTAAGTAGGCTTCTCTCTTAGTTGAGGCATTTACCAATTCATGAAAAAAATTCGGGTTGATGTAATCGCTATAGCTTTTAATTGGATTATCAGATTTTATCCTGTCGGTGATATAATCAGATTTTTGTAGTTCAGGTAGTAAACTAACAATTTCTCCCCGAGGTGGTAATTCAGGCCATCCTAGTACGGTTCTAATAGAACTCTGATAAATATCTACGACGTATCCTTCTGTGCGTATTTCAATGGCAGATGATAGCGTGGGTTCATGAACCGTTATAGCGATTTTCGATTCTGCTCCAGTAATCGATTTTATTCTACGCGCTAATTCATTATTGATTTGTTCGATTTGATATGACCCTGTTGGTATTGAAACGACGTTCCAGTCTGGAGTCCCGTCTGGTTTATTCTTATTTGCAAATACCAGTGAATTATTCGGTTGTTGACCACCAAATGATTTTGATTTGATATTAGGCCAACTGTGATACACTCATAGTTTTGCTAGCGCTATCTCCTTCACGGGGACTGGGATAGGGAAATTCACACTGAATTCTGGATTCGTTGAGGTTATTGAGATCATGCTTGTTTGTACTGGGTTCGTGTTCTCCACTATTTGTTGAAGTAATTCCTGCGGTGTTGTCATTGTTATTATACTCATGATGTATTTCTAATTTTGATATCGCGGAATCATAGACACGTACCATCACTGAGAACTCACTATCTGATATCGTTGAGGTTATTGAGATCATGCTGGTTTTCGGGTTTGTGTTCTCCAATTCCATCGGTGTTGTCATTGTTATTATACTGTTGTTGTATTTCTAATTTTGATATCGTGGAATCATAAATACTGACCATCGCTGAGAACTCACTATCTGATATAATTGTATCATCGAGTGACGACGATATCATCGAGGATTATTGCGAATATGCGGTTGATACAACATGAAATTGAATTAAGTAATCTTGCAGTTTACTCTGGCTGCATGATGATATTTTTTTTGTGATCCCGGTTGATATACCCGCGATTGTAGCCGCCGCAGAAATGCAAATTGGAACTACGACCGGGGCAATCATTGTAACCGATGCAAGTATTATTCCAGCACCAGCAAGAACGCCTGACACCGAGTACATAGTAACATCAATTGCGGTGATTCTTCGGCGGTATTTTTTTATTTTTATTTGATACTCCTCGGCGAGGGTTTTGAGTCTAGTTTGAAATTCTCTGACTTGATCATAGCGATATTGCGATGATGAAATCCTTTTTATTTTAAAAACGCTAGCGTTTTCAATTGTGAAATCCGAAGGATTTTCCTTTCAATTTAGTTATTTACTTAAATCCGCTACAAATTCCAAATACCACGTTGTTGAAACCCTAACCAAATTTTTATCAGTAGATGTTATCGTGAACTTTTCAGTTGTATCCTTGTCAATGATCGTTGAAATCGTATTGTTGACCCCGGATGAACTTGACGATGAAATATTGAATTGAGTCGTTGTTACTAGTGTTAATCGATAAATACCTTTAACGGTTGCAGTGATATCTAATTTGTTGTTTGTAGGTGTCCACGCAAATGATCCGTGTTGGATCGTGTATACTACGTTATTAGTTTTCTCATGAGGAATTTTTGTTTTTTCAATGATTGTTATCATCCTCGGAAAATCAGTTTTGATGTCTTCGATGAAGTTTTTCGTCTCATCAATAAATGAATTAATTTCAGCGATAGATGGTGTAACTACAATCGGAGACCCAAAGAACTTATGAACGAGCAGCAGAGAGGGTTAACAGACCAACTTTTTAGGCGTCAACGATTCTTCCTTATAGTTAATATTTACTAGGAAGTCTCAATTTGTCAAATAGATCTTCCTTCTATTAATATTTACTAGGAAGCCTCAATTTGTCAAATAGATCTATCTAGTAAATATTAACTATAAGGTTCCATTTGGTAAAAAAAAATGACGCCAAATATATGGCGTTCACGTCGTTGCTGCGTTACGCTAACCGATACGATGATGAATTAGCGATATCTTTTTTATATAAAATGTCGAACATCGGAGAAGCACAAATAAGTAGATTAACACGAGAACGGTTGGCTGCAATTAAGAAATTTCTCCCGGTGAGAGATTCTTTTAGAGATAATTTGCAAGCGCGTCAACAAGCGAAAGAAGATTTTACCACCGATACTAAAGAATTATTTAAGCCTATAACTGACGCAACTGGGGAAGTTGTAACCGCAATAAAAGAATCTAAATCTGTTGTTGCACCTGAGGTTGTACCAGAGGAAAAACTTCCAAAGAAAATTGATAGAGGAAATCAAATGCTACGAGATAAATTTACTGAAGATTTTTTAGCAGATATTGATAAAATGGATCCAGAATCATTGGTAGATTTTACAGCTGCTAGTTTCATTAATAGATATAACTATTTAAAACCAGAATCAAAGAAAAGTTTTATCAATAATTTTAAACAATGGATTGATGTAGTTTATAAGGTTAAAACAGGGTTTAATCAAGCTAAGAAATCTGATGATCTGTATAATAATTTTGATGCCGCTGTTAGACTTCGAAATGTTGAAAATAAACAAATCGGAAAAGCTCAACAAGCACGTGTACCACCAACTCCCACAAAACGAGAACAACGAAGACAACAACAACGATTAAGACAAGAACAAACAAGTGTACAAGCAAGTCCACGAAGACAAGAAGACCCTGTTATGGAAGATCCCGAAGAAGAACCTGAAGAGGATGTATTAAAAAAATTAGGTTTTGGTTATCGTGGTGGTAATATACCCTGTTCAAGAAGTGTCCTCGATGATATATCACGGTTAGAAATTCTTATTGGAGGAAAACGAGCAGGAAATAATTCTCCTAAAATAATTAACGAGGCAACCGAAATCTGTCAGCGGTTATTTCAAGGACGTGTAATGGATATCGGACTATATCGTAGTTTCATCGATGAACTTACCGATGATTATTACAGTGATTAGACATATAGCATTTAAATAAAATGATAGTACATCGTAGTATGAACAGAGCAAGACCTGTTTACGTTGTAAACTCAAGATTTCCGGTTTACAAGCTCACTTATGGAAATGGACTTGGTGATATTGTCAGTGGATTATTTACTAGAATTGCTCCAAAGATTTTACCTGTTGGTAAGGAAATCGCGTCAAAAGCTATTGGGGTTTTCGGTGACCGAGCTGGTAAAGTTATCGGTGATAGCGCATTTGATATGTTAGGTGATGCAAAAGAAAAACTTATGTCGTTGGCAAAACGTGGAAATAGAAATTCAAAGAAAAACGGAAATGGATTTCAACGAAGAAATGTACAACTACAGTCTACGGAACAAATGCCACCTAAGATAGGTAGTGCAATTAATAAAATTGCTGTGGCGCGGTTGAGAAAAATTGCTGGTTCTGGGTTAGCTCGGTTAAACATTTTAGATCAACTACGCTAATATAAAATGTTTCAGGATGAGATTGATGATGCTTTTAAGGTAAATGACCCCGTAGCAAGAAATAGATCTATACGCGATTATCAATATTTTTCATATCAAGCACAAAATCCAAATGTAAAGTCACAAATTGATCTTAGATTCGATGACACATCTAAATATTTCTTGCCGTGTGAAGCATTCATCGAAATAGAAGGACAACTGCGGAAAGGTGATGATACTCCGTATGCAGCCGCCGATAATCTTAAAGATACCCGGATTGGATTTGTCAACAACGGAATAATGGCGTTATTTATCAACGCCAGATATACAATTGGTTCTACTAAAATAGAATCCATCGATAACGATGTTGATATTGCAACAACAATTATAGGTTTAGCTAGATACTCTGATGATTTTATTAAATCAGCTGGTCATTCAATGATGTTTTCCAAGGATACTACCAATCACGCTGATCATCATCAATTTACTACAAGAACCCTAAATAAGTTAGATAATACTGCCTTTGCTGATGCTGCTAAAAGTGAACCTGTTGTTGTGAGTGATAATCTTGATTACAATGCAGGATTTGCGTTACGAAAAAAGAATATTGATGCCGAGGGTAGATTTTCATGTACGATTCCGTTGTCGCATATATTTGGATTTTGCAGAGATGTCAGGCGAGTAATATTTGGTTCTAGTCATACTGTAACACTTACACGAAGACAAGAAGATAATCTTGCTCTTTGGCGTGGTCCTGCTCCTGTAACAGATGGTCTTGTAACATTGACAAAGTTAGCGTTGTGGATGCCTGTTATGACTCCATCGTTGACAGTTGAGACTCAATTGCTGTCGTTTATGGACCAGGGAGGAAAATCAATGATGAGTTGGTGTGAGGTTACAACAGCTACTACATCTAGTCCTGGTCCTGGAGTTTTTACTTGGCAACTTGCATTGACGAAAAACATTTCCACGCCAAGACATTTTTTTGTTGTATTACAACACCAAAATAGAACTCAAAAGACAGCTGCTGGAGGTGATAGTCTACAATTGCGATCTCATATGATATTTGATAAATTTAGCGTCAATGAAGTATCATTGCGGATAAGTAACCAACAAGAACCCGTGGAAAATCTTATCATCAGTTACGGTAATAATCAAATAGGACGAGTTTATCATCGATTATGGTCGTTTATGGGTCGTGATCAAAACATTGATACTGGACTTCAAATATCACAGGTGGATTTTAAAGAATTATATCCGATTTATTACTTTTCGTTGCAACATCTTGATTTTTCTAAACACTCAACCGTTGATGTAAAATGTCAATCTCGTGTTGATCGTGCCCCCGACGGATTTAGAGCGGTTGCTGTTCTTCTCAGTGATAAATCTATGATACTTGAAGGTGGTGGTGGAAGAATGAGAGTCATTGATGCACCAGTGGAAAACCTGTAATTGAATCAATCGGTGTTATATAAAAATGTCGTATAACACTATTAATGTCACATTGACACCTGGTCAGATAAAAAAAACTTCAATCGAGTTCAGCTAAACAATGTGGAACTACGATTACGCTAAAACATGATCAAATGACCGGCGGATCAAATAAACTATCGTTGACGAAAACTCAGGTTAATCATTTTAATAGCGCGCTTAAGGAAAAAAAGGGAGTTCAGATTACGCTATCTGCGGCTGCGTTAGCGAATATGATTAAAACCGGTGGGATATTCCCGCTGTTGGCTGCGATTCCCGGGTTGATTGCATCAGTGGCCCCATCACTTCTTGGAGCGCTAGGAACTGGTGCCGCTGGTGCACTTGCTTCTGGTGTTGTCAATAAGATAATGGGTAAAGGTATTACGGGGAAATCAACGAGAAAAAAAAAGGGAAAGGGATTCAGACTACCAGGAAGTCGATTCACGCGATACTACAAAACCAATTAGTGGAAAATTTCAACGAAATTTCACCAATGTCAAATTTTGATCTATTAGAAGCTGTAAAAAAAACTCCCAATAAAGCATTTCAGAGGTGTATTCATGAAAGATCAATTACCAGCAGCGCCAACGATACCAGAAACTGGCATAATTAATATAGATGATAACACAGGACCTGGAACTCATTGGGTTTGTTACGCAATATATCCAACATCAATTATTTATTTTGACTCATATGGATTACCACCACCGGTTGAATTTGTCAAATATGTGTCTAAATTGCAAAGTAATTCAATTTGGTATTCAACGTTGCCCACGCAGACATTAACAGATCCTCCGATATGTGGACAAGAAACTCTTAACGCGTTAATGGTTATCTCGGCAAATCCTAAATTACCTCATAAAGCCATCCACGAGTACACAACGATGAAAAATTCTTCAGTGAAATTGTAAAACAATTTCCATTTGAGAGATAGATCTAATATAACAACAATGTCAGATATTTTTGGAAGATCAGTAACACGCCCTTCTACAGAAGGGGTTACTATCTCACAGGTAAAAAAGATAATCAACAAGGCTATCTCATCGATAGCAAACTTAGATGAATTAAAAAAATTATCTGATCAAATAAGCGCTAACACACAATTACAAAAAACCATCGATGACGTTAAAGTCACTGCTGGTGACTCCGCCGCGGATACGAAAAAACTACGTGACGATTATAACGATCATATAACCAAGTTTAATCAGCTCCAACAAGATATCATTAATGCCATTGAAACTCCCATCGATAATTTCTTTGGTGTTCCGCGTGTGACTACACCAAATCTCACAACGATAAAAGATTCTATGTTAGAACTAGCAACACTTCAAACCAAATATGAAGAACATGTAAAACAGTTTTCAACTTTTCGAAGAAATCTCGTTGATAAATTTCTCGGATCTCCATTTGATAAACTCGATATAAAACTTCCAGATATAAAGAAATCCATCGATGATCTTAAAACGACCACCAATAACATCGTATTGGATGCAACAAGGATGATAGCAATAGTTGAAAAAACAAAAATTCCTCATGATAAAACTATCAACGTAGTGTACACGATTCAATATGGATCATATACGTGGACACCTACAAATAACCTTTTACACGTTACTGCAGCCGTAAAGGGAATTTATCGATTAACGTTAGTGACACCAACGTTGTTCACGATATCATCATCGAGTTCAACCGGGGTAAATAATACGATATCAACGATCATCGACAAGGATATGATTGAACAATTCACGATTACATCAAACGACAACAACCTAGGGTTTCAATGACATGGTATGTTGAATTTGTAGCTGATTTAAGTAAACAGATAAACTAGAAGTTTCAATTGAAAGGGGAAAATCTTTGATTGGAAATTGCTGTGCAATTTCACCTTTGGATTTTTCATCAGAGAATTGTTGACTGCTTTAATAGATAAAATGTCAACGATGTCATTGGCACCAACCGCATTTGAATATCGTTATAACACTGTCAAAGAATTTCAAAATAAACTTGAGGCATTAATTACCGAGTATAGCAATAAAAAGAAAAAATACCAGCGTAGAATTACCGCGTTAGATGTAGCTGTTTACTCGGTATCAGGTGTAATTGCCGGCGCTGGAATAATACTATCGACGATGACAATGACAATGACAGCTCCAGTTGTTGTACCAATTTGTATATCTGCGGCTGCAACAATCACTGGATTATTTACCACGATAACAAAAAAAATATCATCGTGTTCTCAACAAAAATTACACAATTACGCTGTTAAACTTATTACTGCGTCAAACGCCTATTCGGAATTATCGGAATTATCAATGTTAATCTCGTCGGCGATTGATGATCAAATAATATCCGACGAAGAATTCTCGAAGATGGTTCGGCTGTATGATTCAACGATTTTAAAGTTGGAGCACAGTAACAATAATAACAATAATGTCATCGCAAGAAATCCTTCAACGAATAGCAACAAACACCGCCAACACAAAAACAAAGTTGATCTCGGTGGTAACGAAAACACCAGAATTTAGCGTTGAATTTAATCCTCCGTTGTCAGCATCTGCAATCGCGCTAACACAATTAAGATGCTACTACAGTTGGCCAAATGTAAGATCAACACCGTTCAATGGTAAACCTCCCAATAACAGTTTTACATTCACGTATAGAAAAACTAACCCTGATGGAACAAAAACAGAACCAGAAACACATACGATACATCTACCAACTGGCGTATACGATATCGAAGATATCAATGAAGCGATCATAGAATCCATCGAGGGGATAACAGGGCCAAATAAAATCGACATCAAGGATGAACCTGATAAATACCCAATTGAAATAAAGGGACACGAACCGTTGTTGTCAACGGTCATCGAAATAAATTCACCAGATTACTCCGTAGATATATATAACAGCTCAATTAGGACTCTATTGGGGTATCCTGAGTTTATTCCAGGCACCGTCGACATAAAAGATCTACCACCGGAACCGTTGAAATCCGATTTTATGTCCACGGAGAGGAATTCTCATGGTTTTTATAATGATGTTGATGATATACCTTAATTAACATATGAATTATTATCTTTAATACCTGAATTTGTTGATTCTAACGTTGTTGAAAATAATTTTAGATTAATGAACGCTGATTTTAATCGATTTCTAGGTTATTTAATAACTGCAATAAGTGAAATTCCACCACGTCGTAATGATGTCATCAAATATATGGAAGTGTGTAATGAAATTATCTATCAAATGGAAGTTTATACTCATAGAATTATTGATCATATTGATCATCCTAAACGTAGAACAGAATTTATGAAGGCTAATAAACTCAACGATGAAGAATATTTAAAATTTAAGTTTAAAGGATATAACGTATCATGGATGCAAGGAAAACTCAGTGACACCATCGATGAATTCTTCCCACGGATTCACCAAGTATGGTTAGATTCCTGGTCTTCCTGCATTACACCCAAGATTACCAGAACCTAAATACGCTGACTTCATCGATGATACACTACCTAGCGTTTCACAATTAGATTATTCCGATGATGGTTTCTTTCGTACAGTTATGTCAGAAAATGTAACAATTTATAATCGTGTATTAACAAACGACCAGAGTTCTGAGTATATAACGGAGGGTCCAATTAAGTGGATATTTACATCACAATCTACCGGGAAAAGTTTCACTATAACATACAATAATGTATCTGCGAGATTCAACAACATGAAGCGATTATATCAAACTCACCAACAACAACTTCGAAATCTTTTTCAAGGATCCCTCGGAAATTATTTGAATTTTTCAACAACAATTACACGTAATTTAATCAAACAACAACAACAACAATTAAATCAAACTATCGCTGATATGAATTCGTTAAATAAAAGATTACTCGATGAATCATTCGATAGAAATTTTCAAAAAGTGTTTTCGTTAACAGATAAAACTCGACCTGATTATAAATTTCCAGGGTATGATGTACCAGCGTTAAAAGCATCAACGAGAAAAATCATCGATGAATTCTTCCCACAGATTCACGCGTTATGGTTTAAACTGATTCCGCCAGAAGCAATCTTAACATCAACGAATTCAGTGTATCGTAATAACAAACACAGATCTCCCGGCAACGTTGATATATCATCTGTGATTGCAACACACGTTATCTGTGATGGTATCCTGGGAAGTTTCTCCGTGGACGTTTCAAAATCAAACAGCGCCACCCAAGGATATATCATGTACACGTTCTCACCAGACGTATCCCCGGGAAGTCTCATAGTGAAAAACCCACCTAATTTGACTTACTTGGAGCCCATTAATCCATTTCTGTCCAGGATGAATTTTTCAATAACCGACCAAGAATTTAACCTAATTGACCTTCGCGGGGAAACATTACAAATAACGCTAGATGTGAAAAGTTCCAGAAATGGAAATTGCTTTGCAATTTCACAAAGAACTTAAAAAAGAACTTTCAAGTCGAAACGATTTTCATTGTCATTGCAATTTCAAATTAAAAAAAAAACTATACTGCTTTAATAATGTATCAACACGTGCTAGTATCTATCCATGATAAAGAACTTCTTGTGGACGCTATCAGAGAGGTATTCGGGGGTAACACAACAAGTGAATTCTACGTGGATATAGTCATAGATAACCTCGGCGATGAAAAGTTTCTATTGACTGATTATCAATTGTTAAATCTTCAGCAAAACGTTATAACCGCGGTGAGATTAACCCGTGATCAAATAATGCAGTATGCTCATTCATGTTTATCCGTGCAAAATCTTAAGAAAATCTTACATATTTTCTAAAATTGTTCATTGAAAATGAAGGATTTCACGATTTTGAAATTCTAAAAAAAAAATCACTACGTGAACTTTTATACTTCCCTGTTGTCAACACACACTAACAGGTATTATACATGACAATTTTACTTCCCTGTTGTTGACACAGGTTTTACAAATTTGTTCAGTAATCGGAGACGCATTCATATTACCTGTGTACCGGTTATACAACAAAGGAGGCTCTCTACGCGTGGGACTCAGACTGATCGATTAACGCCTTTATCTGTCTCACCTTACAATTAACAAGTTTTCTTTGTTCATATTCTGAACTTAATTGCTTCCGTACATGTTCTACTATCTTACATAATGGTACAAACACATTAACGTCTTCGGTATTATCTAAACTTTCACGGATAAGTTTCTGTATGTGCTTAATTAAATAATATTTCTTAGCGAGTACATATTTTCCATTCTGCTGTGCAAATTTTATATCCTCGAAATCGGTAATTATTTGATCACAATCTAACCCTGAACATAGTTTAATATTTTGAGTTTTGAGTTTGTTGATTTCAACAATAATACATTTGAGATTTTCAGAATTCATATATATGAAAAAGTATATTTGTTTAATTGATGAGTGAAAAACTCACAAAATGAATTCTGGACCCGCTAAGGTGTTGGTCATCTTAGCATGTCCAGAAGCTTAATGCGATTATAACGATTATGGTTATATACAATGGATGACGACGGCACATTACAACCCCATTGATCTAGTGTGGTAGGCGATTGTAATATACATGTACGACGGCACAATTACACCACATCACCGTTTTGAACCCCCTTGGTGTACAAATATACATCAAGCAACGCTCAACGGTTACATATAATCACGAAGCGTATTCCCCACGAGTAAAGTCTAACTCGGATAGCGGGTTAGACCTACAAGAGGATACGTTTGGTGCGTGGACACGGACAAACACATAACAAATAGGTGATTATGGTTATATACAATGATGATTCAATGACAATGAATGACGACGGCACAACAAACGATTATAGGGTGACCAATGAATGAATTGATTCAATGGCAATGGTATGTACAATGAATTGATTCAATGACAATGGATGACGCGGGCTATTCTACATTCAAGTTCAAAAACCAAACCTCAAAATCAAAACCCGGTTTGAATGTCAATAATAACATTCACACCACGTGTGACGGTGTGATTTGATTTTGAACTTGAATTTCGAGCTAAAGCCCAAATATAACACAGACGGATTTGTATATAACCACTCATTACAACGTACGTAGATAAAGAGATGTGTGCTTGTAATTCCTTGTTGTGTTTAATAATAATCACTGATAACGTTGAAGTAACACATAATACTTGAAAAACACACTAAAAAAAGAATTAAATACAACGTGTATATAAAACAGTTATGTTAATACTTGAAAAAAACGAAAATTGATTATGTATTATCGAGATTAATAACAATTATAACAGCCAATCAAAAACTACTTCCGCGTTCACCAACGGTAACTCTGTCATTGGTGATTTGTCGCACGTGCGTTACCTAACGGAGTTATTCCCCTTGAACAATGCAAGTTTACGTACTTTTACATAAACAAATTGAATACTATTATTGAAGCGTTTTGAAAAAGCAGTCTTGGTTATTATCTCTGCAACAAATCGTACTGATGATATACAAATATCGAAATATTTACCAGCTGAATGCAAAGATTGAAATACTATCTCCGTGTTATTTTCAATATTAAACGATCTTACGGGTCTAGCATTTTTCGAGTATTTTCCAGTTCCTCCTCGTTTTGTGTTTTCACGTTGTGAAATAGCTTGTAGATTCGATAAAGAATTATTAGTCTTAATGCGATCAATATGATCAATAACAAACCCATCCTTGATCAATCCGTTAAATACTTCATATATGAAACGATGATTGAGATATATTTTTCCTCCAAATCTAAACACCAAATACCATTGATTATTCACAACACCAATTGGCTTCTTGAGTCTACAGTGTCTAACAACACCATCACAAGAGGCTTCATAGTTGGCAATCACTGGATGTCTTTGAAATTCTTGGTTCATTTATATACATAATACTTTATTTGTCTAATTCATTATTTGGTTGAGATATAACATTGAGAAATCTTTCTATGTAGTCCTGAGCAGTTTTTATGATTTTGCCGTTGACGTTGTCGTTGACAGCGTCAGGAGTTTTGATTTTTTTTTTGTCATAATAACGCTTCAACTCTCTATAACGCTTACCACCGCAACTAATGCATAACTGCGATTTGCCTCTAACACCTACCCCACAATACAGGCACGGAAGAGGACCATTGCTCCCCCGACGAAAACTTTGCATATGATACCCACAGAACTCATTTCTGCATGATTTGTTACACGGGGTCGTTGATCCAATCATAAGCCATTTGCAATGATTCATTATATAAAAAACTTTTTATTTAAATACTTGTTTCAATTATAATATGAAGGAATTCAAGAGATTATCGAAAATTACGCCTTGGAAAAATACTAGGTTTAATCTCGATAGAATCTCTGATATACCAAAAAGTCTAATAGATGACAAAACCCTGTTGAGTAAAATCAGCGACTGTTTTAATGAATTTAAGCGCGATGGAGCATCTCATACGTGGTCGACATTTCGAATTATCCACAACATCGAAGATGTCGGTGTCAATGTACCCGTAATCGATGCTACCATGAACGATACAAGAGCAGCTAAGATAATTTCACACCTTGGCGGGAAATCCAAGGGATTTCAAAGGAGGTATTTTTTTAGAATAAAATTCATTATCGAAGACGAAGGTGAATGGATTATCAGGGATGAATTTGAACAATCCTCAAGGATAAAAAAACTATTATTGTGAGTAGAGATTCCAAACCAGGAATTCTAACTGGAATTGACAAACCATACTATGAGAAAGATTATCCTGTAACAGTGGTTGTTTACGGAATATATCCGCTAAATGATAAGCCAAGTATTGCGAAACTAGCACCTATGAAAACATCGTCGATGTTGAATTGTGTAGCAACACGGGTAATGGAACACTTCACGAATGCATCCCGGGGAAACAAACTAACTGAACAACGACGAAAAAAAAATAACCGAATGGGAACTGACAGTGAAACAGCGCGGGGCAACAATTCAAGATATAACCAAATTAGAAGCATCATTAAAATTCCCAATATCAGTAACGACAATAACCGGAGAAGTATTATACGAACCGAAATATCAATCGCGAGGAGCTCCAATTAAAATTATTGATCATAACAAACACGCGTGGACACCTGCAGTAAACGTATTTCCACGAGAACGAATCGTGAGATATATCCCCGGGGAATTTTGTAAGGATGTGTTCCACGAAGAGAAATTATTTGATGCTATTGTTGCGTTGTGTAAAGATGATCCCGTGTCAGTGTGGCTACTTAATAGTGCTGGTTCCGAATCAGGATTTGATCAATTTGTAAGACCAAATGGTGAATTATATCGCGTTGAAGAATTAGATAACAGAATGAGAAAAATCGCTAATGAATTTTCATCGGAAAATCCAAAAGAGATTTCATTCCATGAAAAACTACTCACGAATAGTTTTACTATTCCATCAGTGGTAGCTCACTTCGCAAGAGAAAAAACTCATAGCGTCCAACACGAAGTGATTTTCTCGAGGACGTTAAATTGAGTTGTGTCAAATTTGGTCATGGAGGATTGTGGAATACAAAATACTCACGTGATGGTATGATTTCAATTGATATATCCGCGTGTTATCCTGGAAGTTTTCTCGGGTATGGAGAATGCGCTGAGTATTTTAAACGATTTGGACACCCCACACATGAAATGACTCGTGTTGCGATTAATGGGCCATTACCCGATTTTGATTTAACCGGATTCGCTCGTGTGATATCATTCGAATTCGCTGCAGGGTTACATCCGTGTAGTTATCTTTGGCTTGGTAGACACCTATCTGTGAAACATTGGATGCCAATTGTGTTATTGCGGTATATGATTGATTGTGAGATGTTACAATCGTTGATTGTCGGTGAAGCTATTATATGCTATCACGCGCAGAATGATGTTTGGTTACCAAAACCTGATCTAGATAGTATAATACGCGAACACCGAGAGCATTTTCCAGATTTCAGCGAGGAAGAAATCATGAAATTGTCTAGGCAGTTATTTGAAATTAAAAACAAAGAAGCCAACGATTTCGGACGAAAAATAATTGGTAAATTCACTCAAGGTGGAAGATATGACAATGCAAAATACTCTTCGAGGTTGATCATAGACAACGCAGAATACGATTTTATCATAGCGGATTTAACGAAACAGGGAAAACTTGTAACTCGTAGGGATGTTTTTCTATCCAATGGTGAGAAATCAGGTACGGTTGTTACCTACTGTGATGGATATAATTCCCAGTACACACATTTGAGAAGTTATATGCTAGCCTATGCTTCTATTAATCTATTTTCGATGATAAATAGATTTCCAGATACCGCGGTTAGAGTAGCTACTGATTCGATGTATATCCACAACAAATACAGATCAGCTGTAGCGGCATTCACAGATCCCGAGGAAAATTGGGGACGTTGGAGATTTAAAAAGGAAAAACTACATGAGTATTGTCAATCCGCAGACGTTGCCAACGACGAAAAATACTTGAAAAGCAACCAGAATCTCTCTGAGATTCAATCAGAATTTTCTAATGCGCCACCCGTATCTGATCCGATTACGCGATATAAAATCGTTTATTTGAATGGTTGTGGAGGATCAGGAAAGACAACACGAGTAATCAATTTATTTCATAGGGAAAGAAAACCAATTGAAAAATCCGTTGAAAAACCAATTGAAAAACTTACAGATGATCAAAAACAGATACAAGAAATCATACAACAAATCTTAGGGGGGGATTCTACGGAAACCCCTAAGGAAACCCTAATGGAAACCCCTATGGAAAAGTCTACAAATTTCACAAACATGATTGTACTAACACCAACACACAGACTTTCCAGAGAGATAAAACAACGAGGAATTAAAGCTTGTACTTATCATAGCTTCTTTCGATGGAAAGGCGATAAGTGGACTCCAGAGCGAATGGGAAATAAATATATTCCACCGGTGATAATCTGGGATGAAATTTGTACAGTACCGTTACAAGTATTAAAAATATTTCTTGAATGGCTGTCAACGAAAAATACAAAAATTATTATGTGCGGCGATCAAGGCCAACCACCGCCATTTGTCGGTGCATCCCCACATGAATGGCTCAAAGAACACGTTGATTATTACGAAGAGATTAATGATGACTTTAGAGCTCTAGATGAAGTATTACGCGAGTTCAAGAAACTAATCAGATTACAACCGGATAGAATCCAATGTGAGATAGCGCGTAAAATAATTTCAGAAACTCCCATGGATGATTTTTGGGAAGCATGGAGACCAAACGATTTGATAATCGCAAGTAGAAAAATAGTCAGAGACGCACTTCAGATGAAATTATTTGAATTGCATAAATGTAAATTTGCAACACTTCCAGTACCGCTCTGTTATAGACCCAAGAATACACGGCGACAAAATATCGACGTTGACATTCCTGGACAACAACAAAAGCAGAATTTAGTGTTAAATGATATTGTGCTGGTTGATATCAGCGTCGTCGAAGATGCATTGCGTGCTGATAAATCCCCGTGGACGTTAGGTTACGCAGCAACAATACACTCTTCACAGGGATTAACTATCACAGACACAATTGTTTGGATAGTAGATAATCGCATTGAGTGGTCAAATTTAGTTTATCTTGCAGTGTCTCGAGTACGGAGAATAAACCAACTTCGAAGAATTGTTTTCGATGATGAAATCATTGGTGACGATATTGTCAGCGCCGATGATATCATCCGGGACATAATCATAAAAAAACTCTCTGGTTATAAGCAACAGGATAAAAAAAATAATAGAGAATTTAACATTGATGCTGAATTAATAATTACGCTGAAGCAACAACAGAATAATCACTGCGCGAGTTGCAATTGTATAATGCGTTGGAGTTGGTCGAATAAAGATCCTCGCCAATTTACCGTAGACAGAAAGAATAGCAGCGTAGGTCATACCAACGATAACGTTATGCTGACTTGTCTTGAGTGCAACAGACGAAGAGGTGCCAGCATATTATGTGCTAGTTAAGACCACGCGGTGGCAATTGAGTATCCTCGGGGATCACTTGTAGTTGTTGTCGAGTAAATCCTCGCTGAGGAGCACTTAAATCCAATCTATAGATTGCTGGTCTAGAAACGCTAGCGTTTCCACCAGTTGATCGTGTTATAGTAGATATCCTATGCGTAGTGACGCTCCAAATAGGATCGGTAGCTCTTTTTTACCACCCTCAAGCTCTCCTGGTTCGTATAAGTACCTTACAGTGACATTACTACCAAGAATTGGTTCGGAAACGTTAGCGTTTCTAGAAAAATCTTTTTGTGGTTGTACGGGTATATACTTCTTTTTAATAGCGTTGTTAGGTTTCATGTTAATTGTTCTAGTAATCTCATTATTGATTGCGGTAACTACACCTGGTAATCTCTTAACCCATTCACGGGATCGCTTTTCTTGGATGAATTCTTTCGCGTATTGATATCCAAATAACCGCTCAGCAAGAGTCCGATTAAATCATTCAACAATTGCCTGATCGCGATGTAGCGCAGTATGCCCTCGTCTGATGGCGACATTATGATGTTTCATTGTTGTTAAAACAACGCCTTGAAATTCCTTGCCAGGATCAACTTGTAATAGATTTGGCCAGTGTAGTGGACCTCGTCGATAAATTCTTTCAAATGCAGAAGCTACTTCAGGTGATGATTTTGTCTTCAGCGGTTCTGCTTGTTTGTATCGACTCGCAATATCAACTACGGTTAACGCGTATTTGTAACCGTTGTCATGCGGCAGAAATAGTATATCAGCTTGATGAACTTCATTAGGAACTGTCACATCAAAATGCGAGTAATTAATTTGTTTAGGCGCTGGTAGATAAATTTGCCATATCGCCTGTTTGGATAACCAATCCGCCGATGTAGTTTTTTTTACTTTTGCAGCACTAGCGAGTTTACTTATTGCTGCCTTGCCTCTCCAGTATCCTCTCGGAGAATAATAAATAGATTCCATATTATTAATTACCCGCACCAAATAATAATTTACCTTTCATGGCGGATTTTATCAACGTCGATGTTAATTTTTCTTTGAACGATTTATCTGGAATAGCATTCAACGCGTGAATCAACACTACATCTGCGAGATGACGCTGTTGTAAATCACCACTACGGTAAGCTATATCATGTATACGACATGCTTCATCGATGGCGTTTATAGGATTTTCCCCCTGACGTGGATTATTTTGATCATCAAGCCTTATATCAAGTCTAGTACCAGGAACACAATAACTCTAACCGGGGAGGTGTTTTTCACCTGGATATTTTGCCCATGGTAACCATGGAAGTGCTGCTAACTTAGTGGCGATATCACCTCCGAGTTTTTTTTTTGAAATCGATATTTTTTTGTACCACATATTTCACACTTGCCGGTGACCGCGCTTCTGTTATTTTTTGTGGTAACAGTCGTTGGGTCAAACGTCGATGTACGCTTCCTACATTTCACACAATATAGATCCATAATTATATTTATATTATATCAACAAATGGAAGTGATCGATTTCTCCGCGTTATAAAAACAACAACCAGTAAAACATCATCCAATGTTACCAAACTCAATCAGACTGATTATAATTGGACCATCAGGAAGTGGTAAAACACAGTTGTTGTTAACGATGATAATGAAGTGTCTCACATGGGATAAATTATATCTGATTGCGCCAAGCGTAGACGACCAACATTGTTATCAAGTGTTACGCGACTACAACGAAACTGCTTCAGAAGCTTACGGTGATAGCGTAATTGAATTTATCACAGATATTGAAGAGGCACCGTCCGTGGAAGACTTAGACGGATCCATTAATAACCTAGTCGTGTACGACGATGTAATGTTGGAAAAACAAAAAAATCCCGCAATGATATTTTCTCGAGGACGTCACAAAAACTCCGACGTGATATATGTAACCCAAAAATACGCACAGATTCCAAGTATAATCAGAGAAAATTGCAATCTAGTATGTGTATTTAACGGAACTGGAAAATACACACTCCAAAATATTTATCAATACTGGTGTGACGGTGATATGGATTTTAATAAGTTTAGAAATTTCTTTAACGGCGCAAGAGCTACCCCTCACGGATTTATCACGATAAATTTATCAGATCCTCGAACACGATATCGCATCGGATTAGACCGTATCTATAGCTGTATCGGTTAGCGTAACGCAGCAACGAGGGTGAACTCCATATATTTGGCGTCATTTTTTTTACCAAATGGAACCTTAGAGTTAATATTTATTAGATAGGTCTATTTGACAAATTGAGGCTTCCTAGTAAATATTAATAGAAGGAAGATCTATTTGACAAATTGAGACTTCCTAGTAAATATTAACTATAAGGAAGAATCGTTGACGCCTACAAATTTGGTCTGTTCACCCCCTCTGCTGCTGAACGACATTTCTACGAAAATTATTATAATTTTTCAAATGATCGTCAAAATTCCTTATCGTATTCAGTGAATCTATCTGTAATAGTCGAAAAAAGTACACCCGGTTTGAGTTTACCCTGATCGGAATATAACACGATAGTATCCTCGATTGCGTTTCGTTGTTTAACCAAAATATCATCCAGAGAAATATTACTAGTTTTCAATTTACCCTGACGATCTTGAAATACAACTATTTCATTAGGATCAACACTTGCTAAATTCAACGTCTCAGCGATTTCATCTTCAATTATTTTTTTAATATCACCCGTTGCAGATGTTTTTGTAGTGTCATCGGGTTTGGGTTTCAGAGGTCTTACCCAAATATCAATCATGTTATTGTAAAACTCTCTCTCTAAAATCTATGATTTTCGCCAGCGATTACTAGTGTATTCATTTACGACAACATGTGGTGGCTTTCCCCTTGGGTTATCCAAGGAGTTAGAAATAGCATCGAGGACATTTAATACTTTGCTGCCACATATTGGTGGATCATTCATTTGTTGTGTTGGTAGCGTAGAATACCAAGTCTTCATTGGAAAAGTTTTTATATAACGCATAAACTCTTTTGGCGGGGCTAATCCATATGAATCAAAATAGACAATCCCACGTGGATCAATAGCGTATGCAACCCAGTGAGTTCCAGGTCCGGTGTGGTTATCGAGATTAATGATACCGGTTTCAACGTGATTAGGTTGTGCTGGTAATTGATCCTTCATAAAAACACCTCTAAAGGTTTTTATGGCTAGTTTTTTAGAAGCATCGAGTAAATCAAAATTGGACATTGGCGTGAAATCCGAAGGATTTCCAATCGAAGATTTTTGAGTTAATAAACCGGTCCTAGTCTCAGGCCTTTTCCGCTGTACCACGAATACGGGGTTCCTGGTAGGCTTAGACCCTTTCCCCTTTTTTTTATAACCCTGCCCAGTTGCCTTTTTAGTGCCATTCCTGCCGCGGTACCAACAGCTCCTAACGCTGCCGCTTTTGCAACTGCTGGGGCTGCTGCCCCAATCAACGCTGGAATCGCAGCTAACAACGGGAATATACCACCTGATTTTATCATATTTTTGATAGCAGCCGCAGAAATAGTAATCTGGACACCTTTTTCTTACTACAAGTGCATCATTGAAATGTTTTATTTGACGAGTTGTCAGCGATAATTTATTTGCACCGCCAGTCATTTGATTGGGTTTCAGCGTGATTGTGGTTCCACATTGCTTAGCTGATTTGGATTGCAATTTTTTAAATTGACCAGGTGTCAAAGACACATTGATATTACTATACAACATTATACATAATAGATTAATTCTAAATCGAGAAAATCGTTTACGATTTAAATTACATGTTTTTGAAAATCATAGATTTTCTACTGGCGCATCTTCCACTCTCATTCTTCCTCCAACACCTTCAAGTAGCATTGATTTGTCGCTGAGAATGACAGCAACTGCTCTATAATTAACAATAACACCACGGCTCACAGTAGCTCTAAAGTGTATATCAACGACGGACTGTCTTGTTAAATCAAGATGTTCCAGTGAAAAGTAATAGATCGGATACAGATTTTTAAAATCAAATTGTGATATTTGTAGACCAGTATCAACATTTTGATCACGTGCCATAAACAACAACAACCTATGATACACGCGAGCAATATGATTTTCTGTATAATTAAGTTGTACATCTTCGGATGGTTCCTGCTGGCCGTTTATTCTCAGTGAGACGTCTTTAACACCTAATTGATCAAATATCATATGACTGAAACGTTGATCGCCAACTCGTGTGTTATCCTGTAACGCAATAAATATATGACGTGGAGCAGCAATGCCTTGTTTTGATGCTAGATTCCACGTGAATAACCCGTTGATATTTGATTGTTTAACATCTGTACTTACCGTTAGCCAACTTAGTAATGATTTTCCTCCTTGGTCCATAAATGATAGTAATCGTTCTTCTGCGGTGATTGATGGAGTCAACACTGGCATCCACAATGATATTTTTGTTAAAATGACTTTACCGGCATCATCATTTACATGATCTGCAGCTGCGTTTGCTGGAATCCTCCAAATTGCGTCATGATCATCACTTTTTCGTACAAGCGCTACTGTATGCTTCGCCCCGTAGATAACTTTTCGGACGTTTCTACAGAATCCAAATATGTGATGCAGTGGAATCGCGCATGAAAATGATTTACGCCGCCCTTCCAACATTGAAATACGTGTTGCAGCTCCTAGATTGAAATTAGGATCGTTGTTTATAATCATATTCTCGACATCAACATTAGCAGCACCAGCATTATTCTGTGGTCGTCTTATAATAAATTGATTTCCTTCGGCGGTATTTTTAACATCTTTTGCAAACATCATAGAAGGTCCTGCTGATCTTGTATAATCATCGGAATATCTCGCTAACCCGATTATTGTTGTAGCCACATCAACATCGCGATCTATAGACTCGATTTCTTTTCCATCAATGAGATATCTAGCACTTTCGAATAACGCCATAATACCATTATTGACAAATCCGACTTGGGTAGCAGCTGAATACGGTGCTGGTACAGCAGTAGTATCAGCAGCTGTTACAAGTTCTCCTTCTACTTCAATAAACGCTTCAGCGGGTACAAAATACTTACTGGTATCATGAACTTAAAGTTCAATATGTCACATAATTAGGCGAAAATTAAATTTATTTTCTTCTTGATTTACAAACTAATCTCACCATTTTCTTTGTTTCGTCGTACATGCATTGCCTGGGGTGAATAAGTGGTTTTCTCCAAGGTAAGCGGCGTGTAACGATTTGCATGTGCCTGACTTCGTATCACTTGAAGTCAGGGAACACCAAGAATCACGGGGTGCACGGTAATCTTGCCGTGATTTCTGCTCACCTATTTGAGAGTATATAAGGCAGAATATTTCTCATAATAATTACGGGACCAAAAGTATCTAATCATAGGATAGATAGCTCGTCTTTCAATCTCCAGCTTAAGGGCTGATAACATTTGATAACATCTGATAACATCTGATAACATCACTGAGAACATCTCTGATAACATCTGATAACATCTGATAACATCTGATAACATCACTGAGAACATCTCTGATAACATCTGATAACATCTGATAACATCACTGAGAGCATCTCTGATAACATCTCTGATAACATCACTGAGAACATCTCTGAATTATAGCTGATTTATTGAGGAACATCTCTGATAACATCTGTTATCGTAGCTGAAATTGTTTCTGATTTATTGTGCAATCGAATTGAAGTATCTGACTGTCTGTCTGTGGAACTGTCTGTTCGTCTACATCTGTCGTGATGTGTAAATATCCGGAAAGCTAGAAGTCCGAGTGTCGGATCTGTCTAGAGTTATAAACATCGGGGGCGACATCTAGGGTATTGAGGAACGTTGGTTCTAGTAGATGTTGTATGCTGTCTGTACGAATAACTGTGGTGGATCCGTGAAGGGCAAACGGTCGATAAAAGTATTGGTCAACCCTAGGTCTTCGGGGAAACTGGGTGGCGATTCAACTGTGTGTGAATCGTACGGTTATACAGGGTCGAGACGCATGTGTGTGTTGCAATTGTAGTACAATTGAATACATTGTTGTATTTACATGGTTATTTCAGAACAAAATAGTTTTTCAAGGCATTGCATGATTCTCAATAAAAGCTAGCAACTTGATTGAATACCTGTATATGTTCGTGCTAGTTGTCGCAATCCATACGTGCGATAGTATAGTTTGATGTTTGTGTTTATTATCGTGATTTATACTTGCGTTAATATAACTTTTGTAAAGGTTCTTTGGATCTGTGTATAGTCCAAGAGATTCCTTTGTATCTGTGTTTTATTTTGTATTAATATTTCATTTATTCATGTATTGTGAGTGGTTGTGAGTGTAATTGTGGGTTGAACGCATGAGTTATTGTGTTGATACATCATTATTTTTCATTAATAATTTATTTCATAAATTTACATTATCTTTCACACTTGTGTTTGTGTTGTTCATTTAATCCACCATCCACTCGGTAACAATTCTGTTACACAATTCTTGATCGACTATTTGAGTCTATTGCATGATAAGCGTAATATTGATAATTGCGTACAGAATCATCCTTGCCAACTGGGGCGTCTATATCAAACGCTGGATCATGTGACTTTTTGAACATTTTATTCTATTTATCAGAGTCTAAATCGTGAAATCGTAAACGATTTTCATCGTAAATGAATCGTAGGATTTCATCGTGAAAAACGCTAGCGTTTTCGACGTAGTTTTTTAAAGCCACTCAATGCTATCATAATTGAAATATTGCTTTGGTCGGGGGTTATCAACGACGCTAGTTTTTCATCTACTGCGTTATTTATAATTTTACTAACACCTGCAGGCATTTCCGCTGTAGACGGTAACGGTTTCTTTCTCCGAAAATCACTTCGTGATTTCACTAATGATGTTATTTTATTCTTCGCGGCTGAAAACGCTTTCCCGGCAAGATCTCCAACAGCACTGATACCCTTATCACGAATAACATCAATTGCTTTCATCGATAATTGTTTAGCTAACGGCATCACTTTTCGGGCCATTCTTGAAAATAACCCTGCAATTGTATTACCTAAACCATCACCATAGTATGTTCTATAAACTGGAAACCGTGAATTAACTACATAGACGGGGGTTGGTTTATCATGATTGTAGTGTATGATCATTATTTAAATTGTAAACAATTTTTCAATTATAAATTCAGTCACTGTGATACCCACTTGATAACTCGCCAATGAAATCTCGATATGTGCTGATATCCATGATACCGCCTTGAAATAACCGTCTACAGATATCAGACGCTTCATTAATTATTTCTGGAGAGTTATTTCCAGCTCGGAACCCTCCTACAAGAACTTCTAATCGTGATATATCACTGAGAACACTACCAGGACAGAAACTCTTTGAGTTTCCAACGCTAGCGTTTTCACTGGAATCTGGCAATCGCTTCCCGCTATAACCAGTTGCTTCATCTAGTTTTTCTAAATCCGTTTCTTGTAAATAACTATCATCTCGATTCGAAGGTTGTTTTAGTTTTTTAGGTGAAAAAGATATTTTCTTTGCAGGTTGCTGTCGCTTTCCTTGCAATTTTTGTTGTTTTAGTTCTTCATACTGTTTATACACTGTACCCACCGCATTGATATATCCAATGTATGATATATTATCGGTATCAATTTGACTTGTTTTAGTTTTGATTTTGTAGAATATATCAGCCCAATGAGTGAAATTCTTAACAAACTTATTATGTTGTGGTTTCAACATTTTTTTCTGTATCCGTTTCTTGTAAATAATCAAGAGCATCATAATCAGGTGGTAGTTGTTGTTGTTTTTTAGGTGAGAAGAATATTTTCTTTGCAAGTTGCTGTCGCTTTCCTTGCAATTTTTGCGGTTTTGGTTGTTGTTTTAACTCCTTGCATTGATTATACACTATACCCACCATCTTCATATATTCAATATAGGATGCACTATCGGTATCAATTTGACTTTTTTTAGTTTTGATTTTGTAGAATATATCAGCCCAGTGAGTTATATTTCTAACATATTTATGATGTTCTGGTTTCAACATTTTTTTTCTGTCTTCATAAGACGTAACAACAAGCGCAGGAATTTTTGCTGGATCAGTCTTATCGATTACTGCTAACCCTTCCTCGTTAAATCTCACGCGTATGTCTTTTGATTCAGGTGTTTTAGATTTCATTTTTTGTACAGCTTGTTTTGTTTGTTCAGTTATTTATTCAAGTTCACCAAGAAGAGATTTCCCTGTCTCGGGAACATCTCCCCGTATAGCACGCTCTACCCCTTTCGTTGCTGTGGTTACTGGTTTAAACAATTCTTCAGGTCCCACAGCAAAATCCGTTTGTAAACTCTGTCGTTGTTGCAGTTTTTTCCTTACAGAGTCTCGAATTGGTATAAATCTCTTGATTGCATCTAGTCTTTCACGAGCCAATCGGGTCGTTAATGCTTCATTGACCATTATTTGAAATCGTAAACAATTTTTCAATTGTGAAACAATTTTCCGAACCTGACCTAACAGACGAAAACACTTTTCAGTTAATTCGACACGTCGGATGATTTTTAACACGATCATGGAAGCGTTATTTTGTTGTTTTAATGGCTCTATCATCGATGAAGGAAGTGTCCAAATTGTATATAAAATAATAATACTGACACTTCCCTCACTTTTTGTTACATGTCAGACATGTCGGATGATTTTTAACACGATCATGGAAGCGTTATTTTGTTGTTTTAACAGCGTTATCATTGATGGAGGAAGTGTGGAAATCCCTAATAAAATAATTAATTCCACACTTCCTCCATTCTATTTTTGATCAATCTGACATATCATATCGAGAAAACCATCCATTAACGGTCTATCGATTTTTTATTCAGTGTGTGTGAAATATTTTTTATTCAGTGTGAAATATTTTTTATTCAGTGTGAAATATTTTTTATTCAGTGTGAAATATTTTTTATTCACTGATTTTGACATTTTCAATCAAAAAATGCTAAAAAAATGAAAATCTCTCTGAGGTCGGTCACAATAAAAAACGACAAAATCTCTTTGAGGGTCGGTCGGTCACGGTCAAAATCGTTCATTTTCTTGAATTAACGCTCGTAGGTTTCTAATTTTAGAATTAACCTCCTTTTTCAATTCGTATTCGTTACCCAATTCTTTTCGTATTCCCTCTACGATAGTATATAACGGGACAAACACACTTACTTCACTGGAAAATGCAAGAGAGTCTCGAATAGAATTCTGAATTTTTTTGATTAGCGCATATTTCTTTGGTAGCATATACTTGTTAGTGTTAACTCCGTATTCTATATCCTGAAAATCAGACACAATTTGATCAGGATTTAACCCATCTGATAGTTTGATATCCTGACTTTTCAATTTTAAAATTTCAGCTATAATGCTACTCATATTTTCAGAATTCATATTCTATAACAATTCTATATTTCTAAATGAAAAATATGACGCATCATACATAACCAAATTTAATTTTCTGTTCGGTCTTTTTTGAAATGGCAGATCAATAAATCCCCTCTGCAACATATCGTACTGAGGATCTACAAATATCGAAATGCCTACCGGCTTTATTCATAGATGAAAATATTTTTTCTTCGTTAGTTATCGTATTAAAAGATTTTACGGGTCTCTTCCCAATTGATTTATAATTGCCAGTCTTTCCTCGTTTGGTATTCTCACTTTGTGTAACAGCTTGCAGATTTGACAAAGAATTATTCTTTGGGTTAGAATCCTTGTGATCAATAACAAAACCATCCTTGATCAATCCATTGTGACATTCGTACACGAAACGATGATTGAGATAAAATTTCTTACCAGCGCGAAACTTCAAATACTCTTGATTATTCACAGCACCAACTGGTTTCTTCCGTCTACAGTGTCTGACAGTACCATAACTGGATGCTTCATAATTTAAAATCTCAGGGTGTGGTCTGAATTCTTGGTTCATTCGTATACTAATACTATTTGTCTAATTCATTGTTTGGTTTAATAATGAATCTTTCAATGTAGTCTTGGGGAGTTCTTATGACTTTGTCGCTGACTTTGTCCTTGACAGAGTCAAGGTCAGGGGCTTTGTCAGGGTCAGAATGTTTGATTGAAAATTCATATGATTTTCCATTTTTGATTCTTTTGTCATAATAATGCTTCAACTCCCTGTATCGTTTACCACCACAATTCAGACATAATTGTGATTTCCCCCTGACCCCAACCCCACATCGTATGCAGGGTAACGGACCAAGGCTTCCACGTCGAAAACTTTGCATTTGATACCCACAGAATTCATTTCTGCATGATTTGTTACACGGTGTCGTCGATCCAATCATGAGCCATTTGAAGTGATTCATTATATAAAATTCTTTCATTTAAATACTTGTTTTAATTATAGTATGAAGAAGTTCGAGAGATTATCGAAAATTGCGTCTTGGAAAAATGCTGAATTCAATCCTGATAAGGAGTTTAAGAGATTATTGAAAATTAATCCTAGATTTCATCTCGATAAACCCAAAAAAAAGTCTAGTAGACGGTAACATGAAGGAGTTTAAGAGATTATTGAAAATTAGTCCTAGATTTAATCTCGATAAACCAAAAAAAGTCTAGTAAACGGTAACGATAAACCAAGAAAACGTCTAGTAAACGGTAACGATAAACCAAAAAAACGTCTAGTAGACGGTAACATGAAGGAGTTTAAGAGATTATTGAAAATTAATCCTAGATTTAATCTCGATAAACCAAAAAAAGTCTAGTAGACGGTAACATGAAGGAGTTTAAGAGATTATTGAAAATTAATCCTAGATTTAATCTCGATAAACCATAAAAACGTCTAGTAGACGGTAACATGAAGGAGTTTAAGAGATTATTGAAAATTAATCCTAGATTTAATCTCGATAAACCAAAAAAACGTCTAGTGAAGGAGTTCAAGAGATTATTGAAAATTAATCCCGATAGAATCTCTGATATGAAGGAGTTCAAGAGATTATCGAAAATTAATCCTAGATTTAATCTCGATAAACCAAAACGTCTAATGAAGAAGTTTGAGAGATTATTGAAAATTAATCCCGATAGAATCTCTGATATGAAGGAGTTCGAGAGATTATCGGAAATTACGCCTTGGAAAAATGCTCAATTCAACCTCGATAGAGTTTCTGATACACCAAAGAATAAAATTATTGATAGAGCCATGATTAGTAAAATCAGAGACTGTTTTAATGAATTCAAGCGTGATGGAGCATCTCATTGTTGGTCAACATTTCGAATTGATGGCCGTGTTGACGCTACCATGAATGATGAAAAAACAGCAGTGATAATCTCACATCTTTCGCAGAAAAGGTATTTTTTCAGAATAAAATTCCTTATCCGTGACGACACTGGAAATTGGATCATTAGAGATAAATACGAACCCATTCTCAAGGATAAAAAAAACTGTCACTGTGAATCAAGATTCCAAACCAGGAATTTTGACTGGAATTGACAAACCATACTACGAAAGATCTTATCCTGTAACAGCAGTTGTTTACGGGATATATCCGTTAAATGAAAAACCTGATATTGCAAAACTAGCACCCATGAAATATTCTTTGCAACTCAATTGTGTAGCAACACGAATAATAGAACACTTCACAAATGCATCCCAGGGAAATAAACTGACTGATCTAAGATGAAAAAAAATAACCGAATGGGAATTAACGGTGTTAGAGCGTGGGGCAACAATTCAGGATATAATCAAATTAGAAACATCATTGAGATTTCCAATATCAATAACGACAATAACCGGAGAAGTATTATACGAATCAAAATATCAATCACAAGGAGCGCCAATCCAAATTATTGATCATAACGAACACGCGTGGTCATCTGCAGTAACAATATTCCCACGGGATAGAACTGTAAAATATATCCCCCCAACAGAAGAGTTTTTTTCCGAGCGGAAATTATTTGATGCTATTTACAATTTGAGTAAAGAAGACCCTGTGTCAATGTGGCTATTTCATAGTGCTTCAGACGATGAATGTAGATTTGATCAGTTTGTAAGACCCAACGGAGAATTGTACCGTACTGAAGAGCTGCATAATCAAATGAAACAACTAGCTAGTGAGTTTTCTGGGGGAAAAAATGAAGATCAATTATTAACAAATTGTTTTACACTTCCCTCGGTTGCAGCACATTTTGCTAGGAAGAAAAACGTGTGGAAACTAACGAGAAGTGAGTTTTTATCAGATGTCAGATTGAGCTGTCTTGAATACAGCCATGGAGGGTTATGGAATACAAAATACGACACTGAAACCGTTATTTCCGTTGATATGATTGCGTGTTATCCAGGGAGTTTTCTCGGGTATGGAGAATGCGAGAAATACTTCAAACAATTTGGACACCCCACGCATGAAATGGCCCGTGTTGCGATTAATGGACCACTGCCTGATTTTGATTTAACCGGATTCGCTTGTGTAGTATCATTTGAATTGGCTGAAGGACTTCATCCGTCTAGTTATCTTTGGATTGGTAAACACATGTCTGAAAAACACTGGATGCCAATAGTGCTATTGAGATATATGATTGATTGTGGGATGTTACAATCGTTAATTGTCAGTGAAGCGATTATATCCTATCGAACACAGAAATCAGTCTGGTTACCACAACCTGATCTAGAAAAAATAATTAGCGAACAGCGAAAACTGTTTCCTGATTTTAATGAACAACAAATCATGGATTGGTCCAAACAATTATTTGAAATCAGAAACAACGAAGCAAAAGATCTCAGTAGAAGAATAATCGGTAAATTTACCCAGGGTGGTAAATACGACAATACAAGATATTCTTCACGGTTGATTATAGACAATGCTGAATACGATTTTGTAATCGCGGATTTAACGAATAAGGGGATATATGTCAATCGTAAAGACGCATTTATGTCCGATGGAACCAAATTGGGTTCAATTGTTACTTACAACGATGGATACAATCCGCAGTATACACATTTGAGAGCTTCTATGCTCGGTTATGCTTCTATTAATCTGTTTTCGATGATCAATAAATTTCCTAACACCGCAGTTAGAGTTGCCACTGATTCATTTTACATAAATAGCAAAATGGCTGAATTCATAAATTCCTTGACAAGTGAGGGGGACAAGAATTGGGGATCATGGAGAATTAAGCGAGAAATGCTTCATGATTATATTCAATCAGCAGATGTTACGATTGAAAATAATTATCGGAATCTCAAAGAGATTCAATCAGAATTTTCTAATGCACCACCGTGTTCTGATCCAATCTGTAGATATAAAACAGTTTATTTAAACGGCTGTGGTGGGTCAGGAAAAACAACTCGTGCAATTGAGTTATTCCTTGGGAAGTCCAACATGATTGTGCTAACACCAACTCACAGACTTGCAAGAGAAATGATACAGCGAGGGGTAAATGCCTGTACTTATCACAGTTTTTTTCGATGGAAAGGAGATAAGTGGACTCCTGAGCGTATGGGCAAGAAATTTATTCCTGAAATCATCATTTGGGATGAAATATGCACAGTATCATTAGATGTATTACAAATATTTCTCGAATGGTTGTTATTGAAAAATACAAAAGTCGTCATGTGCGGTGATCACGGCCAACCACCACCATTTGTCGGTGCATCCCCACATGAATGGCTAAAGGGTTTTGTAGACTATTATGAAGAAATTACCACTGATTACAGATCACTTGATGAAAAATTACGAGAATTTAATAAACTAATTAGATTACAACCGGATAGAATCCAATGTGAAATAGCGCGTGAAATAATTTCGGAAACTCCAATGAATGATTATTGGGAAATGTGGAGACCAAATGATTTGATAATTGCAAGTAGAAAAATAGTCAGAGACACACTTCAGATGAAGTTATTTGAATTGCATAAAAAAAGATTTGCAACACTTCCAGTACCGTTATGTTATAGGCCATCGGATACACGAAAACAGAACATTGAAGTTGATATTCCAGGACAAAGTGAAAAACAAATTCTCATATTAAATGATATTGTGCTGGTTGATATCAGCGTCGTTGAAGATGCATTGCGTGCTAATAAATCCCCGTGGACGCTAGTATACGCAGCAACAATACATTCTTCACAGGGATTAACTATATCGGATACAACTGTTTGGATGGTAGATAATCGAATCGAATGGTCAAATTTAGTCTATCTCGCAGTATCCAGAGTACGAAAAATAAATCAGCTTCGAAGAATTGTCCTTGAAAATCCTAATGACAATGCAATAAGTGATACTGTCAGCGCTGACAACGTCAAGGACATAATCAGAAAAAACTTTCTGGTTATAAACAGCAGGATAAAAAAATAAACGAGAATTTGACATCGATGCTGAATAAATAATGACGTTGAAACAGCAACAGAATAATCACTGCGCGAGTTGCAATTGTGTAATGAATTGGTGTTGGTCAGATAGGGATTCTCGCCAATTTACCGTAGACAGAAAGAATAGCAGTATTGGTCATACCAGAGATAATGTGATGCTGACTTGTCTTGAGTGCAACAGACGAAGAGGTGCTAGTCAAGACCCCGCGGCGGTAATTGAGTATCCTCGGGTATCACTTGCAGTTGTTCACGAGTAAATCCTCGTTGAGGGGCAGTTGAATCCAGTCTATAGACTGGAGGTCTACCAGTAGATCGTGTTATACTAGATATCTTGTGTGCAGTAACACTCTAAATAGGATCAGTAGCCCTTTTTCTGCCACCTTCAAGCTCTCCTGGTTCGTATAAGTACCTAACAGTGATATTACTACCAAGAATTGGTTGGGAAACGCTAGAATCTCTTTGAATTTCCATTTTAGGTATAGACTTCTTTTTAATCGCATCGTTAGGTTTCATGTTAATTGTTCAAGTAATCTCATTATTCAGTGCGGTAATCACAGCTGGTAATCTTTTAACCCATTCACGGGATCTTTTTTCTTGTATGAATTCTTTTGCGTATTTATATCCAAATAACCGCTCAGCAATCATCCTATTAAACCGTTCAACAATTGCCTGCTCGCGATGTAACGCAGTATGTCCTCGTGTGATGGTGACATTATGATGTTTCATTGTTGATAACACTGCACCCTGAAATTCCTTGCCAGGATCAACTTGTAATAGATTTGGCCAACGCAGAGGACCCTTTCAATCAATCCTTTCAAATGCAGAAGCGACTTCAGTTGATGATTTTGTTTTCAATGGCTCTGCTTGTTGTTATCGACTCGCAACATCAACTACGGTTAGCGCGTATTTGTAACCACCATCATGCGATATAAATAATATATCAGCCTGATGAACTCCATTAGGGACAGTCACATCAAAATGCGAGTAGTTAACTTGTTTAGGCGGTGGTAGATACATTTGCCATATCGCCTGTTTGGATAACCAATTAGCCGCAGTGTTTTTTTTCACTTTTGCAGCACTAGCGAGTTTATTGATTGCTGCTTTACCCCGCCAGTATCCTTTTGGAGAATAATAAATAGATTCCATGTTGTTTTTAATTACCAGCACCTAACATCAATTTGCTTTTCATAGCCGATTTTATCAAAAATGAAGCTAATTTTTCTTTGAAGGATTTATCAGGAATAGCATTTAATGCATGAATTAATTTCACATCCGCGAGATGCCTGTGTTGCAAATTGCTGCTTTTATAAGCAACATCGTCTGCGTGACACGCCCTATCAATAGCGTTTATTGGTTCTTCACCACGTCGAGGTTGGTTTTGATCATCAAGTCTGATATCCAATCGTGTTCCTGGGCCACAGTAGCTATATCCTGGAAGGTGCTTTTCTCCTGGATACTTTGCCCATGGGGTTCCAGGGAGTTTTACTAACTTGGCTGCAATATCACCTCCTCGTTTTTTTTTAAATCCTTGATTTTATCAAGGGAAACAAATCTAAACTTTTTTATACCACATGTTGCACATCTACCAGTAAGTGCTAATCTGTTATTTTTAGTTGTAATCGTCGTCACATCATTTGTGCCAGTACGCTTTTTACACTTCACACAATATAGATCCATAATTTATGTATAGAGATATGAATATAATTGATTTTTCAGCGACTAAAACAAGAGAACCAGTTAAGCATCATGCAGCGCTACCAAACTCTATCCGCGCAATTATAATCGGGCCATCTGTATCCGGCAAGACGCAATTGTTGCTCAATTTAATAATGAGATGGATGAAGTGGGATAAGTTGTATTTAATTGCCCCTAGCGTAGATGATCAACGATGCTATGAAGTGCTAAAAGATTTTAATGAAAACGCTTCAGAGATTGCCGGCGAGGGTATTATTGAATTTATAATCGATATTGACGAGGCACCATCAGTAGAAGACCTCGATGGAAGTATCAACAATTTAGTTGTATACGACGATGCAATGTTAGATAAACAAAAAAAAACAGCTAGAACATTTTCCCGAGGCAGGCACAAAAACACTGATGTGATATATGTCACTCAACGATACACTCAGATTCCAAAAGTGATCAGAGATAACTATAATATTCTTGCTGTATTCAACGGCGTTGATACACATACGCTACAAAATATTTGGCAGACATGGTGTTCTGATATGGACTTCAAACAATTTAGAAATTTCTTTAGTCATGCTCAGTCGGCCCCACACGGATTTATAACAATAAATTTACATGACCCTCGAACACGATATCGTATCGGACTTGATCAAATATTCGGTTGAAATCCTAAAAGGATTTTCGTCCTAAGATCCTTGAACACGATATCGTATCAGACTTGATCAAATCAACGGGTGAGTTTTTTTTAACCCAACGGAGACCCTTGCAAGGACAAAATCACTAATTGTTTCTCTCGATTTTTTATGTCCCGATCACTCTCCATAGGACATAAATACGTCTTTACAACTGACATATACCCCCTTCCCTAAGGGTACTCAGCCATAGAAGCCTTACCTTTGTTTGAAATCATGTCTGATTCACCCCCTCTGCTGCTAAATACAACAGCAGCCAATGGCACCATGTAGAGCCAGTCAATAGATACAACAGCAACCAATGGCACCATCTAGAGGCAGTCACAAGACACATTTTTTCCTGAAGGTAGTTGCAGCCATATTAAAAGTTTTAAATTGCATTGAAACCTCACAAAATGCAAATTTTGTCTTCTTTTGAGTTCCTTTTCCACATTCAGATCCTTGCAAAGCCTTAAATGTGACAAGCATTTAATCTACCAAATGTTGGTGTGGTGGTTTAACACCATTGTTCAGCACAAGATAGGCTGTACATGATAACCAGTATAACTTGTGAGGGAAAAAAAACAATAGAAGCTAGGGAAGAATTACTTACCCATGAAAAGATACTGGCAAACTTTCTCACACATCCACATTAGCCAAGTCTGAGAGTCAAACCCACACAGATAGAGGTGAGATGGCAGTGATCTGGCATGGTGAGCACTTTAGACCACTTGACCACTCTGGGCCCCAATGTCCCTAATGTTGCAAAAACTTGATTTGCTGATACACTCTGGCAAAACTGTTTTGTGCTGTTGACTGCTTAGTCATACAGGTATTAAGTCTAATTTAGCGTAATGAAAGGGCAGATAAAGAAATCAAGTTTCATTGGTCATAAGGGTAACAAAAAGGAAGATCAAACAATCAAGTTACATTGGTATTAAGGGTAATGAAACAGCAGATAAAGAAATCAAGTTACATTGGTATTAAGGGTAATGAAAGGGCAGATAAAGAAATCAAGTTACATTGACACTAAGGGTAATGACAGGGATGATAATGAAATCATGTTACATTGGTATTAATGGTAATGAAAGGGCTTATACATCAATCATATATACTCTTAGGTCACATCCTGTTTTCAGAATCAAATGTTTCATACAATATGAGTTTCAATATATGATATATGAGTTCCAATATATGATATTTGAATTTCAATATATGATCAGATATTTTATATTTATGTCTAAAAGCAGCTTGATTACAGGTTATGATAAGTTGGTCTTCTAAGTAATCATGAAGCCGTGTTTCAAAAATATGACAAAATAGTTTGCTTACACAACTTGATATTGCCTTTCAGTTGAAATTAGAGGGATTGTCAGATGTTATGAGATTATGTTTTAATATCAGTAATACAGTGCCTGGCATTACAGTATCCAACCATGTTGGTCATTCAGTATTTGACAAATTATAATGGTGTGCCATCAAATATGGATAAAGGTATGAAACTTGTTAAACCTTGAACCAGTTGTTTTCATGGCATACGGTCAGCACCATTGGAATAAATATATGTAGACAGTATCATCCTAATTTTATTGACCAAGTAATGTTATATTTGGCTGTTCGGTAAACATGCCATGAATGAAATTTCAGGCCCACTTGATTCTCTTTTTAAATATAAAATTTCCTTTCAAATATGGGGTATTAGGGATCAATAACTATATTATTTATAGATCATTGGAATTTTCTATTTCAAAAGGCAATTACTTGCATCACATGCAATACCAAGCCCCAGCACACCCTCTCACACCCCCAACCATGAAAGTCCTTATTTGAATGCCACCCACCAGTTGTCACTGTATACCAAGTAATGTTATATTTGGCTATTAGGTAGATGTGCAATGAATATATGGCATATTAAGGATCAATAACTATATTATTTATAGATTATTGGAATTTTCTATTTGAAAAGGCAATTACTTACATCAAATGCAATACCCATTCCCCATCATACACACTTACACCCAAATCATTACCCAGCCTCCACCACACCCACTCACACCCTTAACCATGAAAGTCCCTATTTGAGTGCAACCCACTGCTGTCACTGTATACAACTATGTCAGGTTTGGTTGTGACTTGTGAACATTTTAACACACATGAACCACAGAAAGCTAGAAGACATAACTTTCTGTTATCCTAGTTTTCCTTTTGTTATCATTCAAAATTTACATTTCCATTAGCTAACAGTAACTCATACCTTTGTATGTTATTGAACTTAACATCAATAACTATGCAGTATGTGTGTTATTACCAATGAGTTATTATGACGTTATAAGTGCATATACCGTACAGTATACACACAACAATACTTTCAGATGGAGCCAAAATAGTGAGCCTGTCTGTGCAGGATACTAACACTGTCAATGAAAATTCATCAGCCATTTTCCAATGCCGTGTTGACAGCAACCCACTACCAACCATAACATGGAGGAAAGAAGGCACAAACACTGCACTTAAGACCGAGTCTGGAGTTGTACAAAGTCAGTTTAGGATTGAGTCTGCCCAGTGTCAGGATACCGACAACTATACTTGTTCTGCACACAATGGAGTCTGGACACAAGCCAATGAGACATTACAATTTTTTGTAAAATGTAAGCAGAATGATAGTATATTAAAGAAAGATCCTTGCTTTGCAAGCTTTAGCATATATTAAGACACCGGTATCTCCTTCCTGTTGGAGATATTATCAATGTCTACATCCTTCAGACTTTATGTTATTGTTCTTGTCAACATCCTTCAGACTTTACATTATTGTTCTTATCAACATCACTCAGACTTTATGTTATTGTTCTTGTCAACATCCTTCATACTTTACATTAGGGCATAACCGATTAGCATTTTTCTACTGATTTCCGATTCCGGATTTTGGACATGAAATTTTTCCGATTCCGGATATGATTCAATTAATCGGAAATGCTAAATCTGTATTTTTTTTCTAAAAAATTTCATCTTCCATTTCCGGGTTTCTTTGTATCTGGTTTTGCCGTGTCTAGCATGTTACTTAGTACTTTACCATATCCGGTTTCATTTCTGGTTTTCACACGCCAGTTCAAATAGACTGTCTCAAAGCGTGGTTGTGTTGACCATATTGGACTTTTCTGACTTCTTATTTAACTTTATTAATGCACTATCAAATGACATGCAGTGTTAGACACGGTGCTATAGAAATTCAACTTTATTATTTTTATTATCCGAATCGGTCGTTCTTGCCATGTCCAACTCCGATTAATCGGAAGTTCATACTAGGAATCTGATTTCCAGATCAAAAGTCGGTTATGCCCTACTTTACATTATTGTTCATATCAACATCCTTCATACTTTACATTATTGTTCTTGTCAACATCTTTCATACTTTACATTATTGTTCTTATCAACATCCTTCAGACTTTACATTATTGTTCTTGTCAACATCCTTTGGACTTGATTGTTCATGTCTACATCCTTCATACTTTACATTATTGTTCTTATCAACATCCTTCATACTTTACATTATTGTTCTTGTCAACATCCTTCATACTTTACATTATTACATTATTATTACATTACATTACAGTTCTTGAAAGTCATCCTTAAGACTTTACATTATAGTTCTTGAAAGTCATCCTTAAAACTTTACATTATAGTTCTTGAAAGTCATACTTCAGTCTTAACGTATAGTTCTTGAAAGTCATCCTTAAGACTTTACATTATAGTTCTTGAAAGTCATTGTTCAGTCTTTACATTATTGTTCTTGAAAGTCATCCTTAAGACTTTACATTACAGTTCTTGAAAGTCATCCTTCAGACTTTACATTACAGTTCTTGAAAGTCATCATTAAGACTTTACATTATAGTTCTTGAAAGTCATTGTTCAGTCTTTACATTATTGTTCTTGAAAGTCATCCTTAAGACTTTACATTACAGTTCTTGAAAGTCATCCTTCAGACGTTACATTACAGTTCTTGAAAGTCATCATTAAGACTTTACATTATAGTTCTTGAATGTCATCCTTAATACTTTATGTTGTAGTTCTTGAATGTCATCCTTAATACTTTATGTTATAGTTCTTGAAAGTCATCCTTAGTACTTTATGTTATAATTCTTGAAAATCATCCTTAATACTTAATATTATTGTTCTTGGAAGTCATCCTTAAGACTTTACATTACAGTTCTTGAAAGTCATCCATAAGAGTTTACATTATAGTTCTTGAAAGTCATCCTGAAGACTTTATGTTATATTTCTTGAAAGTCATCCTTAAGACTTTGCATTATTGCTCTTGAAAGTCATCCTTAAGATATTACATTAGTTTACATTATAGTTCTTGAAAGTTTTTGAAACTCATCCTTCATACTTTACATTACAGTTCTTCAAAGTCATCGTTCAGACTTTACATTACAGTTCTTCATAGTCATCCTTAAGACTTTATTTTACAGTTCATGAAAGTCATCATTCAGACTGTATGTTATAGTTCTTGAAAATCATTCTTAAGACATTACATTATAGTTCTTGAAAGTCATCCTTCAGACTTTACATTACAGTTCTTGAAAGTCATCATTCAGACTTTACAGTTCCTGAAAGTCATCATTCAGACTTTACATTATAGTTCTTGAAAGTCATCCTGCAGACTTTATGTTGTAGTTCTTGAAAGTCATCCTTAGTACTTTATGTTATAGTTCTTGAAACTCATTCTTTAAACTTTACGCTAGAGTTCTTGAAAGTCGTCCTTAAGACATTACATTATAGTTCTTGCTGATTGATGCTTGTGACTGTTATTACATGCTGATTGATGCTTGTGTGTTATTACATGCTAATTGATGTTTGTGAGTGTTATTACATGCTGATTGATGCTTGTGTGTTATTACATGCTGATTGATGCTTGTGAGTGTTACTACATGCTGATTGATGCTTGTGTGTTATATTACATGCTGATTGATGCTTGTGTGTTATTACATGCTGATTGATGCTTGTGTGTTATTACATGCTGATTGATGCTGGTGTGTTATTACATGCTGATTGATCCTTGTGAGTGTGTTATTACATGTTAATTGATACTTGTGAGTGTGTTATGATATATATATATATATATATATATATATATATATATATATATATATATATATATATATATATATATACTAGTACAACTCTGTGGTCTTAAAATGAGTAATACAAAAGAGTGAGAAGCAAGAAGCATTGTAAAATTCAACAAATAATTTATTTGCCAAGAATGCAAAATTGAAAAGAAAAAAAAGGAGATTTTGGTATTGCAAATGAAATCCAAAAAAATCCTAGAATTATCGAAACAAGTCCTAAAATTAAAGTTCTGAATAAACTTTAGTGGAAGTCCAAATTAAGTCCATAGCTAAAGATGTTAATGTGCCTGTGGTGGCCTGTATAATGCTGATGTTTCAATAGTCCTTTGTTGGATCACCATAATACAATCCAAGAATTAAATCCTTATTTGAAATTTCAGTTTAGATTCAAGTCCCTATTTCCAACAAAAAAGCACTTGGTATTTCCAGAGAAGACTCAGTTGAATTAAATAATTTGAAGAAATAAATTCTGGCCCAAATGAATTACTGGGCACAACATAATACAATTGATTTTGCCAAGATTTTAGAGCACAACTGAATAATTTTTTCATTAATAATATAGTCTTCTACCTGACCTAAGGTCACAATTATCATATTCTAAAAAAATAAAAAATGGAAATTAACCTTCTGGAAGGTTCAGAATGTTTATAAAAAAGATATTGGTTATAATTAGAAGTCTGTTACTAAAATTGTTATATAAAATGTGTAGTAAACAACAGGTTGACCTGGCAATTTATAATATAAAAAAGTTCAGCACAAAGATGCAGATATACATATTTACGGCAAACCCAAAATCAATAATTCATGTTGGGTAGAAAATGAACTTGATTTTGGACAAGGTCAAGTCCAACATACAATATCATATCATCAAAAACATATAATAAAATAAAAAATAAAAATAAAAAACTAAATAACAAACAATGTAAATTAAATATACATTACAATATGCTGATCAGTGCTTTGTGTTATGATATTTTGTATTATGTTACATGATTGATGATTGTGAGTGTTATATGTTTTGTTATGTTACATGCTGATTAATGATTGAGTATTATATTTTATATTATGTTACATGCTGATCAATGCTTGTGTGTTATGATGTTTTATGTATGTTACTTGATGATTGTGAGTGTGATATGCTGATTGATGATTTTGTGTGCGTGATATTTTATGTGTTACATGCTGATTGGTGATTGTTAATGCATTTTGAGCTCGAAAGTTTGATAGAATTTTGGAATAACTCAATTCTCTACTGTTAAGTCAAATTTATCATATTGTGTTGTATGTATTTACAGAAGACTTAGAGTACATTGGTTTCTGTAGCATATTGAGTTATCTTTTCTAAATAAATTCATTAGGATTCATTTTATTAGTCTTATTTGACTTATCTTTTCTAAATAAATTCATTAGGATTCATTTTATTATTCTTATTCGACAGGTCATCCTCGATCAGATTCTAAAGTACCTCTAGAGACCAAGGTTTACAAAAAACTCCATGAAGCTGCATTTCTGAGGTATGAAGTGATATCATATCCTCTTCCAAAATTTACATGGATGTTCCTTGGAAATGGCAGTGAGAGCAGAGATCTGCCTGATTCAGCAAGTCTGCATGTCAATGGGCGACAGTCAGAACTCCGATTTACCAGTCTGAACATCGATGACTTTGGGTATTATTCTGTTATAGCTGACAACTTATTGCCTCCTACTGATGGAAAAGTGTTTGAAATTATACTGTCAGGTAAATGATGAACTCTTTGAATACTTTTATATGATATGTTTGAAATTATACTGGCAGGTAAATGAGGAAGTCTCTGAATACTTCTATATGATATGTTTGAAATTATACTGTCAGGTAAATGAGGAAGTCTCTGAATATTTTAATCTGATATGTTTGAAATTATACTGTCAGATGAATGATGAAATCTTTGAATCTTTTAATTTGTGTTTTTTGTTGTTTTTTTTAATTTTGCTGTCAGGTAAATGATGAACTCTATGAATACTTTAACATGGCATGTTAGAAATTATTCTGTTAGGTAAATGATGAACTTTCAGAATACTTTAATTTAATGGGTTTGAAATGGCAGGTAAATGATGAACTTTCTGCACACCTGAATATGGTATGTTTGAAATTATTCTGGCAGGTAAATGATGAACACGCTGAATTCATTAACATGATATGCTTGAAATTATACTGGCAGGTCAAAGGTGAACTGTCTGCCTGTCCTAGTACAGGAATAATACAAAGTTTTTTTTTAAAAAATGATAAAAATTGGGTTGAGTGAGCTTAAAAGAATGTTTGTACCTAAAAATACGAAAAAGTATAAAAATATTTGGATTGCTGCTGCAAGTTTTGAACTTGGGACACCTTTAGCAGCCAGGACACACAGACAGATGTGGGTGGTCTAATATATAAGCACCTATATTTGTCTTTCTGTTTGTAATGGCGACCAAACAAACGTGTAACAAATTATATCCCTCAACAGCTATGAAACATTTGTCTTTCTGTTTGTCCTGGCTGCCAAACAAATGTGTAACAAATTATATCCCTCAACAGCTATGAAATATTTGTCTTTCTGTTTGTCCTGACTGCCAAACAAACGTGTAACAAATTATATCCCTCAAAAGCTATGAAACATTTGTCTTTCTGTTTGTCCTGGCTGCCAAACAAACGTGTAACAAATTATATCCCTCAAAAGCTATGAAACATTTGTCTTTCTGTTTGTCCTGGCTGCCAAACAAACATGTAACAAATTATATCCCTCAAAAGCTATGAAAAAATTGTCTTTCTGTTTGTCCTGGCTGCCAAATAAACGTGTAACAAATTATATCCCTCAAAAGCTATGAAACATTTGTCTTTCTGTTTGTCCTGGCTGCCATACAAACGTGTAACAAATTATATCCCTCAAAAGCTATGAAACATTTGTCTTTCTGTTTGTCCTGGCTGCCAAACAAACGTGTAACAAATTATATCCCTCAAAAGCTATGAAACATTTGTCTTTCTGTTTGTCCTGGCTGCCAAACAAACGTGTAACAAATTATATCCCTCAAAAGCTATGAAAGATTTGTCTTTCTGTTTGTCCTGGCTGCCAAACAAACGTGTAACAAATTATATCCCTCAAAAGATATGAAACATTTGTCTTTCTGTTTGTCCTGGCTGCCTAACAAACGTGTAACAAATTATATCCCTCAACAGCTATGAAACATTTGTCTTTCTGTTTGTCCTGGCTGCCAAACAAACGTGTAACAAATTATATCCCTCAAAAGCTATGAAACATTTGTCTTTCTGTTTGTCCTGGCTGCCAAACAAACGTGTAGCAAATTATATCCCACAACAGCTATGAAACATTTGTCTTTCTGTTTGTCCTGGCTGTCAAACGAACGTGTAACAAATTATATCCCTCAAAGGCTCTGAAACATTTGCAAGTATTGAACTGAGGTCTGCTCCTCAGGAAGCAGGAAGACAACCAAGGACCCATGCTGGTCGTATAATTGACAGCACTTTCATGCCTAGAAAGTATGTATACTTTTTGACTGTTTTGACTTATAAATAATAATATTTAATTCTGTATCTGAAATGAAGCAATTAACAAAATCAAAGCCTTTTGCATCTATTCTGACACATACAGCATAAGATCCTGCTATCAATAGGTGATACAGGTAAGTAATAACACTTTACATGTACATTAGTGGATGAAAATTAACATTACCTGCTTTGTTTATAATTTTGTTTGAGTCTGTTAAGAAAATGCAAACATTTAAAAAAAATCAAATGTTAAGTGAAAGAATATGTTATGATTCAGTCTATCTGTCTTACTATCAATTGAACGATCAAAGAAGTGACAACAACTTTAATAAACAGTAGTGAACAAGCCTCCAAAACAGTGTAGTGACTAAGCCTCCAAAACAGTGTAGTGAATAAGCCTCCAAAACAGTGTAGTGACCAAGCCTCCAAAATAGTGTAATGACCAAGCCTCCAAAACAGTGTAGTGACCAAGCCTCCAAAACAGTGTAGTGACTAAGCCTCCAAAATAGTGTAGTGACTAAGCCTCCAAAACATAGAGACCAAGCCTCCAAAAGAGTGTAGTGACCAAGCCTCCAAAAGAGTGTAGTGACAAAGCCTCCAAAACATAGAGACCAAGCCTCCAAAACATAGAGATCAAGCCTCCAAAACAGTGTAGTGACCAAGCCTCCAAAACAGTGTAGTGACCAAGCATCCAAAACAGTGTAGTGACTAAGCCTCCAAAACAGTGTAGTGAATAAACCTCCAAAACAGTGTAGTGACTAAACCTCCGAAACAGTGTAGTGACTAAGCCTCCAAAATAGTGTAATGACCAAGCCTCCAAAACAGTGTAGTGACCAAGCCTCCAAAACAGTGTAGTGACTAAGCCTCCAAAACAGTGCAGTGACTAAGCCTCCAAAACAGTGTAGTGACTAAGCCTCCAAAATAGTGTAGTGACTAAGCCTCCAAAACATAGAGACCAAGCCTCCAAAAGAGTGTAGTGACCAAGCCTCCAAAAGAGTGTAGTGACCAAGCCTCCAAAACATAGAGACCAAGCCTCCAAAACATAGAGATCAAGCCTCCAAAACAGTGTAGTGACCAAGCCTCCAAAATAGTGTAGTGACCAAGCCTCCAAAACAGTGTAGAGGCTAAGCCTACAAAACAGTGTAGTGAATAAGCCTCCAAAACAGTGTAGTGACTAAGCCTCCAAAACAGTGTAGTGACTAAGCCTACAAAATAGTGTAATGACCAAGCCTCCAAAACAGTGTAGTGACCAAGCCTCCAAAACAGTGTAGTGACTAAGCCTCCAAAACAGTGCAGTGACTAAGCCTCCAAAACAGTGTAGTGACTAAGCCTCCAAAATAGTGTAGTGACTAAGCCTCCAAAACATAGAGACCAAGCCTCCAAAACAGTGTAGTGACCAAGTCTCTAAAAGAGTGTAGTGACCAAGCCTCCAAAACATAGAGACCAAGCCTCCAAAACATAGAGATCAAGCCTCCAAAACAGTGTAGTGACCAAGCCTCCAAAACAGTGTAGTGACCAAGCATCCAAAACAGTGTAGTGACTAAGCCTCCAAAACAGTGTAGTGACCAACCCTCCAAAACAGTGTAGTGATTAAGCCTCCAAAACAGTGTAGTGACCAAGCCTCCAAAACATAGAGACCAAGCCTCCAAAACAGTGTAGTGACCAAGCCTCCCAAACAGTGTTGTGACTAAGCCTCCAAAACAGTGTAGTGACTAAGCCTCCAAAACAGTGTAGTGAATAATCCTCCAAAACAGTGCAGTGACTAAGCCTCCAAAACAGTGTAGTGACTAAGCCTCCAAAATAGTGTAATGACCAAGCCTCCAAAACAGTGTAGTCACTAAGCCTCCAAAATAGTGTAGTGACTAAGCCTCCAAAACAGTGCAGTGACTAAGCCTCCAAAACAGTGTAGTGACTTGTGTTATTGTGTTAAAACATAAGATGAGATGCTGTGTTCTAACTATCAATAACTTTAATATATACAAACGACTACTGTGAGGTCTTAACCGGAGTGGTATCAAAGAGGCAGATGCCTGTAGATAGTACCAGTGGAACTATGACTCATGCACAGAGGGTTCTGATTAGTCAGTTATGCATGTATAATGTTACAGTGACTAAGCCTCCAAAATAGTGTAGTGACTTAGCCTCCAAAACAGTTTAATACTTTTGTAAATTCACAAGCTTACATGTGTCAGTCACCCAGGTACTAAGCAATAACAAGTTTACTTGTGTCTTTGATTTACAAGTCTTGTGACCCCTGACTGCAGGGACGTCATTTCAACTTTTTTCGGGGGGGGGGGGCCAAAACTTGATTTAGGAGGGGGACAAAACTTTTTTCAGGGGGCAACGTATATAGGCTACAGCAATTTTACAGCACATGACATCCCTGCCTAACTTCCTCCATTAACCTTCCTGAGAATTGATAGATTTGTGTCAAATTTTGTATGCAGATCTACATTGATAAAACCTAGAACAGTTTTCAGTAACATTTACAGGAGTTATGTCCCTTTCATTGTGCATCTTCCTGACTTTTCATTTTACAGCATAGTTTTACTAACTTTTGTTGGCTCTCAGCCTGATGTGGGCTTTAAATGAGAACCAGATGTGTTCAATTTCCATTTTTCAACATTTGTAGGAGTTATGTCCCTTTAATTGTCTATCCTTCTGTTTTTGATTTCCATGGCATAACAAGATTAATGGGATTTCAAAGAAATTTGTCATGCAGCCATTTATTGATGAGACTTGGAACGGACTGGATTCCATTACATCATGTGTGTGAGTTTTACCCTTTAATTTGAATGAGTTGGATTCCATGATATCATGTGCATGAGTTTTACTCTTTGATTTGAATGAGTTGGATTCCATGTCATCATTTACATGAGTTTTAACCCCAAATTGTTGGTGCTCCTATTATAATTTCTACAGGATTTCTTTGAATTTGTTGATTGTTAAATATAATTAGAAGACAATGTCATTGAAGAAATTTTATGTTTAAAAGCACAATAGGGCAGCTGAGAGTGAATTTACCCTCAATAGGATTGGGACATTGATATAAATTATTTGATTACATACAATCTAAAGAATTGTAGGACATTGATATAAATTATTTGATTACATACTATCTAAAGAATTGTAGGACATTGATATAAATTATTTGATTACATACAATCTAAAGAATTGTAGGACATTGATATAAATTATTTGATTACATACTATCTAAAGAATTGTAGGACATTGATATAGATTATTTGATTACATACAATCTAAAGAATTGTAGGACATTGATATAGATTATTTAATTACATACAATCTAAAGAATTGTAGGACATTGATATAAATTATTTGATTACATACAATCTAAAGAATTGTAGGACATTGATATAAATTATTTGATTACATACAATCTAAAGAATTGTAGGACTGATATAAATTATTTGATTACATACAATCAAAAGAATTGTAGGACTGATATAAATTATTTGATTACATACAATCTAAAGAATTGTAGGACATTGATATAAACTATTTGATTACATACAATCTAAAGAATTGTAGGACATTGATATAAATTATTTGATTACATACTATCTAAAGAATTGTAGGACATTGATATAGATTATTTGATTACATACAATCTAAAGAATTGTAGGACATTGATATAAATTATTTAATTACATACAATCTAAAGAATTGTAGGACATTGATATAAATTATTTGATTACATACAATCTAAAGAATTGTAGGACATTGATATAAACTATTTGATTACATACAATCTAAAGAATTGTAGGACATTGATATAAATTATTTGATTACATACACTCTAAAGAATTGTAGGACATTGATATAAATTATTTAATTACATACAATCTAAAGAATTGTAGGACATTGATATAGACTATTTGGTTACATACAATCTAAAGAATTGTAGGACATTGATATAAATTATTTGATTACATACAATCTAAAGAATTGTAGGACATTGATATAAATTATTTGATTACATACAATCTAAAGCATTGTATTTTGTTAACATGTTGCATGTACAGTTTCCTATTATGAAATATAAGCTCTCAGAAATCTTCATATGCAGTGTTTTGAATATATTATCATCAGTTTTAGACTCCTGTTCTGCACAAATCAGCACAGACCGGAAATAATTATACACATCATTCCAGTGACCTAAATTTGCCTAATTAGTGTTTGATTGTGTATGCAGAGAGTCATAGCATAGAGCACAGTCATGTGACCAAGCCACAGAACAATATCAACAACAATAAGTAGAATCTTGTTCTGCTTCTACTCCTTTCTCTTTAACATTTTGTTCATAGGAAACATTTAAATTGATTTAGGTCCAGTTTTGTAGTTATGTAGTCATATTGCAATGCCATCTGTGGTAACTGAATTACTTAATTCACATTTTTTTGGTAAAATATTACCAAAACCTCCTGGTAATTGATTTCTTAGATGCAAGTGTGATGACTTTCAAAGTCTGTCATCTGAGACTGTAAATCAATTTTAACATTTGTTAAAAAATATACAGATCAGAAGTAGAATGTGTTTTTACCAAGTAAAAACTGAAATATCAGATCTAAGAGATGAACGGAGGTATGGTACACATGATGTCACCATTTATTCAAATTAATCATTGAACTCTGACTTTTATAGTAAATCATTGTGGAATTTAATACAGTTAATCATTGGAAAAATAAAATTGGCTGTATTGGACATTTAAAGAGTGATAGATTGATCATTTTTCTACCAAACATTTTAAATACATTGGACAAAAACTATCCAAAATTCTTCAAGAAACTATTTTGAAAATTTTTGCTATGTGAAAACCTTAATGAAAGGGTTCCTTTAAATTTGAAATCCACTAACTTTGAAGAATACAATAAACCTTTAAATTTCATTAAGTAACAATACTCTCTAATTGATGCCATGACACTTCAACTGTATCAGATGATAATGAATTGAGTTCATGACACTTCAACTAGATCAAATGATATCCAATTGATGCTATGACACTTCAACTGGATCAGTGATATCCAATTGATGCCATGACACTTCAACTGGATCAGTGATATCCATTTGAGGCCATGACTATTAAACTGGATCAATGATATTGAATTGAGGCCATGACACCTCAACTGGATCAGTGATATTTAATTAAAGCCATGACACTTCAACTGGACCAGATGATATCAAATTGAGGTCATGACACTTCAACTGGATCAATGATACCCAATTGAGGACATGACACTTCAGCTGGATCAGATGATATCCAATTGAGACCATGACACTTCAGCTGGATCAATGATATCCAACTGAGGCCAGGACACTTCAACTGGATCAGATGATATCAAATTGAGCTCATATCACTTCAGCTGGATCAGATGATATCAAATTGAGGCCAGGACACTTCAGCTGGATTTGATGAAATCAAATTGAGGCCAGGACACATCAGCTGGATCAGATGATATATAATTGAGGCCATGACAATTCAAATGGATCAGATAACATCCTATTGCAGCCATGACACTTCAGCTGGATCAGATGATATCAAATTGAGTTCATGACACTTAGCTGGATCAGATTATGTTCACTATCAACTGAAAACTTGCCTGACAGAGCTCTCAATAACACTACTAAACATTTCAATAAAATCTGTGTCAACTTACCATCATACTATTGAGAAGCAACAATGACACCAGTATTTTAACCTAGAAAGAAACATACCAACAGTTCTAACTGGTGTCCCACAGATTTGACAGGATGTATTTGTTAAATCAAGGAATGAAGGATGAATAGTGTATTTCTGTTATTTTAAATACAAATAATTGCTGTTGGTCTTTCAAGCTGGAGGAAGATACTAGAGTAGCACAAATTACCATTTTGTCAGACTGGTAACATTTATTAGAGAAAGTTTCATAAAGAAAGCACACACATATAGGAATTGTCTATTTTAACATTTAGAAGAATATGGCACCACATGGGAGTATGGAATACAAAAGGACCAATTCAACCAAAGTCTATAGGGCTAGCTACCTCTCTTGATATTCATTTTTTTTGGTCAGATAGATATTTGATATTCAGTGTAGATACCATTCTTCCTGAAATCTATTGTCAGGATTTTTAAGGCAGTCACTATTTTCAAAGTCAAATATACCAACAGGAAGTGACTGCTTATTATACAGCTGCTGTTTATCAAAAGGTATTCATATTATTAAATGTCAACTATGGAATATGCATATTATTAAATGTCAGCTATGGAATATCCATGTTATTAAATGTCAGCTATGGGGTATGCATATTATTAAATGTCAACTATGGGATATGCATATTATTGAATGTATACTACAGGATATGCATATGTTAACAATGGAATATGCATATTATTGAATGTCAAATATACCAACAGGAAGTGTCTACTTATTATACAGCTGCTGTTTATCAAAAGGTATTCATATTATTCAATGTTAACTATTGAATATGCATTTTATTAAATGTCAACTATGGAATATGCATATTAATAAATGTCAGCTATGGGATATGCATATTATCAAATGTCAGCTATGGAATATCCATATTATTAAATGTCATATATGGGATATGCATATTATTAAATGTCATCTATGGGATATGCATATTATTAAATGTCACCTATGGGATATGCATATTATTAAATGTCAGCTATGGGGTATGCATATTATTAAATGCTAACTATGGGATATGCATATTATTAAATGTCAGCTATGGGATATGCATTGTATTAAATGCAGTTATGGGATGCATATTATCAAATGTTAACTATGGGATATGCATATTATTAAATGTCAACTATGGAATAGGCATATTATAAAATGTCAGCTATGGGATATGCATATTATCAAATGTAAGCTAAGGAATATTCATTTTATTAAATGTCAAATATGGGATATGCATATTATTAAATGTCAACTATGGAATATGCATATATTAAATGTCAGCTATGGGATATGCATATTATTAAATGTCAACTATGGAATAGGCATATTATAAAATGTCAGCTATGGGATATGCATATTATCAAATGTAAGCTAAGGAATATCCATTTTATTAAATGTCAAATATGGGATATGCATATTATTAAATGTCAACTATGGAATATGCATATATTAAATGTCAGCTATGGGATATGCATATTATTAAATGTCAACTATGGAATATCCATATTATTAAATGTCAGCTATGGGATATGCATATTATTAAATGTCAACTATGGAATATCCATATTATTAAATGTCACCTATGGGATATGCATATTATTAAATGCTAACTATGGGATATGCATATTATTGAATGTCATTTGTGAGATATGCTAATAGTTGGTCTTCAGAAAGGGTCGTAAGTCAGTAGGTTCAAATGTTCAAAATCTATAACTGATATTATCTGTAGTTTTGAGATAAATTTTTTTGTGTGTGCACATTGGGAGGGAAAAACAAGTATTTATTGGGAGTCCAGCCAGCACATTTCTGCCATGATTTCCAGCACACTTTAAGAAATACTCCTAAAATAAAAAGTTCCAAATATATGGAGAACCATGAGGAAGAGCTCATTTCTCTCATAGCTTAACAGAGAAAGTAGTGAGATGATAATTTTTTTTTTTTAAAAAAAATTATTATTATATAGCGTAGGAAAAAACTTGAAAAACCAAAGATTTCTGGTTCTGATAGCTACAGAGAACAAAGAAAAAGACAATCCATATTGAAAGAATTCTGAGTACTGTAATAGTATCTGCAAGATATATTGAATTAGAACCAGAAATATTCCAAAATAATACATAGAAAACTTTCATAGATATCCAGTATGGACTGCATTTTGCTATGTTCTCTATAGTCACCAGAACTAGAAATCACTGGTTTATTAAATCAATGACTTGACTCTGTTTCTCTATAATCTGTAATTGTCTACATCTTTAATTTATGAAATCTATCCCTATCTTAATAATATTTATAATCTGTAATTGTCTACATCTTTAATTTATGAAATCTATCCCTATCTTAATAATATTTATAATCTGTAATTGTCTACATCTTTAATTTATGAAATCTATCCCTGTCTTAATAATATTCATTGTACCAACTGCAGTCTAGTTAGGTTGATTTTGTTGCTTTTCTCTCTTGAAATTATTAGCAGCATGAGATTAGCATGGAGCTTTCAACAAAAGACTCCTTATGGTGTGTAGTTGGTTATATATAAAAAATGGACTCCTATTTTTATACAAATCATCAGTTTTATCAAATTTGGAAAAATGGTATCCAGGGTATTTTCCTGAGAAGTATTTTACTTCAAAAACATTTTTTTTAATTTGATCAGTTGTATATGAATGCTCCCTAGGATATGCTGTACCATAATTGTCTATGGATAAATAGGATTTTGGTCATGTTTGATAAGTAGGACTTTGATGATCAAACTTGATAAATAGGACTTTGATGATCAAACTTGATAAATAGGACTTTGATGATCAAACTTGATAAATAGGACTTTGATGATCAAACTTGATAAATAGGACTTTGATGATCAAACTTGATAAATAGAACTTTGATCATATCAATATGAGTGAAATTCATTCATTTTAATTGATTGACCTTGCATCAGACTGACTAAGCTGGTCATCATCTTAGCAAGTTTTTTTCTGACAAGATTTTGATCAAAATTGTGAAATAGTCTTTTATTATCAATATGTTGGATGAGTTTGATTATGAGCATAACTGATACATATTAATGAAGTAATCTTGTATCAAATTGGCAAAACTTGTTATCACCCTGGAGAACTAGTTCCAATTGGATTTTTCTCCAGATTGGTAAATAGACTTGCTATATCATTAGCATAGTCAACTTATATAGTAAGTTAAATGCATGCATACAAATGCCATGATTTTGTACCTGACTTTCTTGGTGTCTATGTAGATGCAGAGATTTTTATTTCTCATTCAATTGAGATAAACTTGGTAAATGGGTTGATGTGATCCATGTCTTGCACAACTTTATCTGTGAAAAAGAAAATATGTATATTAAATTTGTCTTTATCTTTAGAAGATATTTTTTTCAAGACATAATAAATAGGTCATGCATGATATAATATTTGGGAGCAAGTGCAGGCATGTTGCATACTTGTAACACTGCATAGGTCTGGTTAGTGAAATGGTAAAATAGTGATGTTAAATGCAGGTGAGTGATATGCCCAGTAGAGCCTCCTGTTTGGGAATATTTTCATTTCTTGGTTCCTATAACAAATGATTGAAGTCCCATCTTTATTTAACACAATACATAATATTATCATTATTGGTACCACACTTCTCTGCTGGCGACAAATTGCATCAAGGTGTTCTGCTGGAAAGTCATGGACATTTTGAAAGGAGCTAGGTTTATATAAAAACTTATTTGCATTTCCATTTTAAGGATTTTACCTTTTAATTTTATCTTTGTTTTGTATGCCATATTTGGGATGCCCAAACTTACTTGGTACTGTATAGCCTGAATGGTGCTGGTGTGGCATTTAAATCTTACACACACACACACACACACACACACACACACACACACACATACATACGAAAGTGAGAAATGCCCAAATATGAAGGCGGATTCATTCATCTGTTGATTATTTCAAACAGGTTAATATATTCATTAAATGATTGATTGATTTTCAGAGGAGCCTTCTCCTGTTATTAGAGATTTCCCTGTTGGAGCTGTTGCAGGAGGTGTTGTTGGAGGAATTGTGTCAGTGATTGGCATTGTTGCTGTAGCTGTTGTTGTAAAAAGATGGACAATAAGGCCTAAAACGGAAGGTAAGTGTCTTCAGAAAGTAAGAATGTATAAGATTGGACCCATAGCAATAATTATGATGATACAACTACCTATACCTCTTTCACTAAATTTAGGCAAATTTTTGAAGAGTTCTGTGTGATTTATATTTTTAATGTAGCATTAACAATTCTGCAGTCATATTGCTACAATGTCTGCAGTGTGGCAGTTTATAGTGATGTCTAGCACTGGGGCATCATGCTGCAGACATGTAGCATGATGTCCCACCCAATCACATTATCCTGACCCCAGGCTAACCAGTCTTAACACTAACCTCTTTATGTTGTGTGCCTAGTGAGGCAGTCTTAACACTAACCTATTCATGTTGTGTGCCTAGTGAGGCAGTCTTAACACTAACCTATTCATGTTGTGTGCCTAGTGTGGCAGTCTTAACACTAACCTATTCATGTTGTGTGCCTAGTGAGGCAGGCTTAACACTAACCTATTCATGTTGTGTGCCTAGTGAGGCAGATGTTAGTACATTATTATAAGTCATTGATATGACTCATCTGGGGTTCGAATCCATGACCTCCTGCATCCGAGTTGGACACTCTGATCACTTGAAGATGAAACTCCTTACCATTTGTAAGTCAAACTCCACTTCTAAAAAAATTACATAGCTGACCGCCAGGATGTATCACCAGGGAAATAGCTTCATTTCTTTGAGGTCTTGATAAATAAATATGTTTCTTTGTTACACCCCCATAGTAAGATGCAGACAGTATTTAGGATTTACTTTCCCTGTCCATCTGAGTGCTGTGAGTAATGTCTCCATGAATTTGTCCATCCATCTATTCTTAATGTCTATACAGTAGTTCAAGACTCAGTACCTTCAGCAGACTTTATGGATGGCTTTCACTTGGTAAATGAGAAACCTATTTATTTTGAAGTCAAAAGACCACAATTATAAAATAGTGATATATCAAGTAACGTTCTAAGTGGGAATACCTTGATAGCATAATTTCATATGTAAGATTAATTTCTTAAATGCTGTTGATACATCATCTTAAGTATTTCTATTAAGGCAAACACTCTGGGGGAATTGACTAATACTGAAACAAAACTTCCATGGTTAGCACTTAAAAATGACTATGATGAACACAAGAAATGTAGTTCAGTACAAAAGTTTATTTACTTGTTTAATTATGTGCACAAAAGCATTTACTTTTGGAGAACGTATTTCTTGTAAAATCCAAGTTAAAGTTTATCGCTTGATTTGCTGAGAATTATAGCCAGAATCTTTATTGACATTCATTTATATTTTGAAGGACATTTGATATGTTTGGTTAAATAGGGTTTGACATTTTTTAGTATTCGAATATATCAGAAACATTTGTCATTAATTTGCTACCACATGCTTTGTGCTTTATTTTAAGGCAAGTTATGTTGAGTTCCTTTTCTCACAAATTTATTTAAATGTGTATCTTGTGTTTGTAGATTCCAAATAAAAACAAAATACCTCAATATTCTTTCCTTTTGAAACTCGGTAGTCAGTGCAGGCTGATCAGATGGTATTCAGACCTACAACATCTTAGTTGTGAGTCTAACTGATTAACCACTGAGCCACCATTGTCCCCTGGGTGGGTATCCAGTTGTTTTCAAGCAATGACTTAAGGGAAGGAGCCTATCCTATTTGTGAAGGGGATGCACAGATTAACTCCCCTTTTAAAGCTAAACAGAATATAGTCAAATAGGCTATGCATATTTTTTGTAAGTCATAAAGTCTATTTCCCAAAGGCAATTAGTGTTACAGTGTGCAACAGAAGTTGTATAACTATCTTGAAAGGGCTGTCTTGTAACTTTCACATGCCAGGACTGTGGTCATCAGTTCTTTGACTACCTTTTTAGCTTCTTCAGCATAGCCTTTCAGTGTGTTTGCCTTCAGTACTTTCAGTTTTCCTCCATCAGCCGTGTACTAATCCATGTTCCCTTTAACTGTTTCTTTCCCTGTAAAGAAACCCTCCAAAACTAATTATGTATGGTTTCAGAATTGAATAAAATACAGAAAACCAAAACATGAAAAGTTTGTAATCATTTCTGTTGAGCAAAGATATGCATGCTGGTAAAAACTCCTTTTGACTCAGAGGTTCAGATTTGAGAGCATTTTCGTTGGAGACAATGTTCACACATCCAAACTGTAGAATCTAACTTCAAAAATGTAAGAGCATAGCAGCAGAGAGGGTGAACCCTACAACGTTTTTAGACAAAATTTGATTGAAATCCTAAAACGATCCGTCCTATAATCTCATTTTAACCAAAAAAGAGGGCGAACCCTACAACGTTTTGAAACAAAATTCGATTGAAATCTTAACAAACCTTCCTTAGAAATCTCATTTTAACTAAAAAAATGAAAACGGAGATTTTACGATTTTTCAATCAATTTTTTGATTGAAATCCTAAAACGATCCGTCCTATAATCTCATTTTAACCAAAAAAGAAGCGAATCCTACAACGTTTTTAGACAAATTTTGATTGAAATCCTAAAACGAGCCGTCCTATAATCTCATTTTAACCAAAAAAAAAATATCTCAGGGGCAAACCCTACAACGTTTTCAGACAAAAAATTGATTGAAATCTTAACGAGCCTTCCCTACGAAATCTCATTTTAACTAAAAAAATGAAAACGGAGATTTTACGATTTTTTAATCAATTTTGGTCGCAACTTGTTGTCATCCACCCTCTCTGCTGCTATGGGTTAACAAAAAATAATAAATGATTTGATCCAGTCCTTAGGATCTCACAAACAGACTAATCGCTAACACCTCCTTTTGTAAATCAATCAGATTATTTGACTGGTCGGTGAGTTTGAAATTAATTCTGGTTAATGCATTATTATGGCATCGCATGTAGACAGGATTAATTGGGTTTTCAATAATTAGGAATCCTGGAGGAGCTGTTGGTGCAAACGAATAAAGAATATACCCCTGCTGAGCTTGATTTGATCGTTCGAGATTAATTTGATAGCTTCCTTCGATAACATCACATACTAAATTGAGCGCAATCACTGAGGATATATTTACGTTGAACGGAGCGATATGCCTACCACCACCATCTGGATCATTATTATGTTTGAGGATTTTTATTTCCTGTGATGCTGTTTTTTTCCATGCATCATGAATTATTTTAAAACCAACATCGATGGTGTCACTGAGAAGTTTTTTTAGTTCCGGTACGTTATATCCCGGTAGTTTGAATGTCGGAATATTATTCACGGGAAATTTATATTGTTTTGCAAATTCTGTTCTCGATAGGGGATTATCGTCATCTAATATATCCTGAATAATTTTTAGGTTAAATGTTTCCATATCGTCGATAATTTTATTGCATGTTTCTACGACGCTGATAAATTCATCTCGGGTGAGAGAGCCGGATTTAAGAGATATTAACAACAGCGATAAATCATTATTCATTGCTGTGAAATTTTTAACGATTTTAGGTTCGTCAACAAAATGATATCCCTCTATTCTACCCCCTGGCAACTCTCCTCTAGTTGATCGGTATCCGAGACCAAAGAAATCTATAGTAAACTCGTGATCTTTATAACTCCTTATTGGATTATCAGGTTTTATTCTGTCGGTGATATAATCAGTTTTTTGTGGTTCTGGTAAATCAACGGTTTTCCCCCCTGGTGGTAATTCAGGCCAACCTAACACTGTTCTTATTGAGCTTTGATATATATCTATGACGTATTCTTCTGAGTTTATCTCAATTGCGGATGATAGCGTTGGTTCATGAACCGTTATAGCGATTTTTGATTCTTTTCCAGTAATCGATTTTATTCTACGCGCGAATTCATCATTGATTTGTTCGATTTGGTATGACCCGGTTGGTATGGAAACAACTTTCCAGTCTAGGGTTCCGTCGGGTTTATTCTTATTTGCAAATACCAGTGAATTATTCGGTTGTTGACCACCAAATGATTTTGATCTGATATTAGGCCAACTGTGATACACTCGTAATTTTGCTAGCGCTATCTCCTTCACGGGGACTGGGCTAGGGAAATTCACACTAAACTCTGGTTCCGTTGATGTTATTGATATCATGCTTATTTGTACTGGGTTTGTGTTCTCCACTACTCGTTGAAGTAATTCCATCGGTGTCGTCATTGTTATTATACTCATGATTTATTTCTAATTTTGGTAACGAGGAATCATAAATACTGACCATCACTGAGAACTCACAATCTGGTATGGTTGAGATTATTGAGATCATTTTGGTTTTTGGGTTCGTGTTTTCTAATTCCATCGGTGTTGTCATTGTTATTATATTCATGTTGTCGCTCTAATTTTGATATCGCTGAATCAAAAATACTGACCATCGCTGAGAATTCACTATCTGATATAATTGTATTATCGAGTGACGACGATATCATCAGGGATAACTGCGAATATGCGGTTGATGCAATATGAAATTGAAGTAAGTAATTCTGCAGTTTACTCTGGCTGCATGATGATATCTTTTTTGCTATCCCGGTTGATATACCCCCGATTGTAGCCACCGCAGAAATGCAAATTGGAACTACGACCGGGGCAATCATTGTAACCGATGCAAGTATTATTCCGGCGCCAGCGAGAACGCTTGACACCGAGTACACAATAACATCAATTGCGGTGATTCTTCGTCGGTATTTTTTTATTTTTATTTGATACTCCTCAGTGAGGGTTTTGAGTCTATTTTGAAATTCTCTGACCTGATCATAGCGACATTGCGTTGATGAAATCATTTTTATTTTAAAAATACTAGCGTTTTCAATTGTGAAATCCGAACGATTTTCCTTTCAATTTAGTTATTTACTTAAATCCGCTACGAATTCCACATACCAGGTTGCTGAAACCCCAATCAAATTTTTATCAGTAGCTGTTATAGTGAACTTTTCAGTTGTATCCTTGTCGATGATCGTTGAAATCGTATTATTGACCCCGGATGAACTCGACGATGATATATTAAATTGAGTCAATGGTGTTACTAGTGTTAATCGATAAATACCCTTGACGGTTGCAGTGATATCTAATTTATTGTTTGTAGGTGTCCACGCAAATGATCCGTGTTGGATTGTGTACACGACGTTATTGGTTTTCTCATGAGGAATTTTTGTTTTTTCAATGATTGTTATCATCCTCGAAAAATCACCTTTGACGGCTTCGATGAAGTTTTTCGTCTCATCGATGGATTTTTTAATATCAGGGAGTTTTATTTCAATTTTATCTAACGGGGTTCCAATAAATTTATCAATGATATTTCTACGAAATGATGTAAACTGTTTTCCGTGTTCTTCAATTTTAGATTGAAGTGTTGCTAGTTCCAACACAGAATTTTTCAACTCATTGTCATGGGTATCAATCTTATCAGTGATCGTAGACACAAGTGCACCTGGTTTAAGTCGTCCGTCGTTGGAATACAGCGCAATAGAGTTTTCAGCGGCGTCGCGCTGCCGTATCAAAATGTCATTCAATGATACATCACTGGATTTCAATTTACCCTGTTTGTCCTGAAATACAACTATTTCGTTTGGGTCAACACTTGCTAAATTTAACGTCTCAGCTATTTCATCTTTGATTAGTTTTTTTACATCACCTGTCGCAGTGTCATCGGGTTTGGGTTTCAAAGATCTCCCCCAAATATCAATCATGTTATTGTAAAACTCTTTCTCTCTCTAAAAAGCGATTACTAGTGTATTCATTCACGACAACATGTGGTGGTTTTCCGCTTGGGTTACTCAAGGAGTTAGAAATAGCATCAAGGACATTTAATACTTCGCTGCCACATATTGGTGGGTCAATCATCGTTTGTGTTGGTAGCGTAGAATACCAAGTCTTCATTGGAAGGGTTTTTATATAACGCAAAAACTCTTTTGGTGGGGCTAATCCATATGAATCAAAATAGACAATCCCACGTGGATCAATAGCGTATGCAACCCAGTGAGTTCCAGGTCCGGTGCTGTTATCTAAATTAATGATTCCGGTTTCAACGCTGTTTGGTTGATGTGGTAATTGATCTTTCATAAAGACACCTCTGAAGTTTCTAATCGCTAGTTTTTTAGCAGCATCCATTAAATCAAAATTGGACATGGGAACCATCGAAGATTTGGGAACCATAGGTTCCTCAATTAATAAACCGGTCCTAGTCTTAGACCCTTTCCGCTGTACCACGAATACGGGGTTCTTGGTAGTCTTAGACCCAATCCGTGAACGGATCGTCCCTTTTTTTTATATCCTTTCCCAGTTGCCTTCTTTAGTGCCATTCCTGCTGCAGTACCAACGGCTCCTAACGCTGCCGCTTTAGCCACCGCTGGGGCTGCTGCTGCAATCAATGCTGGAATCGCAGCTAACAACGGAAATATACCGCCTGTTTTAATCATATTTTTGATAGCAGCCGCAGAGAGAGTAATCTGGACACCCTTTTTTGCTACTAGTGCATCATTGAAATGTTTCACCTGACGAGTTGTCAGCGATAGTTTATTTGCACCACCAGTCATTTGGTTGGGTTTCAACGTGATTGTGGTTCCACATTTTTTAGCTGATTTCGATTGCAATTTTTTTAATTGACCGGGAGTTAACGCAACACTAATAACACTATATGACATTATACATAATAGATTGATTCTAAATCGTTTACAATTTCAATTACATATTTTCTACTGGGGCATCTACCACTCTCATTCTTCCTCCAACACCTTCAAGTAGCATTGATTTATCACTGAGAATGACAGCAACCGCTCTATAATTCGGGATAAGGATAGGAGGTACCCCACCAACTGGTGGACCAGTCGGACGGGTTACACGGGCTCTAAAGTGTATATCAACGACAGATTGTCTTGTTAAATCAAGATGTTCCAGCGAAAAGTAATAAATCGGATAGAGGCTTTTAAAATCCAATTGTGATATTTGCAAACCAGTATCCACATTTTGATCACGTGACATATATGACAACAGGTTATGATACACGCGTGCAATATGATTCTGACCGTAATCAAGTTGTATATCCTCGGATGGTTCCTGCTGTCCGTTTATTCTCAGCGAGACTTCATTAACACCTAACTGATCAAATATCATATGGCTTCGTTCTTGATTACCAACTCGCGCATTATTCTGTAACGCTACGAATATATGACGTGGAGCTGAAACACCTTGTTTTGATGCCAGGTGCCATGTGAATGTACCATCAACACTGTCTTGTTTAATATCCGTGGTCACTGATAACCAACTTAACAACGACTTTCCTCCTTGGTCCATAAATGATAGTAGTCGTTGTTCTTCGGTGATTGATGGAGTTAACACTGGCATCAACAATGATAGTTTTGTTAAAATGACTTTACCGGGAGCAACCCCAGCATTACGCCAGATTGCATCATCATCAGTACCCTTTCGTACAAGCGCTACTGTGTGTTTAGCTCCATAAATAACTTTTCGGACGTTTCTACAGAATCCGAAAATATGATGCAGTGGAATCGCACATGAAAATCGTCGACGCTGCCCATGCAACGTTGCTACGCGTGTTGCAAATCCTAAATTGAGATTACCATTAACGCCTCCGAGAATATCAAACGCAGCTCCGGGTCTAGTTCGACGTTCTGGATTATCTGCTTCCTGTTGATCGGCTTCTGCATTATCTCTAGCTGTTAACACTTTAATGAATTGAAGGTGGTCAGCGTTATCAGAGGTATCCTTTGCAAACATCATAGACGGACCAGCCGATCTTGTATAATCATCAGAATATCTCGCTAACCCTATGATTGTTGTAGCCACATCAACTTCACGGTCAATGGATTCAATTTCTTTTCCATCAATGAGATATCTAGCGCTTTCAAATAACGCCATAATACCGTTATTAACAAAACCAACTCGGACATTTGCGTTATTGTCATATGGGGTATCAGCTGCAACATTTGTTACAAGTTCTCCTTCGATTTCGATAAATGCCTCACACGGTAGAAAATATTTACTGGTATCATGAACTTGAAGTTCAATTCGCGATCGGAGATCTGGTTGTACTGCGTGATAAGAATAAAATTGAAAATCGCGTACAGAATCATTCTTGAGAACTGGGGTATCCATATCAAATGCTGGATCAGGTGACCTTTTGAACATTTTATTCTATTTATCAGAGTCTAAATCGCGATTTCCCATTTCATCGTCGTGTTTTTTTAAAGCCACTTCCTGCTATCATGTTTGCTATCATGTTATTTTGGTCCCCTTGATTTATCAAGGGAGTCACCATCGATGCTAATTTTTCATCTACTGCGTTATTTATAATTCTACTAACACTTGCAGGCATTTCCGCTGTAGACGGTAACGGTTTTGAAAATCCTTTGGATTTCATCCGTGATTTCACTAATGATGTTAATTTATTCTTCGCAGTTGAAAACGCTTTTACAGCAAGATCTCCAACAGCACCAATACCCTTATCACGAATAACATCAATTGCTTTCATTCCTAATTGTTTAGCCAACGGCATCACTTTTGGAGCCATTCTCGCAAATAACCCTAAAATGGTATTACCTAAACCATCTCCGTAGTATGCTCTATAAACCGGAAACCGTGAATTAACTACGTAGACGGGGGTTGGTTTATCATGATTGTAGTGTATGATCATTATTTGAAATCAGAAACAATTTTTCAATTGTTATTTATCTAATCGAATGACTTTTCAATTCAGTCACTATGATACCCACTTTCCACTAACTCGCCAATGAAATCTCGATATGTGCTGATATCCATGATACCACCCTGAAATAATCGTCTACAGATATCAGCTGCTTCATTAATTATTTCCGGTGAGTTATTTCCGGCTCGTTTTCCTCCGATGAGAACCTCTAATCGTGATATATCACTGAGAACACTACCAGGACATGAAACGCTAGCGTTTCCAACTAGACCACTCCCCAGAAATTTTTTCTCATCGTATGGCTGTCTTATTTGGAGTTGAAATTTTCTTTTGAAGTCTCTGTATTCTTTCATCCTTCTATCTAAACCCCCAGTATTTATTTCATACACTATATCAGCCCATTCATTATAATTGTCCGTGAAAAACCTCTCTTGTGAATCATAGCTGTTAGCAGCGAATTCACCTAAATTGTCTATATCCTCGTTGAGAATTTGTTGTTTAGCGCTCTCGGTAAATATAATTGATTTAGGTAGTCCACTAACTAGTTCTTCCTGAAATCCTTTAAATGTTCGTTTCGAAGCGGTTGATATATCCTGAGGAAGTGATTGCAAGGATTTTTTTGTTTGTTTAGTTCTTTTTGCTATTTTTTCTAACACAGGAATAAGACCCTCTTCTTTTCTTTTACCGTCAGGATCATCTCCCAGTATAGCACGCTCTATCTCCTTCGTTGCTGTTGTTACTGGTTTAAACAATTCTTCAGATCCCGCAGCAAAATCAGTCTGAAGACTCTGTCGTTGTTGTAGTTTATTCCGTACAGAGTCACGAATTGGTACAAATCTCTTAATTGCATCTAATCGTTCACGAGCCAATCGGGTTGTTAATGCTTCATTGACCATTATTTGAAATCAGAAACAATTTTTCAATTGTAAAACAATTTTTCAATCCCGACCTAACACCAGTGACAAAGTCACCGTGGAAGTGTTTTAACAGCTCTATCATTGATGAGGGAACTATCATAATTGTATATAAAATAATTAATACTGATAGTTTCCTCACTTTTTTGACATGTCGGATGATTTTTGATACGGTCATGGAAGTGTTTTAACAGCTCTATCATTGATGAGGGAACTATCAAAATTGTATATAAAAATAATTAATACTGATAGTTCCCTCACTTTTTTGACATGTCGGATGATTTTTGATACCACCATGGAAGTGTTATTTCATCCTATCATTGATGGCGAAAGTATCATAATTGTATATAAAAATAATTAATACTGATAGTTTCGCAACTTTTCTATTTCTAAAAAAAATGATTAATGGTCGGGCAATCAAATATGATAAATGGTCCGTCACAATCAAATAATGATAAATGGTCAATCAAAATTGTTCATTTTCTTGAATTAACGCCCGTAGGTTTCTAACTTTAGAATTAACCTCCTTTTTCAATTCGTATTCGTACCCCAATTCTTTTCGTATTCGTTCTACGATGGTATACAACGGAGCGAACACACTTACGTCACTGGAAAATGCGAGAGAGTCCCGAATAGAATTCTGAATTCTCTTGATGAGCGCATACTTCTTTGGTAGCATATACTTGTTAGTGCTAACTCCGTATTCTATATCCTGAAAATCAGACATGATTTGATCAGGATTTAACCCATCTGATAGTTCAATATCCCAACTTTTCAATTTTGAAATCTCGGATATGATGCTATTCATGTTTTCAGAATTCATTATTCTATAATAATGATATATTTCTAAATGAAAAATATGACGCATTAGACATAACTAAATCGAATTTTTTGTCCCGTCCCTTTTGAAATCGCAGATCGACAAACCCCCTCTGCAACATATCGTACTGAGGGTCTACAAATATTGAAATACTTGCCGGCTTCATATATTGATTGAAATATTTTTTCTTCGTTAGTTATCGTATTCAAAGATTTTACTGGTTTCGTTTTTTTTGAACAATTGCCAGTCCTTCCTCGTTTGGAATTCTCACTCTGTGTGATTGCTTGAAGATTTGATAAGGAATTGTTCTTCGGATTAGAATCGATATGATCAATAACAAAACCATCTTTGATCAATCCATGGAAACATTCAAATATGAAACGATGATTGTAATATTTCTTCTTTCCAACAGTAAACATCAAATACCCCATACCATTATCCCTCCCAACTGGGTTCTTCAGTCTACGGTTTCTTACAACACCATCACTGGATGCTTCATAATTTGTACTCACAGGGTGCTGTCTGAATTCTTGGGTCATTCGTATACTATACTATTTGTCTAATTCAATGACTGATCCATTGCAGGGGGATTCATTATACATAAATCTTTCATTTAGACACTTGTTTTTAGTATAGCATGAAAGAGTTCAAGAGATTGACTTCGAAAAATGCTGAATTCAATGTTGATAAGGAGTTTAAGAGATTGTTGAAAATCAATCCTAAATTTAATATCGATAGACCCAAAAAACGTCCAAGAGACGGAAACATGAAAGAGTTTAAGAGATTATTAAAAATTAGTCCTAAATTTAATCTCGATAGACCCAAAAAACGTAACAAACGTCCAAGAGACGGAAATATGAAAGAGTTTAAGAGATTATTGAAAATCAATCCTAGATTTAATCTCGATAAACCCCAAAAACGTCCAATAGACGGAAACATGAAAGAGTTTAAGAGATTATTAAAAATTAGTCCTAAATTTAATATCGATAGACCCAAAAAACGTAACAAGAGATTATTGAAAATCAATCCTAGATTTAATCTCGATAAACCCAAAAAACGTCCAATAGACGGAAACATGAAAGAGTTTAAGAGATTATTGAAAATCAATCCTAAATTTAATCTCGATAAACCAAAAAAAGTAACAAGAAATTACCCTGGAAAGATGCTCAATTCAATCTCGATATAGTTTCTAATACACCAAAGAATACAATTCTTGATAAAGCCATGATTAGTAAAATCAGAGATTGTTTTACTGAATTCAAACGTGATGGAGCATCTTATTGTTGGTCAACATTTCGAATTGATGGTGTTATTGACGCTACCATGAATGATGAAAAAGCAGCAGTGATAATTTCACGTGTTGGGGAAAAACGGTATTTTTTCCGAATCAAATTCATTATTGAAGTCGATGGCAAATGGATTATTAGGGATAAATTTGAACCAATCCTCAAGAATAAAAAAGCTGTCATTGTGAGTAGAGATTCCAAACCAGGAATTCTAACCGGCATTGACAAACCATACTACGAAAGATCTTATCCCGTAACAGCAATGGTTTATGGGATATATCCGTTAAATGATAAACCCGATATCGCAAAACTAGCTCCTATGAAATATTCGTCAGGGCTTAATTGTGTAGCAGAACGAATAATAGAACACTTCACAAATGCATCCCGAGGAAATAAACTAACTGATCTGCGACGTAGGAAAATAACCGAGTGGGAACTGACAGTGAAACAGCATGGTGCAAAGATTTCTGATATAGCTAAATTAGAAACATCATTAAGATTTCCAATAACAGTTATGACGATAACCGGAGAGGTTTTATACGAACCGAAATATAACAAAAATGGAGCACCAATACAGATTATTGATCATAATAAACACGCGTGGACACCTGCGGTAACAGTATTTCCACGAGAACGAACCGTGAAATATATCCCTAAGGAGTTCGTCGGGGATGTTTTCTATGAAGAGAGATTATTTGATGCTATTCATGCGTTGTGTAAGGATGATCCTGTGTCAGTGTGGTTACTTAGAAGTGATGAAGATCCCGAAATAGGATTCGATCAATTTGTAAAACCAAATGGTGAATTATATCGCGTTGAAGAATTAGATAACAGAATGAGAAAAATCGCTAGTGATTTTTCACCGGAAAGTTTCCATGAAAAACTACTCACGGATAGTTTTACTATTCCATCAGTGGTAGCTCACTTCGCAAGAGAAAAAAACTCATGGCGTCCAACACGAAGTGATTTTCTCGAGGATGTTAAATTGAGTTGCGTCGAATTTGGTCATGGAGGACTGTGGAATACGAAATACTCACGTGATGGTATGATTTCAATTGATATATCCGCGTGTTATCCCGGAAGTTTTCTCGGGTATGGGGAATGTGCTGAGTACTTCAAACGATTTGGACACCCCACGCATGAAATGACTCGTGTTGCGATTAATGGACCATTGCCTAATTTTGATTTAACCGGATTCGCTCGTGTGATATCATTTGAATTAGCTACAGGGTTACATCCGTGTAGTTATGTTTGGCTCGGTAGACACCTATCTGAAAAGGCCTGGATGCCAATAGTGCTATTGAGATATATGATTGATTGTGGTATGCTAATATCGTTGATTGTTTCCGAGGCTATTATATGCTATCGAGCTCAGAAAGAAGTTTGGCTACCACAACCCGATCTAGATCGTATAATCAGCGAACTACGAAAACAATTCCCTGATTTCAATGAAGAAGAAATCATAAATTGGTCTAAGAAGTTATTTGAAATTAAAAAAGAACAAGCAAAAGATCTCGGACGAAGAATAATCGGTAAATTCACTCAAGGTGGACGGTACGACAACGCAAAATATTCTTCGCGGTTGATCATAGATGTCGCTGAATACGATTTTATTGTAGCGGATTTAATGAAACAGGGAAAACTTGTATCCCGTAAGGATGCTTTTCTATCCAATGGTGAGAAAATGGGTACGGTTGTTACCTACTGTGATGGATATAATTCCCAGTACACACATTTGAGAAGTTCAATGCTAGCCTATGCTTCTATTAATCTATTTTCGATGATAAATAGATTTCCTAATACCGCGGTTAGAGTGGCCACTGATTCGATGTATATACACAATAAGTACAAATCAGCTGTAGCTAAATTCACAGATCCCGAAGAAAATTGGGGGCGTTGGCGATTTAAAAAGGAGATGCTACATGAGTATTGTGAATCCGCAGACGTTGCCATGGATGATGAATATCTTTGTTGTAACCGTATTGAAATTCAATCAGAATTTTCTAATGCACCACCGGTATCTGATCCAGTATGTAGATACAAGGCAATTTATTTAAACGGTTGTGGTGGGTCAGGAAAGACAACTCGTGCAATTGAATTATTTCGTCGGTCAACCATGATTGTGCTAACACCGACTCACAGACTCGCCAGAGAGATGATACAGCGAGGGGTAAATGCCTGTACTTACCATAGTTTCTTTCGATGGAAGGGTGACAAATGGACTCCTGAGCGTATGGGTGATAAATTCATTCCTGAAATCATAATTTGGGATGAAATATGCACAGTGTCATTAGATGTATTACAAATATTTCTCGAGTGGTTGTTAAACAAAAACACAAAAGTCGTCATGTGCGGTGATCACGGCCAACCACCACCATTTGTCGGTGCATCTCCACATGAATGGCTAAGGGGTTTTGTAGACTATTATGAAGAAATCACCACTGATTATAGATCAAATGATGAACGATTACGAGAATTCAAAGCGCTAATTAGATTACAACCGGATAGAATCCAATGCGAAATAGCGCGTGAAGTGATTTCAGAAACTCCAGTGAATGATTTCTGGGAAACATGGAGACCAAATGATTTGATAATTGCAAGTAGAAAAATAGTCAGGGACACACTTCAGATGAAGCTATTTGAATTGCATAAAGAAAAATTTGCAACGCTTCCAGTACCCCTTTGTTATAGGCCATCGGATACACGAAAACAGAACATTGAAGTTGATATTCCAGGACAGAGTGAAAAACAAATTCTCGTATTAAATGATATTGTGCTGGTTGATATCAGCGTCGTCGAAAATGCATTGCGTACTAATAAATCCCCGTGGACGCTGGGATACGCAGCAACAATACACTCTTCACAGGGATTGACTATATCGGATACAATTGTTTGGATGGTGGATAATCACATCGAATGGTCGAATTTAGTCTATCTCGCAGTATCCAGAGTACGAAAAATAAATCAACTTCGAAGAGTTGTTTTCGATGATAATGACACCACAATAAGTGATATTGATGTTAGCATCATTAATAAAAAACTCTCCGGTTACAAACAACAGGACAAAAAAAACAACGAGAATTTGATATTGATGCTAAATTAATAATTACGCTGAAACAACAACAGAATAATCACTGCGCGAGTTGCAATTGTATAATGCGTTGGCAGTATTCGGATAAGGATCCTCGCCAATTCACCGTAGACAGAAAAAATAACAATCTCGGTCATGTCAGAAACAATGTGATGTTGACTTGTCTTGAGTGCAATAGACGCAACGGTGCTAGTTAAGACCATGCGGTGGCAATTGAGTATCCTCGGGAATTACCTGTAGTTGTTGTCTAGTAAATCCTCGTTGAGGGGCAGTTGAATCCAGTTTATAGATTGCTGGTCTACCAGTTGATCGTGTTATACTAGATATCTTGTGTGCAGTAACACTCCAAATAGGATCAGTAGCCCTTTTTCTACCCCCTTCAAGCTCTCCTGGTTCATATAAATACCTAACAGTGACATTACTATGAAGAATTGGTTCTTTGAAATCTTTTTGTGGTTGTACGGGTATTGACTTCTTTTTAATCGCATTGATAGGTTTCATGTTGATTGTTCTAGTAATCTCGTTATTCAGTGCAGTAATCACAGATGGTAATCTTTTAACCCATTCACGGGATCTTTTTTCTTGGATGAATTCTTTTGCGTATTGATATCCAAATAACCGCTCAGCAATCGTCCGATTAAATCGTTCTACAATGGCCTGATCGCGATGTAGCGCAGTATGCCCTCGTCGTATGGTGACATTATGATGTTTCATTGTAGATAACACTGCACCCTGAAATTCCTTGCCAGGATCAACCTGCAATAGATTTGGCCAGTGCAGAGGACCTCGTCGATAAATCCTTTCAAATGCAGAAGCGACTTCAGTGGCTGATTTTGTTTTTAACGGTTCTGCTTCTTTGTATCGACTTGCAATATCAACTACGGTTAAAGCGTATTTGTAACCACGATCATGTGGCAGAAATAATATATCAGCCTGATGAACTTCATTAGGAGCGGTCACATCAAAATGCGAGAATTGAATTTGTTTAGGCGGTGGTAGATAAATTTGCCATAGTGCCTGTTTGGATAACCAATTAGCCACAGTGGTTTTTTTCACTTTTGCAGCGCTAGCGAGTTTATGGACTGCTGATTTCCCCCTCCAGTATCCTCTTGGGGAATAATAAATTGATTCCATATTATTAATTACCGGCACCTAACATCAATTTACTTTTCATAGCCGATTTTATTAAAAATGAAGCCAATTTTTCTTTGAAGGATTTATCAGGAATAGCATTTAACGCATGAATTAATTTCACATCTGCGAGATGCCTGTGTTGCAGATTGCTGCTTTTATAAGCAACATCATGAAGGTGACAGGCCTTATCAATGGCGTTTATTGGTTCTTCACCGGGTCGGGACTGATTTTGATCATTGAGTCTGATATCAAGTCTGGTTCCCGGTCCACAGTAGCTATATCCTGGAAGGTGCTTTTCTCCGGGGTACTTTGCCCATGGGGTTCCAGGGAGCTTTGCCAATTTGGCTGCGATATCACCTCCTCGTTTTTTTTAAAAACATCTCCGGATTGTAAAATCTTTGATTTTGTAGAAACAAATCTGAACTTCTTAATACCACATGTTGCACATCTACCAGAAAGCGCTGATCGGTTATTTTTAGTTGTAACCGTCGTCACATCATCTGTGCCAGTACGCGTTTTACACTTCACACAATATAGATCCATAATTTATGTATAGAAATATGGATATAATTGATTTTTCAGCGACTAAAAGAAGAGAACCGGTTAAGCATCATGCAGCGCTACCAAACTCTATCCGGATGATTATAATCGGGCCATCTGGATCCGGTAAAACGCAATTGTTACTCAATTTAATAATGAGATGGATGAAGTGGGATAAGTTGTATTTAATTGCCCCTAGCGTAGATGATCAACGATGTTATGAAGTGCTAAAAGATTTTAATGAAAACGCTTCAGAAATTAAGGGTGAGAACGCCATTGAATTTATAACCGATATCGATGAAGCACCGAGTATTGATGATATTGATGGAAATATTAACAATTTAGTCGTATACGACGATATAATGTTGGATAAACAAAAAAATCCTGCTAGGATCTTTTCCCGGGGGCGTCACAAAAACACTGACGTGATATATGTCACTCAACGCTACACTCAGGTTCCAAAAGTCATCAGAGATAACTGCAATATTCTTGCTGTATTCAACGGAGTTGATACTCATACTCTTAGAAATATTTGGCAGACATGGTGCTCTGATATGGACTTCAATCAATTTCGAGATTTCTTTAGTCATGCTCAGTCGACTCCGCACGGATTCGCAACAATAAATCTACATGATCCTCGGACACGATATCGTATCGGACTGGATCAAATATTTGGTTAAAATCATTTATTATTTTTTGTTAACCCATAGCAGCAGAGAGGGTGGATGACAACAAGTTGCGACCAAAATTGATTAAAAAATCGTAAAATCTCCGTTTTCATTTTTTTAGTTAAAATGAGATTTCGTAGGGAAGGCTCGTTAAGATTTCAATCAATTTTTTGTCTGAAAACGTTGTAGGGTTTGCCCCTGAGATATTTTTTTTTTGGTTAAAATGAGATTATAGGACGGCTCGTTTTAGGATTTCAATCAAAATTTGTCTAAAAACGTTGTAGGATTCGCCTCTTTTTTGGTTAAAATGAGATTATAGGACGGATCGTTTTAGGATTTCAATCAAAAAATTGATTGAAAAATCGTAAAATCTCCGTTTTCATTTTTTTAGTTAAAATGAGATTTCTAAGGAAGGTTTGTTAAGATTTCAATCGAATTTTGTTTCAAAACGTTGTAGGGTTCGCCCTCTTTTTTGGTTAAAATGAGATTATAGGACGGATCGTTTTAGGATTTCAATCAAATTTTGTCTAAAAACGTTGTAGGGTTCACCCTCTCTGCTGCTAGCATTTATCTTGGACAAAATTTTTGCACATTCAAACTGTAGAATACAACTTTAGAGCAGGACATGATGTATAAGGATGTTTGTGTTAGTGATTTACTAACTTAAAACTTTCTCTGGTCTCATTCCTTTATGCTTTGTTTAAAATTTCTTGAAATGAATTTTATTGTTGGTAATTTTTTCTACACTACATTTATTTTGTACCTTTATTGATCTACTATCAATAAACAAGAATATGCACAAAAAGGTGAAATCTAAATTAAAAGAAATCTCTCAGACATTTAATGTCTTGGAAATCTCGATAAACAATATGGAGGATTGTCATAAAGCTGGACATACACATTCAGAAGCTGGACATACACATTCAGAAGCTGGACATACACATTCAGAAGCTGGACATACACATTCAGCTTTAAATCTATTTGATATTTATTAATACTTATTATTTATGTGATTGAAATTATAATTTTTTCTTAAATATAGGACTTAATGATAGGGAAAAAATAATAAAATGATGACAGGTATGCTAAAAGATCTCTATTTTGAATACAGAAAACATGAAAAGAGAGGTGAGTATTACCCTTTTGTTAGTTTATTTGATCTATATCAAGTTTGTTGACAGTTTTTCATAAATCCTTTTTACTGGGTGATAACTGAATTATTGCAATTTTGTATCATGTATTTTATGAGGCATTAACAAACTGTACTAATAATGAGCAATGCCCCTCAGAACATCATATAACAACATGTATTCAGAAATTCTTGTATCATGCCTCAAAACATCATGTAACACCCAGTATTCTTATATTCTTGTATCATGCCTCAAAATATCATGTAACACCCAGTATTCTTATATTCTTGTATCATGTCTCAAAATATCATGTAACACCCAGTATTCTTATATTCTTGTGTCATGCCTCAAAATATCATGTAACACCCAGTATTCCTATATTCTTGTATCATGTCTCAAAATATCATGTAAGACCCAGTATTCTTATATTCTTGTCTCATGACTCAAAATATCATGTAACAACCAGTATTCTTATATTCTTGTGTCATGCCTCAAAATATCATGTAACAACCAGTATTCTTATATTCTTGTATCATGACTCAAAATATCATGTAATACCCAGTATTCTTATATTCTTGTATCATGTCTCAAAATATCCTGTAACACCCAGTATTCTTATATTCTTGTGTCATGCCTCAAAATATCATGTAACAACCAGTATTCTTATATTCTTGTATCATGACTCAAAATATCATGTAATACCCAGTATTCTTATATTCTTGTATCATGTCTCAAAATATCATGTAACACCCAGTATTTTTATATTCTTGTATCATGTCTTAAAATATCATGTAGCACCCAGTATTCTTATATTCTTGTATCATGACTCAAAATATCATGTAACAACCAGTATTCTTATATTCTTGTGTCATGCCTTAAAATATCATATAACACACAGTATTCTTATATTCTTGTATAATGACTCAAAATATCATGTAACAACCAGTATTCTTATATTCTTGTGTCATGCCTCAAAATATCATGTAACAACCAGAATTCTTATATTCTTGTATCATGACTCAAAATATCATGTAATACCCAGTATTCTTATATTCTTGTATCATGTCTCAAAATATCATGTAACACCCAGTATTCTTATATTCTTGTGTCATGCCTCAAAATATCATGTAACAACCAGTATTCTTATATTCTTGTATCATGACTCAAAATATCATGTAATACCCAGTATTCTTATATTCTTGTATCATGTCTCAAAATATCATGTAACACCCAGTATTTTTATATTCTTGTATCATGTCTTAAAATATCATGTAGCACCCAGTATTCTTATATTCTTGTATCATGACTCAAAATATCATGTAACAACCAGTATTCTTATATTCTTGTATCATGTCTCAAAATATCATGTAACAACCAGTATTCTTATATTCCTGTATCATGTCTTAAAATATCATGTAACACCCAGTATTCTTATATTCTTGTATCATGCCTCAAAATATCATGTAACACCCAGTATTCTTATATTCTTGTATCATGCCTCAAAATATCATGTAACAACCAGTATTCTTATATTCTTGTATCATGCCTCAAAATATCACGTAACATCCAGTATTCTTATATTCTTATATCATGACTCAAAATATCATGTAACACCTAGCATTTTTTATATTCCTGTATTATGACTCAAAATATCATAACACACTGTATTCTTATATTCCTGTATCATGATTCAAAATATCATGTAACATCCAGTATTCTTATATTCCTGTATCACGACTCAAAACATCATGTAACACCCAATATACTTATACTCTTGTATAATGACTCAGACCATCAAACGTTTTCAATTTTCAGCCAATGAAATCAAAATAACATCTGCTAATTTAGTTCTGTCTGTCCTCATAGCATTCCATTATTCACCTGTTGTTCATAGTGGACATGTCTTTGATAGGAAACTTATTCACAATACAGAAGTCAAAGACTTAGGATGCAATAGAAAAGTAAGACACATTTTGCCTTCATTTTAGACAGTAGACTGTACTCCATTCCTGACAGTAGACTGAAATCTATAGAAGTAATTTAAACTAATATATTTTTAACCAGCTTGTACTCCATTCCTGACAGTAGACTGAAATCTATAGGAGTAATTTAAACTAATATATTTTGAACCAGCTTGTACTCCATTCCTGACAGTAGACTGAAATCTATAGAAGTAATTGAAACTAATATATATTTAACCAGCTTGTACTCCATTCCTGACAGTAGACTGAAATCTATAGGAGTAATTTAAACTAATATATATTTGACCAGCTTGTACTCCATTCCTGACAGTAGACTGAAATCTATAGGAGTAATTTAAACTAATATATATTTGACCAGCTTGTACTCCATTCCTGACAGTAGACTGAAATCTATAGGAGTAATTTAAACTAATATATATTTGACCAGCTTGTACTCCATTCCTGACAGTAGACTGAAATCTATAGGAGTAATTTAAACTAATATATATTTGACCAGCTTGTACTCCATTCCTGACAGTAGACTGAAATCTATAGGAGTAATTTAAACTAATATATATTTGACCAGTTCGTATAATCTATTAATGAGGGTTATCTTATGTGTATTTAATTTGTATTGAGTGCTTTACATTTTATGTTTTTCAGACTTGTGATAGGGCATTTCGAATTATTTGGAATTTAATTTACAATATTGTAATATTTATTTTGTTTTGTAGAGAAATAAATTGGTTGTTGATTTTATTTAAATTTGTTGGTTTCACTTTCTTCCTGTCACATATTGTTAGACCTAAAGTCATAAGAGAAATTGGTAGCTTTTTCTGGATCTGAATTTTTTTAGAAACATTTCAGAGATATTAGAAATTCACCTTAAAATATAAATTGACATTGTTTTGGAATTTTCATTGACCCTGGTAAGAAATGAATTTAACAAAATTGAAAAATCTTTAGTGGAACCAGCAAGCATTCACAATATCATATAAAGTCGAGAACTTTGTTTTAAATCCTACACAGGAAGGCTTTGAGTGTATGAAAAAGAAAAGTTGCTTGAGATTGCCAGAAATAATGATCTTTCTGAAGTGAAATCATTTTTAACAAAGCAAAAGATAAGGAATATCTTGATTCAATATTTGGTGGAAAAGAAAAGTTTAGATAATAGTGCTTTGGGGTTGATTGGTAAGTGTGCATCTAGTTTTGATAGGAAATTAAAAAGATTATAGCTAAAAAAATAACCACATAAAATTGAAATTAAGAAAGCTTCACCTTTAGAAGGAAATGATGGAAATGCTAATTTTGATAGAGGATAAGGCTGGAGAAATGGATATATATATATATATATATATATATATATATATATATATATATATATATATATATATATATATATATATATATATATATATGACGGTCCAATTTTTGTTTCATTTGGAGTGAAATACTTCCAAAATATAATATTTATGGTTCAGTTAAATTTTTCCACAATGATTTTTTCATTGAAGTAAGTTGAAAAACTCATGGTTTACATTCTCAACAAAGCCATAATTTTTCTTTTGTTGAAATCTCATTAAATTGTTGCTTGGCAGGCTTTTGTCTTTGAAAGGTTTGCTGAGACATCATTTATGTCATATCATGTTTAGCCCAAGCTATTTTGAGAATACATCTATCAATGTTAGAATGTATTTTATTCATCATTTTATTTTTATATACTTGCATGTCAACAGTGTAACCATGCTACTGGTCATTCATATGACTTACATAGATCTTTCTGTATAAATTATTTTTTCTAGCTTGCTTGTGTAATGTGTTAGCAGATTGTTCTCTTAACCAGTCATTCAATTTTGCTTACTTAATTTATTTGTGCTCAATTTAATTTGTTTCCAGAATTAATTTATCTTTTTCTGAGCAACTGTACATTGAATATCATTTTAAAGTGTTGTAATACTGCTATTTTTCAGACAGAATGGTATAAAATCATCCAGAGAATTATCTTGATCAATTGGCTTTAGGCATTGTCAATATGACATGGAATTCAATTTACAAATGAACTTTTATTTTAGCACTTTGCAGTATTTCCGTAATCCTTTCTAACATATGAATGATTTCTGATTTATGTTAAATTTTGTCATTCCTATGCATATTTTATTTTAGTTTTGTTCAGTGTCATTTGTTTCCACAGATTTATATTTTTTCATAGCAATTGTGCAATGAAAATTATTTTTAAAGTGTTGTAATTATTGTTCTTTTTGAACCAGAATTAATTTCAGCAGTTCCCTAATCTTTTAAAATATACACTTTTATTTTCAGCAATTTGTGAAATTTCTTGAATCTTTTCAAACAAATCAATGTAATCAGATTTGCCATTCTTATTGTTGATTAAAAAACAGCTACTTCATATGCGGGGCCACCGTCCAAACTTGGAAACATGTTATCACGTGATGCGGAGATGGTTGATACATGTTAAAATCATGAAATATTGATATCACCTCTCTGAACACTGCTGAGGTTATCACTGTGTAACTCTGTGCCATTATTATTTATTGGACTCTGGGTTTTAGTTTTACTTAATATATCAAGTAATTGGGAAATTAAAAACAGTTGTGTATAAGTAATTGAGAAATTAAAAAAAGTTGTGTATAAGTAATTAAGAAATTAAAAACAGTTGTGTATAAGTAATTGAGAAATTAAAAACAGTTGTGTATAAGTAATTGAGAAATTAAAAACAGTTGTGTCTAAGTAATTGAGAAATTAAAAACAGTTGTGTATAAGTAATTGAGAAATTAAAAACAGTAGTGTATAAGTCATTGAGAAATTAAAAACAGTTGTGTATAAGTAATTGAGAAATTAAAAACAGTTGTGTATAAGTAATTGAGAAATTAAAAACATTTGTGTTTAAGTAATTGAGAAATTAAAAACAGTTGTGTATAAGTAATTGAGAAATTAAAAACATTTGTGTATAAGTAATTGAGAAATTAAAAACATTTGTGTATAAGTAATTGAGAAATTAAAAGCAGTTGTGTATAAGTAATTGAGAAATTAAAAACATTTGTGTATAAGTAATTGAGAAATTAAAAACATTTGTGTATAAGAAACCCACTTTGTATACACTCACTCATTAGACTTAATATATTTCTTATTGAGTGGGCCAGAAATGACCTGCTCATATTTTTTGAGCCAGAAAAAACGCAGTAAATATAAAAATGGAATATAGAACTACAGTGTATGTAACAGCTCCAACCGTACGTATTGCAGAGAATATGTTCATTCCCCAAACATTATAGATTTTATTTATTATTAGCAAAATTGTTTGCGACCCTTTTTAAATTCTGGTTTTTATGCATTTAGGCCCTTGGCAGCAGAGGCCCGGAGTACATCAATACTGCCTTCAGAAATGATATCAACACCACTGAATATGAAGCTCTACAATCTGACCAAACAGGTTCAAGTCAGTATGATGCACTTAATGGTAACGTTTATTTACCTGATTACTACATTAATATGGCTGTGGGGTGTTATATTTAACTTAGTGTCTTTGATTATTGCATTCATAAGATTACTGTGCCGTATTTGGCTCAGTATTATAGATTACTACATTAATATGGCTGTGGGGTGTTATATTTAACTTAGTGTCTTTGATTATTGCATTAATAAGATTACTATGCCGTATTTGACTCAGTATTATAGATTATTACATTAATATGGCTGTGGAGTGTTATAATTGACTTAGTTGCTGATTATTACATTAATACAACTGCTGAGTGCCATATCTGGCTCAGTGGTTTGGATTATTACATTAATACAACTGTTGAGTGTCATATTTGCTTAGCGTCTGATTATTACAATAATGTGACTGTTGTGTCATATTTGCTTAGTGTCTTTGATTTTCACATTAATATAACCCTAATGTAAATGAAATGATGTTATATCATAATGTATTGCATGTGAGTGTCCGTAAGAAACATTGAAATATCACAAAATAATTTGTCTCAGTAAGAAATCTTGAACATGAATCATTTCTCTGTTTATTCCATTACAAGTAATGCTACGAATTAATAATGTAAAGAGTAATGAAAATTTATAATGAAAAAACTCACTTAATACCCAAACAGTATTAAAGCATCTACATTCCCCCAGTTTAATTTCATTTTCAGATCCAACATCAAAATTAAACCAATCCAATGATATCAGGTGACTAGTTTCATATCTATCTATCTATATATCTATCTATCTATCTATCTATCTATCTATCTATCTATCTATCTATCTATCTATCTATCTATCTATCTATCTATCTATCTATCTATCTATCTATCTACCTATCTATCTATCTGTCTGTCTGTCTGTCTGTCTATCTCATTCACTCCATCCATCCATCCATCCTTGATTACTACACATTAAAATCCACACATCCATCCTTCCATTCATACGTGTTTGAGAAAACATTGTTGAAGAGACTTACTTAATTTAGTGAAAGGAAACATTTTCCTCGTCTATTGCAACATGGATTTTAAGACAGCCATAGTGGAATTAATGCAGTCATTTCCATAAACTATGGAGTAGCCCAATAATTTGAAGGTCACTCAAAAGTATATGCTGCATTCCAGGACAATTTGAATGCCATCAAAAAGTATGGCATGATGGCCTTTTCTGTAAGCTTTATTCTCTTGGAATAAGAGGAAAAGTGTGGAGATTGATTGATAATTTTATTTTGAGGTGTTAGGGCCCCCATCTTGTTCAACAGGCAACGTCTGAAATCATACTCAATAGTCCAAAGGATAGGTCAGGGAAGAACGCTTTCATTATGGTTATCCTTAACCATGATAAATAGCCTCATATCTTTATTGGAGCCAATCAGATCTGGAATACAAGTTGGTAATGTTATGTATGTCTATATTGTGTATTTAATTTTTGTGATCTTGTTGACAAGTTTGATGGGAGAATGACCTTAATTCTGGTTCTCTTATTGTGTCGTAGTTTATTATGTAAAGGTTGTGATAAACAGAACTCATTATTCCAATCTTAGCATCTGCAGTGGAATCAGTCATTTTGTGTTCAATTATTATTTGAGAGGATTTATTTATTGCAATTATTTATAGAAATTACAAAGTTCTCATTGGCTTTAGGATAAAAATCACTATTTTGGGAATAATTGTGAATTCATTTAAAGATGTTCTGGATTACATCACTCTGATACATCAAATCTGTCAACACATTATCACATTCAAGGCTATTGGCTCATCAGCATATTTAAGATTGGAAATCACTGGAATTCATTTGGTTGTTTTTCTTGTTTTAGGGTTTAATGCCATTTTTCAGCACACAATAGGCTATACATGGTGACCAGTATTAATGGTGGAGGAAGAACCCAGGAAACCCCTGGAAAGAACCACTGACCCATGATAAGCTAATGGCAAGCTTTCTCACATACCCACATTAGCCAAATCAGAGACTCGAACCCACACAGACAGAGGTGAGATGGCAGTGATCTGTAATGGAGAGTAGTAATTTAGATCACTTGGTCACTCGGGGCCCTGAATTCATTTGGAGAACTCTCTACTTTTGGATTTGTGATAGAAATTTTAGGAATATTTGGTATTTAATTCACACTGCTGGAAGTTCTTCTAAATTTTCACTTTGTTTTCTAAAGAAATAAATTACTTGTTGAAATATATAATATGGTTAGCTTTGGATTTTTTTTGTTACATAGTTTAAGGCCATTGAGATATAACAGTACCTTAAGCATTCCTTGTGTGCTAAAAGCTATGAAACAACCCTACTATCATCATGAGTTCATGCTATGGATATTCCAGTTTGAAAGATTCGCAGTTGTGCAATTAAGTGGAGACTGATACAATGTTGATTAAAGGAATAATGTCACATTTTCAAAGAAAAGAATACTGCAAGAAGCCTTGTTCATGCTCAGAGATAAGCAGATTCGTATAGTTTTGTCAAGGACATATGCTGGGGTTACTCTTTCTTCAGACCTAATTTCTATATTTATAATACTGTTTCGGTGAAAAATGCTGTTGAGGAAGGAATGTCAGCATTTTACTCAATGCTTACATAAAGAGACAACAATACAAATTTAGTTTTTGGTAACTTGAAGGATCTGTAGATAAAGCTAAATTAGGTTTTTACACTAAAATCAACAGAGCTAAAGGTTCATTAACATGGAAAATTGTGTTCAACAGAAAAATTCTTGATTTTGCTGATACATGGATGTAAGAGCATTGGTTTTGTTGAAGATATTTACTGTGTTCATGTGAAATACCAACTTGGAAACTTTTTCCACTTGTCCATGAAAACCCTAAATTGTATCAAAGTCTATTTAGAAGAGGAATATTGAAACAAGAGTTCATTGGTTCAAAGAGAGATTGTGCAAATCCAAACCTGAATCGGCACAGGAACGCTGTCTGGAAGATCGAAAAATGTTTGCACTTGCTGTCTGGAAGATCAGAAAATGTTTGCGTCATAAGACGTTGTCTTCTTTAATGTTTCGACTCCATGGTCTTAAAGTTAAGTAGCAGAAAAGAGAGCAAATCAACAAGATTTATAAAATTCAACTAATATTTCAATTGGATTTTGCCCTTTTCTGTTAGTCATTTTAAGGCCATAAAGTCATAATAATAGATTGATAATTACATACTTTGAATGCCTGTACATATGTTCCTGTCATTGTAAGCTTTATATCCATTTGATATGTATACAATATCTTCATGTTCATTACTAGGTTATAACAACAGTATTTCAAATCAATGTTATACTGTATGTATTAAGTATATAGTGTACTTGGGTCTAAATTGACTTGTGTTATACTGTATGTATTAAGTATATAGTGTACTTGGGTCTACATTGACTTGTGTTATAATGTATGTATTAAGTATATAGTGTACTTGGGTCTAAATTGACTTGTGTTATACTGTATGTATTAAGTATATAGTGTATTAGGGTCTAAATTTACTTGTGTTGAAGATTGAACATATTTTTGCATTTTCCATGCTTTCCAAACAGGATATGACGTTAATGAAATTGAGGCATATATTTTCATGTTTAGTGTGTTGTGTATTCATTAATGCCACTTTTACATTCCTCATGCTAATATGTAATAAAATAAAAATAATTGAATTTAATCACACACACACACACACATACACACACACACAGACACACACACAAACGCAAACACACATGTTAGTTTGTAAAGTGCAAATGCAGTTGAGACCTATTTCAGAAAAGCTTAATTGGATTATTCTTGCTTTCAGAATTTCTTCTGATCCAAGACCATCAGCTGGTGAAATGCTGTACGACAAACTTCAACCATGTGATACTAATCAAGGCCATATGTACAGCTCACTGAGTTCAGCAGGACTTGATGAGGGTAAAACCAAATTAATTCTCTGAATTATGTTTAACAATTATCTCAAGTCCATACGTACAGCTGAGTTCTCAGAGATTTAATGAGGGTGAAACTGTATTATTTCCCTAATTTATGTTAGATAATTTTTACTGTGGTGAGGAATACCTAGCAATATCTTGCTTTTGTTTACTGAGTTTTAATTAAATTTTTTTAAAACCCAAAACATGATAGCTAATAAGAATCAAAATTTACTCAAAGGAATTAATTTATGATGAATCTTTGAAGAGAATAAAAATCAAGATTAATTAATTAACCCCACCGTTTGATTTGTTGGACTACATCTGTTCAGTTTCATATTGAATGTAGGCATTATGGGAGTTTTAAGGCAGTTTCATATTGAATGAAGGCATTATGGGAGCTTTAAGGCAGTTTCATATTGATTGTAGGCATTATGGGAGCTTTAAGGCAGTTTCATATTGAATGTAGGCATTATGGGAGTTTTAAGGCAGCTACTTCAAGAACTAAGAATTTGTTGATGATTGCTTGAAAATTTAATCCTAAGAATTTTCTTTTTAATGTATAGCTTTAAAAAATGGATAAATGGACTGTAAGATGGATAAAATAAACACCATGAAAGATGAATGAACTGTAAGATGGGCAAGTTAAACATCATACTAGATGAATAGACTGCAAGATGGATCAATTAAACATCATAATAGATGAAAAAATGTTTTGATCGCTAAGTTAAACACCATACTAGATGAATGGACTGTCAGATGGATATGTAAGACACCATACTAGATGAATGGACTGTCAGATGGATAAGTAAGACACCATACTAGACGAATGGACTGTCAGCTGGATATGTAAGAAACCATACTAGATGAATGGACTGTCAGATGGATATGTAAGACACCATACTAGATGAATGGACTGTCAGATGGATACGTAAGAGACCATACTTATGAATGGACTGTCAGATGGATAAGTAAGACACCATACTAGATGAATAGACTGTCAGATGGAAACGTAAGACACCATACTAGATGAATGGACTGTCAGATGGATACGTAAGACACCATACTAGATGAATGGACTGTCAGATGGATACGTAAGACACCATACTAGATGAATGGACTGTCAGATGGATAAGTAAGACACCATACTAGATGAATGGACTGTCAGATGGATACGTAAAACACCATACTAGATGAATGGACTGTCAGATGGATACGTAAGACACCATACTAGATGAATGGACTGTCAGATGGATAAGTAAAACAATATACTAGATGAATGGACTGTCAGATGGATACGTAAGACACCATACTAGATGAATAGACTTGGACTGTCAGATGGATAAGAAAGACACCATACTAGATGAATGGACTGTCAGATGGATACGTAAGACACCATACTAGATGAATGGACTGTAAGATGGATTAGTAAGACACCATATTAGATGAATGGAATGCCAGATGGATAAGTAAAACACCATTATAGATTAATGGACTGTCAGATGGATAAGTAAGACACCATAATAGATGAATGGACTGTCAGATGCATAAGTAAGACAACATACGAGATGAATGGACTGTCAGGTGGATACATAAAACACCATGCTAGATTAATGGACTGTAAGATGGATTAGTAAAACACCATAATAGATGAATGGACTGTCAGATGGATAAGTTAAACACCATACTAGATGAATGGACTGTCAGATGGATAAGTAAGACACCATAATAGATGAATGGACTGTCAGATGCATAAGTAAGACAACATACGAGATGAATGGACTGTCAGATGGATAAGTAAGACAACATAATAGATGAATGGACTGTCAGATGGATAAGTTAAACACCATACTAGATGAATGGACTGTCAGATGGATAAGTAAGACACCATAATAGATGAATGGACTGTCAGATGCATAAGTAAGACAACATACGAGATGAATGGACTGTCAGATGGATAAGTAAGACACCATACTAGATGAATGGAATGTAAGATGGATAAGTAAAACACCATAATAGATGAATGGACTGTCAGATGGGTAAGTAAAACACCATACTAGATGAATGGACTGTCAGATGGATAAGTAAGACACCATAATAGATGAATGGACTGTCAGATGGATAAGTAAAACACCATACTAGATCAAAGGACTGTCAGATGGATAAGTAAGACACCATACTAGATGAATGGACTGTCAGATGGATAAGTAATACACCATAATAGATGAATGGACAGTCAGATGGATAAGTAAGCCACCATAATAGATGAATGGACTGTCAGATGGATAAGTAAAACACCATACTAGATCTAAGGACTGTCAGGTGGATAAGTAAGACAACATACTAGATGAATGGACATCAGATGGATAAGTAAGACACCATAATAGATGAATGGTCTGTCAGATGGATAAGAAAGACACCATACTAGATGAATGGACTGTCAGATGGATACGTAAGACACCATACTAGATGAATGGACTGTAAGATGGATTAGTAAGACACCATACAAGATGAATGGAATGTCAGATGGATAAGTAAAACACCATAAAAGATTAATGGACTCTCAGATGGATAAGTAAGACACCATAATAGATGAATGGACTGTGAGGTGGATACATAAAACACCATACCAGGTTAATGGACTGTAAAATGGATTAGTAAAACACCATATTAGATGAATGGACTGTCAGATGGATAAGTAAAACACCATACTAGATGAATGGACTGTCAGATGGAAAAGTAAGACACCATAATAGATGAATGGACTGTCAGATGGATAAGTAAGACACCATACTAGATGAATGGACTGTCAGATGGATAAGCAAGACACCATACTAGATGAATGGAATGTAAGATGAATAAGTAAAACACCATACTAGATGAATGGACTGTCAGATGGGTAAGTAAAACACCATACTAGATGAATGGACTGTCAGATGGATAAGTAAGACACCATAATAGATGAATGGACTGTCAGATGGATAAGTAAAACACCATACTAGATCAAAGGAATGTCAGATGGATAAGTAAGAAATCATACTAGATGAATGGACTGTCAGATGGATAAGTAAGACACCATAATAGATGAATTGACTGTCAGATTGATAAGTAGGATACCATAATAGATGAATGGACGTCAGATGGATAAGTAAGACACCATTCTAGATGAATTGACTGTCAGATGGATACGTAACGCACCATACAAGATGAATGGACTGTCAGATGGATACGTAAGACACCATACAAGATGAATGGACTGTCAGATGGATACGTAAGACACCATACTAGATGAATGGACTGTCAGATGGATAAGTAAGACACCATATCAGATGAATGGACTGTCAGATGGATACATAAGACACCATACTAGATGAATGGACTGTCAGATGAATACGTAAGACACCATACTAGATGAATGGACTGTCAGATGGATACGTAAGACACCATATTAGATGAATGGACTGGCAGATGGATACGTAAGACACCATACTAGATGAATGGACTGTCAGTTTGATACGTAAGACACCATACTAGATGAATGGACTGTCAGATGGATTAGTAAAACACCATACTAGATGAATGGACTGTCAGATGGATAAGTAAGACACCATACTAGATGAATGGACTGTCAGATGGATAAGTAAAATACCATAATAGATGAATGGACTGTCAGATGGATAAGTAAGACACAATACTAGATGAATGGACTGTCAGATGGATAAGTAAGACACCATACTAGATGAATGGACTGTAAGATGGATAAGTAAAACACCATACTAGATGAATGGACTGTCAGATGGATAAGTGAAACATAATACTAGATGAATAGACTGTCAGATGGATAAGTAAGACACCATAATAGATGAATGGACTAACAGATGGATAAGTAAAACACCATACTAGATGAATGGACTGTCAGTTGGATAAGTAAGACACCATAATAGATGAATGGACTGTAAGGTGGATAAGTAAGACACCATAATAGATGAATGGACTGTCAGATGGATAAGTAAAACACCATACTAGATGAATGGACTGTCAGATGGATACGTAAGACACTATACTAGATGAATGGACTGTCAGAGGGATAAGTAAGACACGATACTAGGTGAATGGACTGTCAGATGGATAGGTAAAACACCATACTAGATGAATGGAGTGTCAGATGGATAAGTAAGACACCATACTAGATGAATGGACTGTCAGATGGATTAGTAGAACACCATACTAGATGAATGGACTGTCAGATGGTAAGTAAGACACCATACTAGATGAATGGACTGTCAGATGGATAAGTAGAACACCATACTAGATGAATGGACATTCAGATGGATAAGTAAGACACCATACTAGATGAATGGACTGTCAGATGGATAAGTAATATACAATACTAGATGAATGGACTGTCAGATGGATTAGTAAAACACCATGCTAGATGAATGGACTGTCAGATGGATAAGTAAGACACCATACTATATGAATGGACTGTCAGATGGATAAGTTAAACACCATACTAGATGAATGGACTGTCAGATGAATGCATAAGACACCATACTAGATGAATGGACTGTAAGATGGATAAGTAAAAAACCATACCAGATGAATGGACTGTCAGATGGATAAGTTAAACATAATACTAGATGAATGGACTGTTAGATGGATAAGTAAGACACCATAATAGATGAATGGACTGTCAGATGGATACGTAAGACACCATACTAGATGAATGGACTGTCAGATGGATACGTAAGACACCATACTAGATGAATGGACTAACAGATGGATAAGTAAAACACCATACTAGATGAATGGACTGTAAGATTAATAAGTAAAACACCATAATAGATGAATGGACTGTCAGATGGATAAGTAAGACACGATAATAGATGAATGGACTGTAAGATGGATAAGTAAGACACCATACTAGATGAATGGACTGTCAGATGTATAAGTAAGACACCATGCTAGATGAATGGACTGTCAGATGGATACGTAAGACACCACACTAGATGAATGGACTGTCAGATGGATACGTAAGACACCGTACTTAATGAATGGACTGTTAGATGGATAAGTAAGACACCATACTAGATGAATGGACTGTGAGATGGATACATAAGACACCATACTAGATGAATGGACAGTCAGATGGATACGTAAGACATAATACTAGATGAATGGACTGTCAGATGGATAAGTAAGACTCCATACTAGATGAATGGACTGTCAGATGGATACGTAAGACACCATACTAGATGAATTGTCTGTCAGATGGATATGTAAGACACCATACTAGATGAATGGACTGTAAGATGGATACGTAAGACACCATACTAGATGAATGGACAGTCAGATGGATACGTAAGACATAATACTAGATGAATGGACTGTCAGATGGATAAGTAAGACTCCATACTAGATGAATGGACTGTCAGATGGATACGTAAGACACCATACTAGATGAATTGTCTGTCAGATGGATATGTAAGACACCATACTAGATGAATGGACTGTAAGATGGATACGTAAGACACCATACTAGATGAATGGACTCTAAGATGGATACGTAAGACACCATACTAGATGAATGGACTGCCAGATGGATGCATAAGAGACCATACTAGATGAATGGACTGTCAGATGGATACGTAAGACACCATACTAGATGAATGGACTGCCAGATGGATGCATAAGAGACCATACTAGATGAATGGACTGTCAGATGGATACGTAAGACACCATACTAGATGAATGGACTCTAAGATGGATACGTAAGACACCATACTAGATGAATGGACTGTCAGATGGATAAGTAAGACACCATACTAGATGAATGGACTGTCAGATGGATAAGTAAGACACCATACTAGATGAATGGACTATCAGATGGATACGTAAAACACCATACTAGATGAATGGACTGTCAGATGGATACGTAAGACACCATACTAGATGAATGGACTGTCAGATGGATAAGTAAAACAATATACTAGATGAATGGACTGTCAGATGGATACGTAAGACACCATACTAGATGAATAGACTTGGACTGTCAGATGGATAAGAAAGACACCATACTAGATGAATGGACTGTCAGATGGATACGTAAGACACCATACTAGATGAATGGACTGTAAGATGGATTAGTAAGACACCATATTAGATGCATGGAATGCCAGATGGATAAGTAAAACACCATTATAGATTAATGGACTGTCAGATGGATAAGTAAGACACCATAATAGATGAATGGACTGTCAGATGCATAAGTAAGACAACATACGAGATGAATGGACTGTCAGATGGATAAGTAAAACACCATACTAGATCAAAGGAATGTCAGATGGATAAGTAAGAAATCATACTAGATGAATGGACTGTCAGATGGATAAGTAAGACACCATAATAGATGAATGGACTGTCAGATTGATAAGTAAGATACCATAATAGATGAATGGACGTCAGATGGATAAGTAAGACACCATACTAGATGAATTGACTGTCAGATGGATACGTAACGCACCATACAAGATGAATGGACTGTCAGATGGATACGTAAGACACCATACTAGATGAATGGACTGTCAGATGGATACGTAAGACACCATACTAGATGAATGGACTGTCAGATGGATAAGTAAGACACCATATCAGATGAATGGACTGTCAGATGGATACATAAGACACCATACTAGATGAATGGACTCTAAGATGGGTACGTAAGACACCATACTAGATGAATGCACTGTCAGATGGATACGTAAGACACCATACTAGATGAATGTACTGTCAGATGGATACGTAAGACACCATACTAGATGAATGGACTCTAAGATGGATACGTAAGACACCATACTAGATGAATGGACTGTCAGATGGATACGTAAGACACCATACTAGATGAATGGACTGTCAGATGGATACGTAAGACACCATACTAGATGAATGGACTGTCAGATGGATACGTAAGACACCATACTAGATGAATGGACTGTCAGATGGATACGTAAGACACCATACTAGATGAATGGACTGTCAGATGGATACGTAAGACACCATACTAGATGAATGGACTGTCAGATGGATAAGTAAAATACCATAATAGATGAATGGACTGTCAGATGAATACGTAAGACACCATACTAGATGAATGGACTGTCAGATGGATACGTAAGACACTATACTAGATGAATGGACTGTCAGATGGATACGTAAGACACCATACTAGATGAATAGACTGTCAGATGGATACGTAAGACACCATACTAGATGAATTGTCTGTCAGATGGATACGTAAGACACCATACTAGATGAATGGACTGTCAGATGAATACGTAAGACACCATACTAGATGAATGGACTGTCAGATGGATACGTAAGACACCATACTAGATGAATTGTCTGTCAGATGGATACGTAAGACACCATACTAGATGAATGGACTGGCAGATGAATACGTAAGACACCATACTAGATGAATGGACTGTCAGATGGATACGTAAGACACCATACTAGATGAATGGACTGGCAGATGAATACGTAAGACACCATACTAGATGAATGGACTGTCAGATGGATACGTAAGACACCATACTAGATGAATGGACTGTCAGATGGATACGTAAGACACCATACTAGATGAATGGACTGTCAGATGGATACGTAAGACACCATACTAGATGAATGGACTGGCAGATGAATACGTAAGACACCATACTAGATGAATGGACTGTCAGATGGATACGTAAGACACCATATTAGATGAATGGACTGGCAGATGGATACGTAAGACACCATATTAGATGAATGGACTGTCAGTTTGATACGTAAGACACCATACTAGATGAATGGACTGTCAGATGGATTAGTAAAACACCATACTAGATGAATGGACTGTCAGATGGATAAGTAAGACACCATACTAGATGAATGGACAGTCAGATGGATAAGTAAAATACCATACTAGATGAATGGACTGTCAGATGGATAAGTAAGACACCATAATAGATGAATGGACTGTCAGATGGATAAGTAAGACACAATACTAGATGAATGGACTGTCAGATGGATAAGTAAGACACCATACTAGATGAATGGACTGTAAGATGGATAAATAAAACACCATACTAGATGAATGGACTGTCAGATGGATAAGTGAAACATAATACTAGATGAATAGACTGTCAGATGGATAAGTAAGACACCATACTAGATGAATGGACTGTAAGATGGATACGTAAGACACCATACTAGATGAATGGACTGTCAGATGGATACGTAAGACTCCATACTAGATGAATGGACTAACAGATGGATAAGTAAAACACCATACTAGATGAATGGACTGTCAGTTGGATAAGTAAGACACCATAATAGATGAATGGACTGTAAGGTGGATAAGTAAGACACCATAATAGATGAATGGACTGTCAGATGGATAAGTAAAACACCATACTAGATGAATGGACTGTAAGATGGATACGTAAGACACCATACTAGATGAATGGACTGTCAGATGGATACGTAAGACACCATACTAGATGAATGGCCTGTCAGATGGATAAGTAAAATACCATAATAGATGAATGGACTGTCAGATGAATACGTAAGACACCATACTAGATGAATGGACTGTCAGATGGATACGTAAGACACTATACTAGATGAATGGACTGTCAGATGGATACGTAAGACACCATACTAGATGAATAGACTGTCAGATGGATACGTAAGACACCATACTAGATGAATTGTCTGTCAGATGGATACGTAAGACACCATACTAGATGAATGGACTGTCAGATGAATACGTAAGACACCATACTAGATGAATGGACTGTCAGATGGATACGTAAGACACCATACTAGATGAATTGTCTGTCAGATGGATACGTAAGACACCATACTAGATGAATGGACTGGCAGATGAATACGTAAGACACCATACTAGATGAATGGACTGTCAGATGGATACGTAAGACACCATACTAGATGAATGGACTGGCAGATGAATACGTAAGACACCATACTAGATGAATGGACTGTCAGATGGATACGTAAGACACCATACTAGATGAATGGACTGTCAGATGGATACGTAAGACACCATACTAGATGAATGGACTGTCAGATGGATACGTAAGACACCATACTAGATGAATGGACTGGCAGATGAATACGTAAGACACCATACTAGATGAATGGACTGTCAGATGGATACGTAAGACACCATATTAGATGAATGGACTGGCAGATGGATACGTAAGACACCATATTAGATGAATGGACTGTCAGTTTGATACGTAAGACACCATACTAGATGAATGGACTGTCAGATGGATTAGTAAAACACCATACTAGATGAATGGACTGTCAGATGGATAAGTAAGACACCATACTAGATGAATGGACTGTCAGATGGATAAGTAAAATACCATACTAGATGAATGGACTGTCAGATGGATAAGTAAGACACCATAATAGATGAATGGACTGTCAGATGGATAAGTAAGACACAATACTAGATGAATGGACTGTCAGATGGATAAGTAAGACACCATACTAGATGAATGGACTGTAAGATGGATAAATAAAACACCATACTAGATGAATGGACTGTCAGATGGATAAGTGAAACATAATACTAGATGAATAGACTGTCAGATGGATAAGTAAGACACCATACTAGATGAATGGACTGTAAGATGGATACGTAAGACACCATACTAGATGAATGGACTGTCAGATGGATACGTAAGACTCCATACTAGATGAATGGACTAACAGATGGATAAGTAAAACACCATACTAGATGAATGGACTGTCAGTTGGATAAGTAAGACACCATAATAGATGAATGGACTGTAAGGTGGATAAGTAAGACACCATAATAGATGAATGGACTGTCAGATGGATAAGTAAAACACCATACTAGATGAATGGACTGTAAGATGGATACGTAAGACACCATACTAGATGAATGGACTGTCAGATGGATACGTAAGACTCCATACTAGATGAATGGACTAACAGATGGATAAGTAAAACACCATACTAGATGAATGGACTGTCAGTTGGATAAGTAAGACACCATAATAGATGAATGGACTGTAAGGTGGATAAGTAAGACACCATAATAGATGAATGGACTGTCAGATGGATAAGTAAAACACCATACTAGATGAATGGACTGTCAGATGGATACGTAAGACACTATACTAGATGAATGGACGGTCAGAGAGATAAGTAAGACACGATACTAGGTGAATGGACTGTCAGATGGATAGGTAAAACACCATACTAGATGAATGGAGTGTCAGATGGATAAGTAAGACACCATACTAGATGAATGGACTGTCAGATGGATTAGTAAAACACCATACTAGATGAATGGACTGTCAGATGGTAAGTAAGACACCATACTAGATGAATGGACTGTCAGATGGATAAGTAGAACACCATACTAGATGAATGGACATTCAGATGGATAAGTAAGACACCATACTAGATGAATGGACTGTCAGATGGATAAGTAATATACCATACTAGATGAATGGACTGTCAGATGGATTAGTAAAACACCATGCTAGATGAATGGACTGTCAGATGGATAAGTAAGACACCATACTAGATGAATGGACTGTCAGATGGATAAGTTAAACACCATACTAGATGAATGGACTGTCAGATGAATGCATAAGACACCATACTAGATGAATGGACTGTAAGATGGATAAGTAAAAAACCATACCAGATGAATGGACTGTCAGATGGATAAGTTAAACATAATACTAGATGAATGGACTGTTAGATGGATAAGTAAGACACCATAATAGATGAATCGACTGTCAGATGGATACGTAAGACACCATACTAGATGAATGGACTGTCAGATGGATACGTAAGACACCATACTAGATGAATGGACTAACAGATGGATAAGTAAAACACCATACTAGATGAATGGACTGTAAGATTAATAAGTAAAACACCATAATAAATGAATGGACTGTCAGATGGATAAGTAAGACACGATAATAGATGAATGGACTGTAAGATGGATAAGTAAGACACCATACTAGATGAATGGACTGTCAGATGTATAAGTAAGACACCATGCTAGATGAATGGACTGTCAGATGGATACGTAAGACACCACACTAGATGAATGGACTGTTAGATGGATAAGTAAGACACCATACTAGATGAATGGACTGTGAGATGGATACATAAGACACCATACTAGATGAATGGACTGTCAGATGGATACGTAAGACACCATACTAGATGAATGGACTGTCAGATGGATACGTAAGACACCATACTAGATGAATGGACTGTTAGATGGATAAGTAAGACACCATACTAGATGAATGGACTGTGAGATGGATACATAAGACACCATACTAGATGAATGGACTGTCAGATGGATACATAAGACATAATACTAGATGAATGGACTGTCAGATGGATAAGTAAGACTCCATACTAGATGAATGGACTGTCAGATGGATACGTAAGACACCACACTAGATGAATGGACTGTTAGATGGATAAGTAAGACACCATACTAGATGAATGGACTGTGAGATGGATACATAAGACACCATACTAGATGAATGGACTGTCAGATGGATAAGTAAGACACCATACTAGATGAATGGACTGTCAGATGGATACGTAAGACACCATACTAGATGAATGGACTGTTAGATGGATAAGTAAGACACCATACTAGATGAATGGACTGTGAGATGGATACATAAGACACCATACTAGATGAATGGACTGTCAGATGGATACGTAAGACATAATACTAGATGAATGGACTGTCAGATGGATAAGTAAGACTCCATACTAGATGAATGGACTGTCAGATGGATACGTAAGACACCATACTAGATGAATTGTCTGTCAGATGGATATGTAAGACACCATACTAGATGAATGGACTGTAAGATGGATACGTAAGACACCATACTAGATGAATGGACTGCCAGATGGATGCATAAGAGTCCATACTAGATGAATGGACTGTCAGATGGATACGTAAGACACCATACTAGATGAATGGACTCTAAGATGGATACGTAAGACACCATACTAGATGAATGGACTGTCAGATGGATAAGTAAGACACCATACTAGATGAATTGACTGTCAGATGGATACGTAAAACACCATACTAGATGAATGGACTGTCAGATGGATAAGTAAGACACCATACTAGATGAATGGACTGTCAGATGGATACGTAAAACACCATACTAGATGACTAGACTTGACAAGCATAGAAACATCAGCTGGATATTGGTACAGATACATGCACCAGACTTCCTTATACCTTTGTTTTTGCCAGACATGTCTACTTGTTTTTGCCTGACATGTCTACTTGTTTTAGCCAGACATGTCTACTTGTTTTTGCCAGACATGTCTACTTGTTTTTGCCAGACATGTCTACTTGTTTTTGCCAGACATGTCTACATGTTTTTTTGTCAGACATGTCTACTTGTTTTTGCCGGACATGTCTACATGTTTTTACCAGACATGTCTAGCAATTGCAGTTTTCGACTGGCATATATTCAGAAATATTATTATATGAAATTATCTTTTTTATCCTCGTTAAGTTTACAATTTCTTTGTCAGACTGTCAACAGAGGTGTCACGGACTAAATTTGTTACAGATCGCCTGGCTACGAGCTTCACTGCTCATAGTTAAAATAGATAGAAAAGGCAACTTAATCCTTGGAGCAAACAACAGTGGAATAAATTTCAAAGAGTGGTTTCTTAGAAAATATGTATGTTTGTTATTCTAAGGATCTTTTTTTTTTTAAAGTTATTTTTAATCATTTTTGTTTTTGTTTTGTTTTTGTTTTTGTTTTTTAAATTGGAAGGCTTATATATGCCTATATGAGACAATGATAATGAGTTCTTTCTCTGACTTAGAACAAAACACTTACGTGGTTTTCTATTTTCTGCATATCCCCTTTTTAGTCACTCATTCTTTCAAATTCTGTAATGTATACTTTTAAAAATATGAATTAGACATTAAGTGTTTTATTAAAGCTATTATAATTAAACAACCTCTGAAAAGTCCTCATGTGACGTACGTAACGGGATGGGCCTATCGACAGTGTAGCCGTGTTATCAGTCTGTTTGCTTGGCTCAGGGATGGTGATTTACTCCTTATCTTCAAATGTTTCAAAAATGTTGTATGGGACATGTGAACTGATTTAGACTGCAGTCATAGGCAAGTGGTTTTGGACCAGTAACTGACCCTTTCATCATGCACCAAAGTTACTGAATACAAGCACTCTACTTCCAAGGAAATTTCACATAAAAAAGTACTTAAATACATTCAATTTATTTGCAAAGCTCATTGTTTTACACTACTTTTAAACTAGTTTTACATGTTAATTACAAGAAATTATTGATGAATTGAACTTAAAGGTGATAATTTAAGCATATGCTTTTAACAAAACAAAGATTCTGTCTCATTCTAGCATGTGGACTGGATTTTTAAGAATCATTTGGATATTGTTAACAAGAAAATTTGAAAATATATTGTTCTGTTTTCATCTCTTTAGTTTCTACATGAATAGTAGCAAGAATTTAATATGTGAATGGACTGTAAGATGGATAAGTAAAACACCATAATAGATAAATGGACCATAAGATGGATAAGTAAAACTCCATATTAGATTAATAGACTGTAAGAGGCCTAAGTAAAACATCATAATAGATGAATGGACTGTAAGATGGATAAGTAAGACACCATAATAGATGAATGGACTGTAAGATGGATTAGTTAAACACCATAATAGATTAATAGACTGTAAGATGGACAAGTAAAACACCATAATAGATGAATGGACTGTAAGATGGATAAGTTAAACACCATAATAGATGCATGTACTGTAAGATGGATAAGTTAAACACCATAATAGATGAATGGAGTGTAAGATGGATAAGTTAAACATCATAATAGATAAATAGACTGTAAGATGGATTAGTAAAACACCATAATACATGAATAGACTGTAAGATGGATAAGTTAAACACCATAATAGATTAATAGACTGTAAGATGGATACGTAAGACATCATAATAGATGAATGGACTGTAAGATGGATTAGTTAAACACCATAAGAGATTAGTAGACTGTAAGATGGATAAGTAAGACCCCATAATAGATGAATGGACTGTAAGATGGATAAGTTAAACACCATAATAGATGAATGGACTGTAAGATGGATAAGTTAAACACCATAATAGATGAATGGAGTGTAATATGGATAGGTTAAACACCATACTAGATGAATAGACTGTAAGATGGATCAGTTAAACACCATAATAGATTAATAGACTGTAAGATGGATAAGTAAGACACCATACTAGATGAATGGACTGTAAGATGGATAAGTTAAACACCATAATAGATGAATGGACTGTAAGATGGATAAGTTAAACACCATACTAGATGCATGGACTGTAAGATGGATAAGATAAACACCATAATAGATGAATGGAGTGTAAGATGGATAAGTTAAACACCATAATAGATTAATAGACTGTAAGATGGATAAGTTAAACACCATGCTAGATGAATAGACTGTAAGATGGATAAGTAAGACACCATAATAGATGAATGGACTGTAAGATGGATACGTAAGACACCATAATAGATGAATGGACTGTAAGATGGATTAGTTAAACACCATAATAGATTAATAGACTGTAAGATGGATAAGTAAGACACCATAATAGATGCATGGACTGTAAGATGGATAAGTTAAACACCATAATAGATGAATGGAGTGTAAGATGGATACGTTAAACACCATACTAGATGAATAGACTGTAAGATGGATAAGTTAAACACCATACTAGATGAATAGACTGTAAGATGGATAAGTAAGACACCATAATAGATGAATGGACTGTAAGATGGATAAGTTAAACACCATAATAGATGAATGGACTGTAAGATGGATAAGTTAAACACCATAATAGATGAATGGACTGTAAGATGGATAAGTTAAACACCATACTAGATGAATAGACTGTAAGATGGATAAGTAAGACACCATAATAGATGAATGGACTGTAAGATGGATAAGTTAAACACCATAATAGATGAATGGACTGTAAGATGGATAAGTTAAACATCATAATAGATGAATGGACTGTAAAATGGATTAGTTAAACACCATAATAGATTAATAGACTGTAAGATGGATAAGAAAACACATTAACAGATGAATGGACTGTAAGATGGATAAGTAAGACACCATAATAGATGAATGGACTGTAAGATGGATTAGTTAAACACCTTAATAGATTAATAGACTGTAAGATGGATAAGTGAGACACCATAATAGATGAATGGACTGTAAGATGGATAAGTTAAACACCATAATAGATGAATGGATTGTAAGATGGATAAGTTAAACACCATACTAGATGAATAGACTGTAAGATGGATAAGTAAGACACCATAATACATGAATAGACTGTAACATGGATAAGTAAAACACCATAATAGATAAATGGACCATAAGATGGATAAGCAAAACACCATAATAGATGAATGGACTGTAAGATGGATAAGTAAGACACCATAATAGATGAATGGACTGTAAGATGGATAAGTGAGACACCATAATAGATAAATGGACCGTAAGATAGATAAGCAAAACACCATACTACAGTCCTACCCGTTTATGTCGACATCATCAGACCCGAGGAAATATTGGCGAGATAGGCAGATGTGGAGATAAGTGTTGGGGGGTGGGGGTGAAAAAAGATAAAAGTTAAAAATCATCAGCAAAAGGTGACCCGTTGTCAGTGAATAGCATTTACACTCTGAGAAAACAATGGAAATTTTGAGTACATGAAGACAGAATCAATGAAATACATTTGCATATTGACAAATTACATTTTGGTTACCTTTGTGTAGTAAAATTCAAATTAACATATTGAACTGTACACATCTGATAAGAAACACATTACGATATTCAATATCGGCATTAGCACATAGTTGGATAGTTGTCACTTATATGCTTCATGTACATGTATTTAAATTGGCCTCGATTTTGGTCAGTCTGTTCCCATCTTATTGAGGCTACCAAGGGGGATAGGTCTATTCACAGGGAAGTGAAAAACTGTTAACAGTACATGTATTCTTCACAAATACTTTTGTATCCGACAGTATGACGAACAATAAAGCGACTGAACCAAACACTTGTTGCAGCGAAGTTCTCCACACTAAGTTTATTCGCAAATGCTTCATTGAACCATTTTGTGGCTTCCTCCATGTCTTCAAATGTAGCAGTCTTGCTTCTTCCTTTAGGGTGCGCAGTTACCTTCAACATAGTCTTTATTTATAGATTCAGCAGCTTTCATCCTTCCTGAACAGGTGTTATTTTTAAGTGAAAAAATTTCACAGACCTCTTTGCGAGATGTTCATCCCTTAACTTCCTTAACAGCTAGATATTTAGTTTCCAGAGACTGTAAATTTAATTTGCGTTTTATCCTGCTGTTGGTAGCCATCATAAATGTAAATAAATTAAAAACGAAAGTTTCACAGCAAAAAAAAAAAAACACTCGTTTTAATCACCGCTCACTTTCAAAGGTCTCAAAAATGTGTAATCCATATTTTCATGGAATTTTTATATATAGGATTCAGAAAATCAAGTATACAGGAGTCCTCAGTACGCATCAATTTCCTGGAAGGCAGATTTAAGGGCTTGCTAGTACTGCTACGACCACCAGTTGATATTGAAAGTGTGTTCATCAATTGATCCTTTTAACGGTGTTGATCTTTACAATAAAAATATTCAGTGACTAAAAGACCCACAGATGTACATGTCATTGTGAGAGTACATCTGAAGAACATGACCCACAAGCTAGGTGGCAAGATCAAAGACTTAACTAGCTGCAGAGTGGTGAGAAAATGTGCTGCTCTGTTGTTTGTTTTTTTATCAGACCGCGACATTAAAAGCCTGGAGCCAAGATCAACTAATTGCTGAACAAAGTATGGGTCGCAACTGGCAGTTTGTCGACATAAATAATTAGAAAACAAAGGATTTGTTAAGCTGGGACCAAGGGCTTCTGTCAACATATACATTTTTCTTTTATCTCGATGTCGATATAAGCATGAGAATTTGATAGTAATAGTAGAGCAAGGGACCGGGACTTTGCCTTTTTGTCGACATAGGCAGCTTGTCGAGCTAAGCGATGTCGATATAAATGGGTAGGACAGTAGATGAATAGACTGTAACATGGATAAGTTAAACACCATAATAGATGAATGGACTGTAAGATGGATAAGTAAAACACCATACTAGATGAATGGAGTGTGAGATGGATAATCAAAACACCATAATAGATGAATGGAGTGTAAGAAAATTTGAAACTATATTGTTCTGTTTTGTCTCTTTAGTTTCTACTTGAATAGTAGCAAGAATTTAAAATGTAAAGAAACATACAAGTCCCAAATGTGTGTCTCAACAAAAATATTGTAAGAAGATATAATTATTCTAAATTTTAATATATGAACAAAAATATAATTTCCAGCATGTGACCAGTTATGAAAAAGTCACAACAAAAATACTGTAACAAGACATACTTATAAATTAATGTCACAATCAGAACAGCTGCTACTCTGTGTGATACTTCTACACTTTATGTTGCAAATATTTGTCAGTTTTATTCTCAGATTTACTAAACAAATTTGATTGCTTGTTGCTTTAATGGACAATTTGCATGTCCCTCCATATATACGTGCCCCTTAAAAAATATAATTCTGTATATTATTGTAGCTTGTATTATCGCGCACCTCATATATATATATATATATATATATATATATATATATATATATATATATATATATATATATATATATATATATATATATATAATGTTATGCCCAATGGGTTTAACAATGAACATTGTTATAAAGATGTAAACAAAAATAATTTAGAGCCTGGCCTTTAAATGGGTTTCTGTGTAAATATTGAGCGATTGTTCCTTGGTTTATAATGTACCAAACTTTTCTGTCTTATGATGTCTCTTAAGTTGCTACATGTTTTTTGAATGGCATTATTTTAGTTATTAGGCTTCTCTGTTTTTTGCAGGTGAAAACAAATCCTATGAAAATACTGTGATGTCAACAAAATACATCCATGAATAGTGCCAGGAGCCATCTTTCTAGACAGTCAGTCACATGCCCACACAAACACATAGATGTATGTGTGCATACATGCATGTAATGGGCGATAGGAGTTATTATACTTCCTTCTGATTTGATTGTTCATGTGACTAAGAATCCATGATATCCATCTTGTAATTGTTGTGGTTCCATTGACTATTTCTTATTCACTCGGAAAATAGTTTCCTGAATTTTATCAAAGTACTGCTGGTTTCATTCACCAATCTATTTTTCACTAACACATTGTAGAACTTTTTTTTCAGTTTATGATGTGAACACAATTATAGCATACTGGTGGAGAATGAATGATAGTAATACATGTAGTACAAAAGGGTTCATGATGTGATTGTGAGAGAGAAAAGTATAGTCATATTACTGTGGTGAGTGAAGTATAGTCACAGTGGAGAGTGAAGTATATCACACTACAGTGGAGAGTGAAGTATGGTCACACTACAATGGAGTGTTAAGTATAATCACACTACAGTAGAGAGTGAAGTATAGTCACTACAGTGGAGAGTGAAGTATGGTCACACTACAGTGGAGAGTGATGTATGGTAACACTACAGTAGAGAGTAAAGTATAGTAACAATACAGTGGAGAGTGATGTATGGTCACACTACAGTGGAGAGTGATGTATGGTAACACTACAGTAGAGAGTGAAGTATAATCACACTACAGTACAGAGTGAAGTATAGTAACACTACAGTGGAGAGTGATGTATGGTCACACTACAGAGGAGAGTGATGTATGGTCACACTACAGTGGAGAGTGATGTATGGTCACACTACAGTGGAGAGTGAAGTATGGTCACACTACAGTGGAGAGTGATGTATGGTTACATTACAGTGGAGAGTGAAGTATGGTCACACTACAGTGGAGAGTGATGTATGGTCACACTACAGTGGAGAGTGAAGTATGGTCACACTACAGTGGAGAGTGAAGTATGGTCACACTACAGTGGAGAGTGATGTATGGTTACATTACAGTGGAGAGTGACGTATGGTCACACTACAGTGGAGAGTGATGTATGGTCACACTACAGTGGAGAGTGAAGTATGGTCACACTACAGTGGAGAGTGATGTATGGTCACACTACAGTGGAGAGTGAAGTATAGTCACACTACAGTGGAGAGTGAAGTATGGTCACACTACAGTGAGAGTGATGTATGGTCACACTAGAGTAGTGGAGAGTGAAGTATAATCACACTACAGTAGAGAGTGAAGTATAGTAACACTGTAACAGTGGAGAGTGATGTATGGTCAGACTACAGTAGTGGAGAGTGAAGTATAATCACACTACAGTAGAGATTGAAGTATAGTAACACTGTAACAGTGGAGAGTGATGTATGGTCACACTACAGTGGAGAGTGATGTATGGTCAAACTACAGTGGAGAGTGATGTATGGTCGCACTACAGTGGAGAGTGAAGTATAGTCACACTACATTGGAGAGTGATGTATGGTCACATTACAGTGGAGAGTGAAGTATGGTCACAGTGGAGAGTGAAGTATATCACACTACAGTGGAGAGTGATGTATGGTCACACTACAGTGGAGATTGAAGTATAATCACACTAAAGTGGAGAGTGAAGTATGTTCACACTACAGTGGAAAGTGATGTATGGTCACACTACAGTGGATAGTGATGTATGGTCACACTACAGTAGAGAGTGAAGTGTAGTCGCACTACAGTGGAGAGTGAAGTATTGTCACACTACAGTGGAGAGTGATGTATGGTCACACTACAGTGGAGATTGAAGTATAATCACACTACAGTGGAGAGTGATGTATGGTCACACTACAGTGCAGATTGAAGTATAATCACACTACAGTGGAGAGTGATGTATGGTCACACTACAGTGGAGAGTGAAGTATGGTCACACTACAGTGGAGAGTGATGTATGGTCACATTACAGTGGAGAGTGAAGTATGGTCACACTAGAGTGGAGAGTGATGTATGGTCACACTACAGTGGAGAGTGAAGTATAATTACACTAAAGTAGAGAGTGAAGTGTAGTCACACTACAGTGGAGAGTGATGTATGGTCACACTACAGTGGAGAGTGATGTATGGTCACACTACAGTGGAGAGTGATGTATGGTCACACTACAGTGGAGAGTGAAGTATAGTCACACTACAGTGGAGAGTGAAGTATGGTCACACTACAGTGGAGAGTGATGTATGGTCACACTACAGTAGTGGAGAGTGAAGTATAATCACAATACATTAGAAATTGAAGTGTAGTCACACTGCAGTGGAGAATAAAGTATAGTCATGGTACAAAATGGTTCATGATGTGAATATGATAGCATACCAGTGGAGAGTGAACTATAGTCATACTATAGTTAAATTCATAATATGAACTTAATAGTATACTAGTGGAGAGTGTGGTAAAGTCGTACTACTGCAGGTATAGTAAATGTGACTATACTAGTAGGTATTGTACGTCCATTTAGTAAACTTTATTAACAGATTAACAGATGTGAGCCTAAAATTGCATAATATGTTTTACTAGAGGTCTAATCAAAATTCTGAATTTTCCATCAATTTCGTGGCTACAAATAAAATAAAAATTCATGTCATGGTATATGCTTTATTCGTAAATTAAGCCATAACTTTAAAACATTCATAAGATTTTATATATTTGTACACCTCATCCTTGATAACTTGTACACAACAGATTTCAAAACCATAGATCACAGTATAAGTGAAGATGCATGTCTCTGATGCACCTCTGAAAATAAAGAGTGATTGACATTGTGTTAATACATATCTTTTTTATGATGAAGTTGTTCACTTTTCTTTATAAATTATCTTTATTTTCAAGACAGTCTCTGAAGATCATTAAAAGTGTTACACCTGAAGGCTTTAATACACATCACATGTGTACCAACATAAAGATAATGTATTACATCATTGCCTTTTGCATGTGAATGTGGATAAATTCTTGCATTACCCTTTATTTAGAATAAAGTTAGATCCTTTCCTTTAAAATATCAACATTTATTTCAAGAAACAACAATGTTGAAATTCAATTTTTTTTTTGTTCTATGAATAAAATATTGTTGCTGTCATTTTATGGCAAAGTAATCATCACATTTCTGCTCATCTTTGAGCTCTCTATGTGCCAGTTTGGGGTATTAAAGCACACTACACACTTTGGCTTCTCAATTTTCCATAATAGACCATATGCAGAAAGCTAAGCTTTTTACACAGTAAGAACACCTTTCTCTTGGTTCAGTTATCCTTGATCAGATTTGTGAATGACCAGGATAAACCACTGATTAATGTAAGATAATTTAACTGTATTATATATAAAAATATATTTAAAACTGCTCATTTAGATCGTTGAAATGAGTGCATTTAACACATGACTGTGACTGCAGTTCTTACACCAGCACTGTGTTCGTGCCTTTTTACACTTTTCAATAAAACAAGCCTTTCATTTAATACAAATAAGGCCGATAAAATTAAAGTGATTATACAATGCAGGTTAACTTTCAATTGATTGTAACAATGCATAACAAACACTTTCACAAGTTACAGATCAAAACACAATCAGCACCTACCTAATTTAAGTTTCTAGGAAACACTTGTGGGCATTGCTTTAATGGTTGATTGACACTTTGCATGTTTGAATACAAGAGGGCATACACTGTATTAAATATATTATAATTACAATGAAACTGAATTAAAAGATAAAACTGAAATAATATCTTCATTTGACAAGACTTTTTTAATTGGTATTGATTTTCTAAAATATTGCCACAAATAGGCATTACCAATAATTTCATTGATTATTTCATTGATTATTTCATCATATATTGTCATTTACAGTGTATTGAATTTTTTGTAAGGACATTTTACAAAATGGTTCTTATTAAAAGCTACAAATTTCATGACGTTCATTCCATTTCTGAGCATTCACTGCCATTTTCAAATTGAAAGCAAGCCATGAATGAAGGTGGTTTGTAAGTTTTCTGTGCATGCTACAATAATGGAACTGTATATTAACCGACTTTATTTCTAAAAATGTCTTCATTTTTATTTGCATGCACTGTTTATTGTTTCTAAACAGTCAATATTGATATCACTATGCTGGTCAAATTTGAGATTTATTTTCCTTCTGTTCAGCAAACTTCCCCCTATTTCCACAAAATTTTCTGTCCTGTCTGTCTGTCTGTCTCTCTGGCTCTGCATCTGTCCATGCAGCAACAAAATGGATTTTGCAAGATAACTTCACTGTAACTAATTGGATTTAAGCCAAACTTAGTTTGCAAATTTGTTTAAGCATTTAGAATAATTGTGTTCCATGACTGCACACCAATCCTTAGATTGTTAGACTGTGTAGAGCATGAAATTTAGAATTTTGATTTATTTGTATGAATCTTTGAGTGAATTTTATCTCCAGCGTTCCACATATTCATTCACAGGACTTGTCCTACTCCAAACCCTCGCCTGATTGTATCTTCTCCTAATTATGATGGCATAACTTTACCATGGATTGGTGAACATGAACCATGATATTGATCAGACCTAGAAGAGTTTTAATTAAAGCAAATCATTAGATGACATTATGGAGTTATGTTCATTACAATGAGTTTGATTTCACAGCTGAAGGCAGTTTTGATACCATAGAAACTGACTAAGGTAGGACTGAATGGACAAAAGCCTAGTTGAAGTACAAAAAAATATTTACAAATGAAAGCAGTGAACACATTCTACAAAGCCATAATTGACACTATTAAAATTAATCCTACTGCTGCATCCACTGACTTAAATGAATAAGAAGAGCATCATGTATGCAGTTTTCATGTATTAGATGCAGTTAAAAATCAGCAATCTAGCTGGGGACTAGAACTATATAATTTAACTTACTTTTGACCTTAAAAATATTAAGGTTTTTCATTACCACATGTGCCAGTCAGTAAGAAAGCAGATAATTGTAGACGGTGGACAGGTCAAGTTATTGTGCTGAAACAAAATTGGTAACAGAGATGAACAGCATCATAGCATAAAAAATATGTTCCACCTTATGGTGAGTTTATACCCACTTTTTTATATTTCATAAACAAGCATTTATTCAATATGTCCCCTTTTCTGAGAGCACCATTCAGCATCCATGCAGTAATCACATTTGGTATGGCCACTGGATAGACAGGATCATGTGCACCAACCTTGAGTAGAATTAAGGGTGTATGGAGAACTTTACCAAGAACTGTATTGTGATCACCGCTTTTTATATGCCCCATTCAAGCTGAATAGTCCTATATGCAGGCTTTAGTAGGGCATGGTTCATACGGAGATTGTTGACTAACACGACTTGGTGACAGGGTATGCAGTTGTGAATGAAACTTACTATGCCAAAACCATGATTGAGTTGTTAGACTTACTATGACCATGACTTTTGAGGGCTGTGGGTGGCTGAATAGTCTAAGGTACATGCTTACTAACATCTCAGTTCTATGTGTTTGAGTCTTGACTCAGCCTCCATGTGTATGTAAGAAAGCTTGACTGTAAGGAAGCCCACTTTGTAAAGGTATATGTCCCTTCTTGCAAAGGGGTGTGGGTTGATTGGTGGATTGTACCTTCTTTCAAGGGGTCCACTTTATTCAATTCTCGTTATGTAGGAGATGATCGCCCTCGGTGCCATTTCCTGGATCGAGTAAGCTTATAGAATAAATTGAGATCTGAGCAGATATATAGAACAGAATGACTCGAGCCCCCGCACACAAAAAAGAATCAAAATTTTATCAATTACATAAACAATGGAGATAATAAAATACATTAGGAAGGTACACTTATTTTGGAATATATCTTTCACCAAATTTCAAAAACCACAAATATATTTATAAAAATAGCTGATCTGTTTACTGATAGAATTAATTCGTCATACGATCGAGTGAACAATCGAAGTCGTTGCCTTGTACAATTGCATGACCTGCTTAGCTCTGTTTCCCTACAAATGCACTGTAGCTGTTATCTGTCCTTTCGCCCTTTCTTTCTTCCTTTTTTCTTTCTTTTTCTCTCCAACCTTTCTACTGTTTCACCTCACGTCAGCCCTCTTTCTTTGTGTGGATAGATGGATATGTAGGCATGTAGATACACAGCTACCTGGATACGTCATTGCGTAGGTACATCTGATAATATGTCGGAAGAGCTATATTTCCCTAGTGCTTTCAAGCTTTTCTCGTCCCTTCTGCCAAAATTGTGACTGTTGAAGTTCCAACCTCTGGTCCCTTGGACAAGTGTTTTACGAGAGAGAATTTCTTTCAAATTCCTCTCGGAGCATGTTAATTTCACTCTTGCAGAAAAAAGGTGGACTAATTAGATTTTCCGATGGGTCTTACTTAAATGAGGGGTTTACATGTTGAAACACGCCCCTTATTTTTAGCGTAACCAATCAGAATTAAATATATTTACTGCCTTTTATAACTAGATGCCAAATCTAGGGTAAATTTGACCTACAACGTTCCGAATAACGGCTGTGGACAATTTCAATTTTTGACACTTTCGACTTGTACGATATATAATTGAACTTAACTTTCTTGTTAGTCTCGTCTGAACCAGTTAAAAAAACTACCATTCCTGACACAGACCTTAGAACTCACTGCAGCCTAGCGATTTAACAAGCAATAAATCTAATTAATTGTTCTCTGGCGGAAACAAATGTGCACTCTATAGATCGACAGAAATTAGCACCTTCACATTGACAGGAGCTTATTGTTAGTTGGTGGTTCTTCCACGGGTTATACCTCGGTTCTTCCTCTATCAAATATATTGGCCACCAATAAGTTTCTTTATTATTATGAGTATAAATTGCCCATAAATCTTAATCAAGGAACTTACAACAGAGCAAAACGTAATGTGCAACACCCATTTCTATTTGAGTCACAATGATCCTGACCAAATTATTCTAGCTATAAAAAGGGTTGGCCACTGGTGAGTGTTGGGCACCATTCATGAGGGAGACCACTCTAATTGGTAGAATTGCAATGAAAAATCTACTTTGAAACAAATCAAATTTAAATAAATCAATATTATGTATACTGTTTTCATAATAATGAATTTTGTAAGGGTCATTTTGTTGAAATTTTAATGCTAATATTCTAACATTGTAGTTTGCACTTTAAAGACGAGTCTCATCATGTATTGTGCATAGTACTATTTCATTCATAAATTCGAAGGTTGATCGATAGAACAATTCAAGTAAACATTACATGATTCAACAAGGACATTGGTGCTGTTAAAAGGTCAGACTGACCTAGTTCCTGATTAGTAGGAATTGGAACAGTTGCTGTTGGCTGCAATTTTAAAATACTAAATTGATTAATTAAAAAGCCTCAGATTGATTTATTTAGTTATTGTGTTTGTTAGCTTGATCTATAAAAGGATTCAAATGTGGAATCGTTCATTTTCAAAGTTCTTGAAGGAGTACTGAGAGGCTTAATTCATTTATTTAATTTAATATTTTTCATTGGAATTGCAGTTCTGTGAAAAACATTTATTCAAAGACATCCGGATATTAATAGCTGTACAGATTTACTCTGAAACATTCAAGGACATTTGGATTTTAAGTTACAGTGATTCTTATGTAGTATTGGTACATCACACATTATAGTTATCATTATGAATGTATTCAGATTACTTGAATCTGTTGAAACTATTACGATTTAAGGAAATTCATTAACAAATGTATGTTATTTTTAATTCTTTCATTTTGTATTTTATGGAAATAAATTTATATTTTAAATTATACAAAACTTGTTGGTTATCTCTCTTTCTTGTTAGTATACGTAGCTTAAGCCCCTGTCATGACATGTATAACTTCTGATATCGGCTTTAATGTTTACCATTTGCCTTCTACATATTTTGTGTGCCTAGTCTTTAACATAAAGGAATTCAGCTGAAAAATAAACCAGCACTGGGACATTGACATTGCATATTCATAGTAGTGTCACTTAATTTTAAAATTATGATCACCATGATACTACCAAAAAATTCAATGGCAACCTGAGTGTGGTTCTTGTATGTTCAGCTCAGACATCAGCTATGGTTAGATATGGATTTCTTCAATGAATAAAAAGTGAAGGTTCCATTGCCCCTTTTCCATGTCTGGTTAATTTGTATAGTCCTTGAAACACTCCTTTAACGGTTACAACGGGAGTCTTGTGCCCAGTGTCAATCACTCTCCCAACAGTCACCACCATTATTCACCCTCTATACTGTGAAAATTCCGACAGGCCATTCTTTAGCGGTGAACATTTTGTGGACACGATTACTGACAGGTTCGAGGCAGCATTTGGCAAAGCCCTGAATAGAACTAAAAAAGTGTTAAGACTGAGTACCATAAAGTGGCTCGTCGCCTAATGATGAGCTTTCAGGATACCGAAATGTTGTCCATCAATGGTAGTTTGTTTGAAACATTGGGTGGACGTCACAGATGGTAGGACAGAATTTGAACCTGACGATCAGCAGCAATATAGTTTTTACAAGTCATTTGGATCCCCTGTTGAACTGAACGAAGGACGCAATTTGATCTTGTGTACTCCGATGTGGTGCGACACACCTATCACGTTCTCCGCGAATTTGTAATCCTTACTATTTGGCCGTCAGTAACTCGTATTTCGATACTGTCAACATTGCTATAAAAGGAGATCTGGGACAAAATATTCCTTTCTCCAAAGGGAAAGTCACGGTGAAACACCAGTTTCGAAAACGAGTTGTAAGTCATGTATCTTGTGTACCGAGGAGTCGCTCGACAGCGAGCAAATGGTTTAGGAGATATATTGAAATCGGCCTTTCGTTCGATGGCTCCTGTTTTGAAACCGATGGTGACAAGAGGATTGAACGCCTTGATAGATGCCGCTTTGACGCAAAGAAAAGAATTTCTCCAAAATGTCATCATAGTCAAACAAAAACCTAAAAGAAGCTATCTTGAGAGTATGCAACAATGTCTTGCTTCAAACGAGCAAAGACATTTTGGTTCGACGAGAAATTCTTATAAATGCCCCGGACGCTGCCATGTCAGGCATTCCTGCATCCCTGATGCCAAATCAAGGACAAGGCAGAAAGAGACGACGACAGAAACACCCTCCAGAGGCCATGGATACTTACCCTTACGGAGCTTACCTGGAAAATCTATTGACGTACGGAAAAGGAGCAAAGAACACTCATCTGGATGCTTACGTGGTATGGAAACCTGACACGGCAGGCAAATTCGATGACACCGATTTGATTACAAAAGATCATCAAGACCACAATGTGGGATTCAACGCTCGTCGAGACAAAATCAAAGATAGGAAGAGTTTAGAACTAATGGATTGTTTGCATTTGGACATGTGGTTGCAATAGACGTTTTTGCCGAACGGCGTGGATGTTCGCATGAGATTGAATTGCAGTATTGCCGCGTTCCATTTGATAACTGATACTGCTGCCGATTGGAAAACCATCATCCAAGAAGCCCGACTTTAGTTGCGACGCGTGCAGGTGTTACCTAAAGTGGGAAACGACATGAGTCACACTTTCAGTAGAATGACTGCCAAGTATCCGATACGACGTGTGGAAGTGAAGTCCTTCACCATTCCCAAGGGTCCGCGATCCATGAATGAATATTATCTCACATCCAAGGGCAGTTACCCAAACGTTTAATCATTGGCATCGTCGAGAATTCAGCCTTCAACGGAACCCCCAATAAAAGTACATTCAGCTTTCAACAATTTGGCGTGTCCAAGATCGAAGTTAGTTGCGATGGCAAGACCTTGTGTACCAAACCCTTCGAACCTGGCTTTTCTCCCAATAAGAAGAATTACTGGAGATTGTACTTGTCCCTGTACGAAGCCATCGGACAGTAGGGACTAACACCAGTCATGGCATAACGTATGACGACTATGCAGGAGGTTATGATTTGTGGGCTTTTGATTTCACGCCAGACCAAGGTATTGACGAGGGACATTTCCACCCTATTAAATCCGGCCAGATTCGTGTGTAACTTCAGTTTGCAAACCGAGACCCTGATGAAATGGTGAACGTCACCCTGTATGCCGAATTCCACAATACCTTAGAAATCAACAGTTTGAGAGAAGTCCTTCTAGATTATTAGAAGCTACGGAAGACTCTTATCTCTCTTTGAATGGTGGAGACCCTTTGAAAATGGAATGGGAGGATTTAGAGGAAGTGGTGGAAGACGAAGGGAGCATGCTGATGAAGTACAGATGGCCAGAACAAGAACAACGTTTAGTCTTCTGTTTTGCCAAACACCTGAGATAAAAAATTAAGGAATTGACGAAGAAAGATTGCTATGGATGTCAAAATGATCATTGCAGAGAAATTCAACACGATAAATGTCTGATGATGAGTCCGATGAAAGATTGGACGAGTATCTGGAGGACGCTTGAGGTCTAATCTCGGAACAAGCAGTGTTGCATCAGTGGTATAAAGACTTGCGTGATCATTCGTCTCCTCCATTGATTGCTCTAGAGATGCATCACATTGACGGCTCTCGTGGTTCAGAGTACCTTTTGAACCACAGTTCGCATGCCTATTCTTGCAAATCATGTCGTGTTTGCTAAAGATGAACTGACTCATCGCAAACCTCAAGATCATCAAGCTTATGTCATCAACACGGACGACAGACATCTCCCAGGAACCTACTGGATAGCCGTCTACTTCTCTCAAGAGGGTAATGTAGAGTGTTTAAATTCGTATGGATTACCACCTTTGGAAGGCGACATCATCGGCTTTATGAGAAGAAATGCCCAGACGACAAGATTCAATAATGTGAAATTGCAAGGCACAGATTCCTTGGTGTGTGGACAATATTGTATTATCTTCATCAACGCAGTCTTGGATATCCCTTAGAATTTAGTGACTTATTTTGATCTTAACTCTTCTAGAAACGATGACATAGAAGATCGATGGTTTTGAGACCATTAAGGCTATCTTTTGTCTTTAGCTAGGAAACATAGTCTACATCAATGGTCAAATGACTTCCATCAATGGAAATCTAACTTCACTTCACAACGTTGTCAACCTTGTCAAAACAAGTTTGTTTGAAACATTGTTTGTTTGAAATTATATCTTAGCTGGTCAAATACAATATTGTGTTTTGAAGAAAAACAATATGTCAAAACATTTTGTGACTATACATGCTCTTTGACTTCTCTCTATCCCTCACCATAAAGATCAGCTACCATAGCGTCCGCGCTTAAGCCATATAAAGCTAGGCAGTCTCCTGTCTGACCACTTAGAAAGCAACAACCACTTAACCAAAAACCAAAGTGGATTTAGGAACAATAGATCCACTACAGACCAATTAATTAGACTAGAATCTCACATCAAACTAGCATTTAACACCAAACGAAAATGTGATCGCCACCTTATAGCAATATTCTTAGACCTTGAAAAAGCTTTTGACCTAGTCTGGACCAATGGACTAATAGCAAAATTAAATAATTATGGCATCAATGGACATATGTTCAATAGGATCAAAAGCTTCCTTACTAATAGACATATCAGAGCCAGGATAGGAGACCAATTATCAGAGGAATATACACTAGAAAATGGAACACCCCAAGGAAGTGTTTTGAGCCCCACACTTTTTAACATTATGATAAATGACCTCGGAAAAGTAACCACCAAAACAACAGTAGACTTATCTCAATTTGCAGACGACAATGGATTATGGAAGGCAGGAAACTCAAGAAGTCAAATAGTAATTTCTGAACTACAGTGAACCTTAAATAACATCAGCAAATGGGCAGATAAATGGGGACTCAAACTATCAAAAGGAAAAACTACAGGAATTATATTTACACCACCAAATAGACACCCGAAAAATACCACCATTACTATACATACAAGGAGAGTTAATCAAATTTGAAAAGACAGCAAAATTCCTTGGTATGTATTATGACCAACACCTTACATGGAGTCATCACATCAGCGAATTAATACAACAATGCAACAGAGATCCGAACCTATTGAAGAATCTCAAAGGCTTTCAATGGGGAGCAGATCAAAATACCTTAGCAACGTTTTATAGATCCCTAATTAGATCCAAAATTGATTATGGATGCCATGTGTATGCCTCTGCTAAAGCCACTTTGCTTAAGCGCTTGGATACAACACAAACTCAAGCGCTTCGCATCTGCACTGGCACACTAAAAGTACATCAAAGGAAGAATTATTAATACTCACTGGAGAAATGCCACTAGCAATAAGAAGAGAAGAACTACTACTCAGATACGCAGCCAAAATCTCCATACACAATACAGAACATCCCACACGAAAAATCATAGACAAATGTAACACCGCCTTTAGCAAGAAATTAGTACCAAACCCACCATCAGAAAATTGATCCACACATTATGTAAAGACCTACAGATAGAAACATTACAAGCAGAACACACCCGTTATCCCATCCCCACCTCATGGAAGATTAAACAACCCAACGTCAATACCATAGTAACATCATTTGGATCAAAAGAAGTTAACCCCTTGAAATTAGATCCCGGATATTAACGTTATTAGACAGTACATACAAAGACTACGTCAAAATATACACAGATGGATCAAAAACGCAAAACCCTGATAGAAAAGTCGCAGCAATAACCATACCGGAATCTCAAATTCAATTAGGAAATAGACTACCAAATAATTGCTCAATTTATACAGCCGAATCCTGGGCAATCTCTGAAGCACTAAAAATATCACAGAAAGAACAATACAAAAATACACTGATAATAAGCGACTCTCTCAGTGTACTAAGCACATTGGAATCACAACACTCAAACGGACGAGAAAGTCTCCTTAAAGATGTGCTTCTATTAATTAACAACATGACCAACTTAAATCAAAACATCGAATTTTTATGGATTCCATCACATATCAACATCCCAGGAAACGAACAAGCAGACCTAGCAGCAAAAAATAAACTCACAGAGCATGAAATTATAAACATCGATTACAGCGTCCCCGAACTCTACAGCATTATATCCAAGCAGATAACCAACAAATGGCAAAAAGAATGGGATATATGCCCTAGGGGTCGTACACTGTACACAATCCAAAAGACTGTGAGTCGTAAAATAAAAGGACCCAATATCAATAACAAACACCATCAAAGAATTATTAACCGAATCCGAAGTGGAAAAACACTGTTGGCAGGCAGTGTGGGAAAATATATAGCAGCCATGAAGACCAACGACTCGAAATGACCACACTGTAAATGTGACGAGAATCTTCAACACGTATTCAACATATGCCACAAATACAAAGAACAATGTAATAAACTAAAATGTTCCCTCAAGAACATTGGATCACCAACTACATATCCACAATTTATTTTAGAAACCAACCCCAACCCAAAATTGACCAACGAAACGATATTATTATTTATTAACGAAATCAATAAAATAGGAAAAATTTAAAAGCATTATGGGGGTGAGGGGGACAGCATGATGGAACCGCATAATACACTGGATAGCCAATTGGCTCGTTGTAAGACACCAGTTGTGAACTTGTGGAAACTCTCGCTTCCATTAGTGTTTTTGAATAATTGTCCTCAATTATAAAAACATCCTTAATTAATATACTCTCTTACCTTAGGAAAAAAAATAAGAACAATTTAGAGGCATTAGGGGGAAATCAATAAATTAGGAAAAATTTAAGAAAAATTTAAAGGCATTATGGGGGTGAGGGGGTGAGGGGGACAGCATGATGGAACCGCATAATACACTGGATAGCCAATTGGCTCGTTGTAAGACACCAGTTGTGAACTGTAACATCACTGTGGAAACTCTCACTTCCATTAATGTTTTTAATATTTATTCTCAATCTTTAAAACATATTTAACTAATCTATTCTCTTCTCTCTTCTTCTCTTTTCTCTTCTCGTCTCTCTTGTCTTCACTTCTCTTTTCTTCTTCTAAATGGCATAGTATAAATTACATTTAGTTATGACTTATATTAAACCTACGGGCCTATAATGGTTTAATCAGCACTTATGTCTGCAAACGGGCTCTAGGAATCATACTAGAGGTACCTGGGTTGAGTCCACACAAATAAAAAGCACGGTTTATGTCTGTGTAATTATCGATCAAAAGAAATAACCATAATGATTAACCAGTTTTAAACTCGCACTAGAGCGGCATAAATTTTACTTAGAATTATATAGAACCCCAAAATTAGATCTATAAGTTGGCTTAATCCCAGAGCTATCAGGGCCAACTGCACAATGCAGTAACTAAATAGTTATGATAATAGGTATAAATAAATCCCCTAAATTAGAATTATAAGGTGGCTTCATCCCAGAGCTATCAGGACCTGCTGCATAATGCGGTAATTAAAAAATTTAGAATATGATTTAAATAGAACCCCAAATTAGAATTATAAGGTGACTTAATTCCCATAGTCACCAGGGCGAACTGCACAAGTCAGTAACTAAATAGTTAAGAAAAATAGGAAACCAAAATATTAATTTATGAGGTGGCTTAACCCCAGCCATCAGAGCCCATATAAAACTATACTAACTATGCCATTGACCGCTTTACTTTTAAGCAGCACAAATGATCACCTGATTAAATTCAAAATTCAATTTAAATGCGTCAGACGATGCCACTGCGGGTTACGTGATGCCTTGGATGTGCTCTCTTTCCAGACTCCCGGACCTTTCCTCGTACTAACATGTAACACCACTGCCAACGAATGAGTGTATATATTCCCATTCGTTGTTAGAACATCAATTGTATCCCGTGAGACATACATGTCTCGAAATTGGATCAATCAATTAGCACCAAAGGTCATTAATGCGTAAAGAGGTGTGGCACCATTCCACCTCCCTCGTAAAATTCAATTAGCCAGAAATGGGGCCTTAACAAGTCGTACATGCCCGATTGGGCGAACACGACTATAATTTTATTGGATAGGATACGACAGTCTGGCTACCTATCGTTGACCCATCAACCCAAAGAAGATGAGTTGACTACAAAAATTGAGGGAGCTTCAAATGCACCCTGAGAATGCTAGACGTCTCCTGGACGAGCTGGCTATTGAGGCCTTAGAAGAACAGGCCAAAATTAAAAAAAGAGGAGGAAAGAAAGAAAGAAAGAAGAGGAGGAGAAGAGAAGACCAATCTTGCCTCACCGTACGATGGTTAAGGCCTGTCGGGTGAAACCTGAGGTGAGGACGCCTTCACCACCAGAAGCAGCTCGTCAACCACAGGCACAGCCCCAATCGCATCAACCACAGTCTCAGCCGCAACAACCACAACCTCAACTGCAACAACCTCATTCACGGTTGCGGAATAGGAGAATAGAGAGGGAAGTTTTCACTATCCCTCAAAGTGAAGACTGGGATAGTGAAGCCACTCATTCTCCCTCTGCGCTCCCAATCACAAGAGTGAATTGGGAGAACGATTGGAGTAGGAGATGTGTGTGCATGGCTTGACCTGGGAGGTGTCAGCATTAGCCAGGTGTATTTTGAAGTTACAAAAACAGCCCTTCTCAGGGCTAACCAAATGTATAGAAAAGACACTGTTCAAATTGGCAATGGGTATGAGAGAGGAGTAGTGTGATTATAAACACTGACTCTTTAACTGATATAATAATGTGTGTGTGTGTGTGTGTGTGAGTGTGGTTAGTAAATGGTGTGATTTTGGATAGTAAATGATATGGTCTGTTTTGGATGCTTCCCGTGTGTGTGGTTAGTAAATGGTGTGATTTTGGATAGTAAATGATATGGTTGTTTTGGCTGCTTCCCGTGTGTGTGGTTAGTAAATGGTGTGATTTTGGATAGTAAATGATATGGTTTGTGAATAGTATATAATATGAAAAGTGAATGTAAGGGGAGTTTTCTTTCACGTCCGTAATTAAGATATATATACTCAAGTGGCTGACATTATAACCGCAATAGCATACTATTTATGCATAAACGCCCGTTGGGATGTTACACAATAACCTTAATTACTTTAAAATTTCTAAGTTGGGTAACTACCAACGCGAGAATAGGCTGTCATATGAGGTTCTATACTCTATTTTAATAACAGCACAAGGTATTCCAAATTGTTAAGGGAGAACACGGAATGGATACGACGGAAGGAGGCAACATCAAGATGGCGGAACAACAAAACCAATTCATCCAAGAAGGACACGGGGACTCACCGGACGGAATGAGGGAACTTCGGTTACACCCTGTAACACTCCATCAAAAAGCCCTTTTAAGGGCTATTTATACTTACAGAGTTTCCTTTTGGCTCAGAAACTCTATTCGACAATCTCGTTCTTCAAAAATCAGACTTGATCAATTTTGGCTCTCCACCATCAAAATTAACAACCCCAACCCATTTAACCTGACATTGACCAACCTACACATGTCACTTGACATACCTAGTTTACAAAATTGATAGGGAACAGACCAAATGTACACCCTGTACTAGGCAAAAATTGGAATGTTAGGATGTTAGGAAAAAATATAACCTGAAAGATTGACTCAATTGCACAGGTGGCTTACACCATATCGGTATAGGATGTCCACTAGCAACAACTGGACTCGATTTGATAAGGCTAGGGCGTGCAAGACAAACGACATCAAAGTGCCAGTTCACAGATCCTTTTTCCTCCTCCTCCGCTGCCTGACTCCAACACCAGCAAATGACTAGAAGTGGAAACCATTTTTCACTAATCCTAATCATTTGGTGCCATTGCACCTCTAGCTCTGCATCCTCCGATTGGTTGATAGGATTGAGTGCGTGGCAGTTCTATTCCAACTCACCTAGGTCTTTCATTCATGTCGATAGCTCCTTATAGGGTTGCGGCATGACGACCAAATTAAATAGCATACTATGTATGCATAAACGCCCGTGGGAATGTGGCAACATTCCTTACCCACGGGAAAATCTAAATCAATACCATATTAATTGGTAGTGTAAAAAAGTGAACAAATGACCCTTTGTGGCCGGTTTCACTTAAAACTATAATTCATTCATTAGAACCGCAGAATATACCGCGGAACTCTGGGCCATCAACCGAGCCCTAAAATGGATAGTAACACAAAATCAAAAACAGTACGTAATCATAACAGACTCACTTAGTGTACTTGAAAGTATTGAGACAGGTAATTCCAAAAGTAGACAAAACCTGCTAGAGGACACTATGCTGACCATCAGGGAAGCAGATAAATCACATCAAACCATACACTTCTTGTGGGTGCCATCTCACATCAATTTGCCTGGAAATGAAAAAGCGGACCAAGCAGTAAAAAGCAGTCTGATTAAAGACCAAATTGAACCCGTACAGTACAACAATCAGGAACTATATAGTCAAGTCAGGAACAGAATTAATAATAAATAGCAACAACAATGGGAAAACTCCACAAAGGGTAGACATCTATACCAACTACAAAAAGAGGTCACTAGAACCCAACGTTTACCAAAAAGCCTGGCAGCCATTGATATTAAAATCATCAACAGAATCAGAACAGGTAAAACACTACTAAATGGCAGCTTTATGAAATATATAAGTACAGGACCCACGCCAGATAAATGTCCACACTGTCCAGAAACTGAAACATTGGAACATGTATTCAACATATGTCACAAATACCATCGACAACGTACCGTCATCCAACTACAACAAAGAAAACTTGACTCAGTTACATCATTCCCCCAAATTCTAGATAAAAGGTATAACAAAAATGTAAATACTACCTATATAAATATACTTAATTACCTAAAATCAATAGACATAAAACACAAAATATAAATATCAAAACCATCAAATAAAAAAATAAACATAAACATAGCCATAGAGTTAACATTTATCAATCAAGGGGCCAGAGCAGATAATAACACCGATAGCTCAAAAGCAGACCCACGTAACAATGCCTTAACTAAACAGACAAAAAATAAATATTATAACTACCAAATAAACAAATAATTAACAAGGCCATATCGGTTAAAGGGCCAGAGCGGATAGTAATACTTCTAGCTTAGAAAATCAGAACCTCTTAACAAAACCCTAAAATACATATATAAAATAAAAGAGAAAAGGGGAAAGGAAAGGAAAGGGGGGATAATATCGACATTGTAATGCGAGGAAAAAAGGCAGAAAGGAAGAAAAGGGAGAAAGGGAAGAAGGAGAAGAGCGGCAAAGAGAACATTACACTAAGTAGTGGCACAATGTAGGTACAGTAAAACCAGTCAACCGACAAGTGGCAAGATAAATACAAGTGTGATGAGAACACCGGGATCAAGGAAACATAACACAAACCAAACGACAAGAAAAAGTAAAAAGAAAGGGAAAAGGAGGGAAGAAGGAAAAAGAAAGAAAGAAGGAAAATTTTTTTTTTTCCCCCAGGGTACTCATTTGGTACGTTACGAGAACCCTTTTCAAACAATCTCTTTCTCGAAATCAAACTTGATCAATTTTGACCACCGCTCAAAATTAACAAGCTAAACTACCTAACAGTGACTATACTCATTTATGTCGCTAAGACATTTTAGCAATTCAATTTGTTAAGGGCCTACAACATCTACACCATGCACTAGAAATAGTAGTGGCACAATGTAGGTACAGTAAAACAAGTCAACCGACAAGTGGCAAGATAAATACAAGTGTGATGAGAACACCGGGATCAAATAGTGATAGCTCAAGGAAACATAACACCATCCAACCGACAAGAAAAGTAAAAAGAAATGGAAAAGGAGGGAAGAAGGAAAAGAAAGAAAGAAGGAAGAAGGGAGTAGGAAGAAATTGGGAAAGAGAAAAGGGAAAAGAAGAGAAAAAGAAGAAGGAAGAAATGAAATAACACCAAACACACCCCACTCCAGCTCAAAAAAAATATTAAAAAAAATATTGTTTTTACTTTTTTTTCCCCTAGAGTTCTCATTTGGTACGAGAACCCTTTTCGATCAATCTCTTTCTTGAAATCAAACTTGATCAATTTTTACCACCGCTCAAAATTAACAAGCTAAACTACCTAACAGTGAATATACTCATTTATGTCGCTAAGACATTTTAGCAATTAAATTTGTTAAGGGCCTACAACATGTACACTATGCACTAGAAATATTTATTGATAGGAAAGATGAAAAATTCTATACTATATGGATTTGATATAATTGCACAGGTGGCTTACACATTATTGGTATTTTTTCTGTCCATAGTAAAACTGGACTAGATTAGAAATAAGGGCGTTTCAAGCGTAAACAATGGCAACATCCAGGAGTGTGGAAAAACAGAAATAGGCTAACCTGATTGCCGACGAAAACATGGCTGATCCATTTGACTTCATCTACTTTTACGTAACACGGGTTCTGATTAGATGTTGGAAATCTTGATTTCAAACTCGGCCTATTCTCACACTGATGTAAAGTACAAATAAACTATTTGGCAATTCACTAATTACACAGATACTTAACATTTCATTTTAGAAGTAATAAGATATCAAACCGATTAGATTATGTCTTTAACTAAAGTTAAACAATGTGACAAACTAGCTTTCCTAAACCGGGTGCCTTCCTGCTCTGCCGTGACCCGACATGTTACTCTAAGGAGAGACTGCCATTTAACGTCGGTGCCGGGGAGACTGCGACAACACAGCCTAGTGTAGTGAAAGTTACCTTTGGTCCCGACCAATCATATAGCCCGACCCTCGGGCATTAACTGGTAGCGAAAGCATAAAAATTTCGCATGCGACCTTAATTCATATTAAAAATAAATTAGAACCTTAAATATCTTTAAACACACAAAAACCGCCTCTGACTTTCTTATATACAAACAAACAGAAATCAACACTAGGACGGTAATAAATGAGGCAAAAAAGGACTCATGGAGAAGATACTGCACAACGCTCAATCATAAAACAAATACTAAAGAAATCTGGAATAAAATAAAAGCCATGAAAGGCAAAACACCCACAACAGCGCCGAAAATCCAGGGAAATAAAACAACATAGAAGTAGCAGAGAAGTTAGTCCAACACTTCGCTAACTCCAGCAGCGATAACAATCATAAACACGAGTTCTTACATAAAAAATCAACATTAGAAAAAGAAATTCCCCACATTTTCAAAGATCGAAACAACAGAGATTCGCCACTGAATGACCCTTTTCATCTGAAAGAATGGAGACAAGCCCTCAGCAAAACAAAAGTACATCACCAGGAGAGGATAACCTAGGCTATGAAATATACAAACAATTACCACCGAATATGCAGAGCATTACCTTAGACTTGATAAATCTGATTTGGAGAACAGGTCGCATCCCCACACTATGGAAGCGAGCCATAATCATAGCCATCCCAAAAGCAGGCAAAGACCCTACTAATGTAACCTCCTACAGACCTATTTCACTAACAAATACAATCTGTAAGGTAATGGAAACAATGGTCAACAATAGATTAAAACACCACCTAGAACAAAATCAGCTACTGGCTGAAACCCAAAGTGGATTTAGGAATAAACGATCTACACTTGATCAATTAATCCGTCTGGAAGCCAACATCAAATTAGCATTTAATGCCAAAAGAAAAAGAGATAGACACCTAATAGCAATATTTCTAGATCTAGAGAAAGCCTTCGACCTAGTCTGGACCAATGGCCTCATCTCTCAACTCTACCAATTTGGCATAACAGGAAGAATGCACCGCTGGATAGCAAACTTCCTTACGGGAAGAACCTTTAAAACTAGAGTAAGAGAGGCCTTGTCCTAAACATATACACTGGATAATGGAACCCCCCCCAAGGAAGTGTGATTAGCCCAACCCTATTCAATATAATGGTCAACAATCTAACCAACTATCTCAAAAATTGCCCAGTTGATCTGTCACAATTTGCCGATGACAGTAGTATCTGGACAGCAGGAAACTCCAATAGTCAAAAGAACATCACTCAAATTCAGAAAGGACTAGACATCATCGGCGCATGGGTCAACAACTGGGGTTTCAAAATATCCCAAATAAAAACAGTTGCCATGCTCTTCTCCCCAACTAATAAACAACCTAAATACCCTAAACTATATATGCAGAATCAGCGCATACAATTCCAAAAAGAGACCCACTTCCTGGGAATGCTACTAAATGAAACAATCAATTGGAAACCACACATACAACAAACTATTCAAAAATGTCAAAAAGATCTAAACATACTTAAAAACATCAAAGGTACTACATGGGGAGCTGATCAGCAAACTATGCTAATGATCTACAAATCTTTAATTCGAGCTAAGATAGACTATGGCTGCCATATCTATTCCTCAGCCAACAAGGAAACACTTAGACAACTAGCTAGCATCCAATATAGAGAACTTAGACTCTGCACCGGTGCATTACCGAACACCTCCCTGGAAGAACTACAAATCCTCGCATGTGAACCACCATTACAACTGAGAAGAGAAGAACACATACTTAGATACGCCTGTAGAATCTCAATACATAAGTAGATCAATCTCACCAGAAACATAATAAGTAAATGTCAAACCAACTTTAGCTCAAGACTGGACCACATCCTCCAGCAGCTAACAAAATAAACACACTCTGCAAAGAACTCAATCAAATAGAACTCCAAGCAGAACAACTACTTATCAAGGACCCCACACCTTGGAGTAATAACAACCTAACATCAACCTAACAGCACTCCAACTGGTACTTAAGCGTGACAACACCAATATCACATTAACACAAGTATAAAGCCTTGTCAACAACAACTATGACGGATATGTAAAAATCTATACTGACGGCTCAAAATTTAAAGAACTACATAGAACGGCTGCAGCGGTAGTGATCCCAGAACATCAGATCACATTTACGACAAGACTACCGGATGACTGTTCTATATATACCGCGGAATTATGGGCCATCAACCGAGCCCTAAAATGGATAGTAACACAAAATCAAAAACAGTACGTAATCATAACAGACTCACTTAGTGTACTTGAAAGTATTGAGACAGGTAATTCCAAAAGTAGACAAAACCTGCTAGAGGACACTATGCTGACCATCAGGGAAGCAGATAAATCACACCAAACCATACACTTCTTGTGGGTGCCATCTCACATCAATTTGCCTGGAAAGGAAAAAGCAGACCAAGAAGCAAAAAGCAGTCTGATGAAAGACCAAATTGAACCCGTACAGTACAACACTCAGGAACTAAATAGTCAAGTTAGGGACAGAATTAATAATAAATGGCAACAACAATGGGAAAACTCCACAAAGGGTAGACATCTATACCAACTACAAAAAGAGGTCACTAGAACCCAACGTTTACCAAAAAGCCTGGCAGCCATTTATATTAAAATCATCAACAGAATCAGAACAGGTAAAACACTACTAAATAGCAGCTTTATGAAATATATAAGTACAGGACCCACGCTGGTTAAATGTCCACACTGTCCAGAAACTGAAACATTGGAACATGTATTCAACATATGTCACAAATACCATCGACAACGTACCGTCATCCAACTACAACAAAGAAAACTTGACTCAGTTACATCATTCCCCCAAATTTTAGATAAAAGGTATAACAAAAACGTAAATACTACCTATATAAATATACTTAATTACCTAAAATCAATAGACATAAAACACAAAATATAAATATCAAAACCATCAAATAAATAAATAAACATAAACATAGCCATAGCCATAGAGTTAATATTTATCAATCAAGGGCTCAGAGCAGATAATAACACCGATAGCTCAAAAGCAGACCCACGTAACAATGCCTTAACTAAACAGACAAAAAATAAATATTATAACTACCAAATAAATAAATAATTAACAAGGCCATATTGTTTAAAGGGGCCAGAGAGGAGAGTAATACTTCTAGGTCGAAAAGCAGAACCACTTAACAAAACCCTAAAATACATATATGAAATAAAAGAAAAAAACGGAAAGGAAAGGAAAGGGGGGATAATATCAACATTGTAATGCGAGGAAAAAAGGCAGAAAGGAAGAAAAGGGAGAAAGGGAAGAAGGAGAAGGGCGGAAAAGAGAACATTACACTAAGTAGTGGCACAATGTAGGTATAGTAAAACCAGTCAACCGACAAGTGGCAAGATAAATAAAAGTGTGATGAGAACACCGGGATCAAATAGTGATAGCTCAAGGAAACATAACACCATCCAACCGACAAGAAAAAGTAAAAAGAAAGGGAAAAGGAGGGAAGAAGGAAAAGAAAGGAAGAAGGGAGTAGGAAGAAAGTGGGAAAGAGAAAAGGGAAAAGAAGAGAAAAAGAAGAAGGAAGAAATGAAATAACACCAAACACACCCCACTCCAACTCAAAAAAAAAAAAAAATATTGTTTTTACTTTTTTTTCCCCTAGGGTTCTCATTTGGTACGAGAACCCTTTTCGAACAATCTCTTTCTTGAAATCTAACTTGATCAATTTTTACCACCCCTCAAAATTAACAAGCTAAACTACCTAACAGTGACTATACTCATTTATGTCGCTAAGACATTTTAGCAATTAAATTTGTTAAGGGCCTACAACATGTACACTATGCACTAGAAATATTTATTGATAGGAAAGATGAAAAATTCTATACTATATGGATTTGATATAATTGCACAGGTGGCTTACACATTATTGGTATTTTTTCTGTCCATAGTAAAACTGGACTAGATTAGAAATAAGGGCGTTTCAAGCGTAAACAATGGCAACATCCAGGAGTGTGGAGAAACAGAATTAGGCTAACCTGGTTGTGGACGAAAACATGGCTGATACATTTGACTTCATCTACTTTTACGTAACACGGGTTCTGATTAGATGTTGGAAATCTTGATTTCAAACTCGGCCTATTCTCACACTGATGTAAAGTACAACTAAACTAATTGGCAATTCACTAATTACACAGATACTTAATACTTCATTTAGAAGTAATAAGATATCAAACCGATTAGATTATGTCTTTAACTAAAGTGAAACAATTTGACAAACTAGCTTTCCTAAACCGGGTGCCTTCCTGCTCTGCCGTGACCCGACATGTTACTCTAAGAAGAGACTGCCATTTAACGCGGGTGCCGGGGAGACTGCGACAACACAGCCTAGTGTAGTGAAAGTTACCTTTGGTCCCGACCAATCATATAGCCCGACCCTCGGGCATTAACTGGTCGCGAAAGCACATAGTTGCGCATGCGACCTTAATCCATATTTAAAAAAAATCGAACCAATTACAATTATAAGGTGGCTTAATTCCGAGAGCCATCAGGGCCAACTGCACAAGGTAGTAACTAAATAGTTAAGAAAAATAGGAAAACAAAATATCAATTTATAAGGTGGCTTAACCCCAGCCATCATGGCCCCATATAAAACTATACTAACTATGCCATTGACCTCTTTACTCTTAAACAGCACAAATGATCATATGATTAATTCAAAATTCAATTTAAATACGTCAGACGATGCCATTGACGCTGGCGCTCTCTTTCCAGAAACTCCGATCCACCTTTCCTCGTACTGACATGAAACATCGCTGCCAACGAATGAGTGTATCCATTCCCATTCTTTTGTTAGAACATCAATTATATCCCGTGAGACATAAATGTCTCGAAATCGGATTAATTGACTAGCACCAAATGGCGCATTAATGCGTATGGAGGTGTGGCACCATTCCACCATACTCGAAAAAGTCAATTAGCCCCAAAAGGGGCATTAACAAGTCGTACATGCCCAATTGGGCGAACACGACTATTATTTAATTGGATAGGATTAATTGGATAGGACATTAAAACCATCATCACTCTTCGCTTGTCAGCCAAACCGGTCAGACTTGTTACAAATAGCAGAGAAAATATCGACAACTAGGTTTACCTCACTCTAAAGAAGTGGGGGCCTGAATATTTAAATAGCAATCTGCTAGTTTATTAACGCACACCTTCAAGTCATCATTGTGAATCTAATATGTTCTTCATTAGCAGCCCGCCAAGCAGTTTCGACCTGCAGAAGTGGCCCAGCAGCTCGCCAAGCAGTTTTTCTACGGAAGTGGTCTACCAGCCCGCGGATCTGCCCGCCAAGCAGTAGCTTCTACAGAAGTGGTCCGGCAGCCCGCGGAACAGCCCGCCAAGGAGTAGCTTCTACAGAAGTGGCCTGGCAGCCCGCCCAGCAGCATCGTTTCACACAACCCAATCAATTATTATATCGAAGGGGGGATCAAAAAGGTAAATACTCATTTTTGGCTAAACCTACGGGTAAATCATTTCATTTGTGCTGTTTAAAACCATTTCCTTTCTAAATCTAACATACTCAACTATTATTCCATCTCACATTATTAATACATACTGGTCCTATTGACAAATCTATTTATAGAATAGATATGTCACGCGCCAACAAATCGCAAATTAAAATGAATACCAATCGGTATGCACTGAGTAAAACCAACAACATCCTCAAAATGGTTGGAAAAATGAGCCCCGCTGGCAATTCAAACATGAGCACCATTGGCAATACAACAAGCCCCATTAGCAATTCTATATTGAGTTCATGTTGCAGCGGTGCGACCAACATCACAAACATTTCCAACCAAAGCAATGAAATGAGCAACATGACCGCTACCCAAACCATTATGGACAGCCCATGCTCATTCAAAAAACTCTATGGTACATTTACATCTTAGCCCCACATCAAATCAAGTTGTAGAGCGGCCATTGATTGTACTATCGCACATCCTTGATAACGCCAAACACACAATGGAAAATGGGGAGGGGGAGACAATAATAGCCCAACCCTTTGGAGTTACCATATGTTCACCAATCACCACAACATCCAAGAGCGTCATGGAAAAGATGAACACCTCACCCAGCACCAGATTGCCATTATCAATTACAATAAGCAATACCAATGTGAAGGGGGAGATAAACAAACCAATCCCCTTATCACCAAACCCCGTATCAATTTCTCACATTGAACTGGAGAATGGAACATCACTCTCTCAGCCTACCCCTAAACCACACATAGGAAGAAGCTCACCACCAACATCACCCTTCAAAAACCCACCACCTTGTTTGTCACCACTACCACCATCTCCACCACAGGCACTTACTTTAATAGGAACTAAACATAAATACGACATGAGCCAAACACCAGGACCCTCCAAAGAAATCAAACTGGAAGACATACTACAGGACACTCAACCCCAGGAAAATACAATTGACTTAGAAGACCTCAGCAACCTGGATCAATCAACCATCATTCATCTACTATCACCTGGGAAAATGCAAACCTACAAACCCAAACAACAAGGAACAATACGTGACAAAGGCAAACAACCAATGATTGGACAACCCAAAACGAAACAAATACACCAGGAATCAACTAAGCTCAATGCTAAAAAAAAAAACAACAAATCAGGATTAACAACAAAGAAGGAACCACAACAACAATAACAACAAACCAACAACAACAACCAAAGGAATATGGACCAAACGAGAGACAGCAAACCACGCTACCACAACAAGGAACACACAATATATATATCAGTAGTGGAAACACCAAATTATTTAACTTAAGTACCTAATCAATAGCGGTTGCATTATCCAAAGCTCATCATGGTGAATTCAAGATCATCAGACCAAAAACAAATTATGTCATTGTACATTGCAGCACATCACGACAGGTAGCCAAATACATGGAGTTAGAAAAATAGGAACAATTAAGATCACAAGACAAAAAGCAATCAACACTTACTTAACTACCAACAACACTAAGACAACCGCATGAAACCGAATAACACACGGATTGAGGACAAGATAGAAGGAACCAAACAAAACATCAAATCGGAAAATACCAAAACTGAACGAACTGAACGAACTACTTATACAATTTACAGAAAGATTATTAAGCTACACGCCATACACAACCATATAAACATCGAGGACTTAGCACATGAACTTTACACACAGGGGGCAGACATCAACAATGCGACCAGATTAAAAACCAACAGTAAATACATATCTAATGTGATTATTGTCCATTTCAACTCTACTCCCCCACTGTTAGCCTACTTCGATGGACATTCATACCCCACCCTCGAGTACATAAACAAGCCTCGATTCTGCAGCAACTGTAAGAGATGGGGGCACTACACCAGTAACTGCAAAAATAGAACAAGATGTAACAACTGTGGCGGAAATCATGCGAATATATGCACTAGAAAAGAACAAAATGTGCAAATTGTAATGAATCGCACAGCCCCAATTCAGAAAAGTGTATCGTCACAAAACAGGAAATTGCAATTGTCGAAAAAATGAATGAAGATCAACTACCCTACAATATAGCCAAAACACAAATTATCTTCGAAAGTAAACAACCAAAGACATCAACCATTTGCCAGTCACCAACTAAAAATACCAACAAAATCTCTGAACAACGATCCCAAAAACCGGCATAGAAGAATCCCAAATCAACATCAGCAAAGAATATTCGACCAACAAATCAACAACTTATAGTAACTACAGACAACAAACCCAATCACAATCATTCGAGAATAGTAACCCTTATTAAGGAAACCCGTAACCAAACAAATTTTCTTAATGAAAACCTAAAACAACCTAAACAGAACATTGCAATAGTAGAATCAAATACCAATGCCAAAGACATATGCAGAAACAAATTAGAATATTTGACACAATCCACCAGACTAAAGTACATAAAAGATCTTCAAAATGGTATCACATCATTAACTAAAAATAATGTGGTACCCTGTATACCGTTAATACGGTTACTTTAGGCCTTACTAGAGAAACACCTAGTGGTTATGGAATAATTACAACTATATACCTATATTTTTTAACTAAATCAACTTAACACAATGGATAAAAAAATAACTAAATCTAAACTGATTATATGGCAATGGAATTGCCGGGGATTGATGACAAACAAATCTGAACTATTAAATAAAATACACAGTACTAATAATAAACCCGACATAATATGTATACAAGAAACACTAATTCATCAAAACTCAAAGCATCTACCACAAATCCCCGGTTATGCCATTTCAAAGCACACCACACGAAAAGAAGGAAAAAAAAGGGGGGAGGACTAGCCATCTTTGTCAGCGACAACCTTCCCAATACATCGTTTGAACAACAATCTGAATTTACAACAGACCCTACCAAAACTATTTGCCTAGAGTATCACACGATACTCATCAAAATTGGATTTTTTTTCTTTTGAAGTATTTAATATTTTTGACCCAGGAAAACCATACCCAGCTACACCTAATAATTACAACCAACTAATTAGTAAAGCAAGTGAATACATCGTATGCAGTGACTTTAACGCTCATAATAAAACATGGGGCTGAAATCACCTAGATGCAAGAGGAGGCCTTTTAGGAAAATGGATTTTTAGCAATAATTTAGTACTACTGAATGACGGAACCAACACTAGAATCTCCCCAGTAGAAGGTACATCATCAGCATTTGATCTAACAATATGTACACCAAATCTAGCAACGTTGTCCAATTGGGAAGTTGACAGAGACTCTACATTAGGCAGCGACCATTTCCCCATCATCATAACCATACATCTCATCACACCAAACATCTTCCCAACTAAGATACAAAAATGGAAATTGGACAAAGCTGATTGGGAAATATTCCAGAAATCCCTTACCAAATTTAGAACCACAGATCTACAAGATGACTACATAGATATATATAATAATAACATCATAGAAGCAATAAGCACAGCTGCTTTAATCAGCATCCCCAAAACAGGAACAGGAATCAAGACCACCACCAAAAATCCAATCCCATGGTGGAATGAGGACTGTACTACTAGGATTAAGGAAAAGAAAAAAGCACTTAATTGATTTAACCACACTAGACTTGCAACAGACTATACACATTACAAAGCACATGAAACACTAGCCAAAAAACTATCAAAAAGGCTAAGGAAACATCCTGGAGAGAATACTGCTCCACCATTGAAATAAAACAATGTAACGCTAAACAATTCTGGAATAGAATAAAAGCCATGCAAGGCAATCGCAAAATTAACACACCTAACATCAAAAACACAACAACAAACAAAGGATAAAGCAGAAGATATCGCTAAACACTTCGCCTGGATAAGTAAGAATAGTAACCACACTACACAATTTCAAAACCATAGAAAAATAATGGAAAGCAAACACCCTGAATATTTCAAAGACCACGATACAAGACCATCACCACTGAATGAAGCTTTCACCCTTACATAACGGAAAACAGCTATTAGAAATAAAAAATCCACATCACCAGGAGAAGACAACCTAGGCTACGAAATTTACAAAAACATCCCACCTAACATGGAAACAATACTATTAGACATGATTAACCAATCTTGGAAAACTGGGAATATACCTAGGAAATGGAAAGAAGCGATAGTTATCCCCATACCAAAAGTAGGAAAAGACCCCACAGAATTATCATCATATCGCCCAATCTCACTAACCGATACCATTTGCAAGGCGACTGAAACAATGATTAACAACAGACTCAAACACCACTTAGAAAGCAACAACCTCTTAACCAAAAACCAAAGTGGATTTAGGAACAATAGATCCACTACAGACCAACTAATCAGGCTAGAATCTCACATCAAACTAGCATTTAACACCAAACGAAAATGTGATCGCCACCTTATAGCAATATTTTTAGATCTTGAAAAAGCATTTGACTTAGTCTGGACCAATGGACTAATCGCAAAATTAAATCATTATGGCATCAATGGACATATGTTCAATTGGATCAAAAGCTTCCTAACTAATAGACACATCAGAGCCAACATAGGAGACCAATTATTAGAGGAATATACACTAGAAAATGGAACACCCCAAGGAAGTGTTTTGAGTCCCACACTCTTTAACATTATGATAAATGACCTCGGAAAAATAACCACCTAAACAACAGTAGACTTATCTCAATTTGCAGACGTCAGCGGATTATGGAATGCAGGAAACCCAATAAGCCAAATAGTAATATCTGAAATACAGTCAACCTTAAATAACATCAGCAATTGGGCAGATAAATGGGGATTTAAACTATCCAAAGGAAAAACAACAGGAATTATATTCACACCCCAAAACAACACCCGATAAAACCACCATTACTATGCATACAAGGAGAACTAATCAAATTCGAAACAGCAAAATTACTTGATATGTATTATGACCAACACCTTACATGGAGACGCCACATCACCGAATTAATACAAAAATGCAACAGAGATCCGAACCTATTGAAGAATCTCAAAGGCTTTCAATGGGGAGCAGATCAAAATACCTTAACAACGCTTTATAGATCCCTAATTAGATCTAAAACTGACTATGGATACCAAGTATATGCCTCTGCTAAAGCCACTTTGCTTAAGCGCCATGACACCATACAAACTCAGGCGCTTCGCATCTGCACAGGCACATTAAAAAAAAACATCTAAGGAAGAACTATTAATACTCACTGGAGAAATGCCACTAGCAATAAGAAGAGAAGAACTACTACTCAGATATGCAGCCAGAATCTCCATGCATAACACAGAACATCCAACACGAGAATTATAGACAAATGTAACACCGCCTTTAGCAGGAAATTAGTACCAAACCCACCATCAGGAAAATTGATCCATATGTTATGTAAAGACCTGCAAATAGAAAAAACTTCAAGCAGAATAAACTCGTTACCCTAACCCCACGCCATGGACGATTAAACAACCCAACGTCAATACAATAGCAACATCATTCGGATCAAAAGAAGTTAATCCCCTTGAAATTAGATCCCTGATATTGACGTTGTTAGACAGTACATACAAAGACTACGTTAAAATATACACAGACGGATCAAAAACACAAAACCCAGATAGAACAGCCGCAGCTTTAACCATCCCGGAAACTCAACTACAACTAGGAAATAGACTACCCAATAATTGTTTAATTTACACAGCTGAATTCTGGACTAAAATTTATACATGAACAACAACACAAAAACACACTGATAATAAGTGATTCACTCAGTGTATTAAGGACATTGGAATCATAACTTTCAAATGGACGAGAAAACCTCCTTAAAGATGTGCTTTTATTAATTAACAACATGACCAACTTAAATCAAAACATTGCATTCTTGGGGATTCCATCACATATCAACATCCCAGGAAACGAACAAGCAGACCTAGCAGCCAAAAATAAACTCACAGAGCATGAAATTACAAAAAATCGACCACAGTTTCCCCCGAACTTTACAGCATTATATCTAAGCAGATAACCAACAAATGGCAAAAAGAATGGGATATATGCCCTAGGGGTCGTGCGCTGTACGCAATCCAAAAAACTGTGAGCCATAAAACAAAATGATCCATCATCAATAACATACACCATCAAAGAATTATTGATCGGATCAGAACTGGAAAAACATTGTTGGTAGGCAGTGTGGGAAAATACATGTCAGCCATGAAGACCAACGACTCAAAATGCCCACACTGTCTATGTGATGAGAATCTTCAACACGTATTCAACTTATGCCACAGATAGAGAGAACAACGTAACAAACTAAAATGTTCTCTAAAGAAAATTGGATCACCAACTACATATCCACAATTATTACTAGAAACAAACCCCCAACCCAAATTCGACCAATGAAATTATATTAATATTTATTAACGAAACCAATAAAATAGGACAAATTTAAGAAAGATTTAAAGGCAATAGGGGTGGGTGGGACTACATGATGGAGCCGCATAACACACTGGATAGCCAAATGGCTCGTTGTAAGACACCAGTTGTGGACTGTTACCATCATTGTGGAATCACTCACTTCCATTAATGTTTTTAATATTTATTCTCAAATTTTAAAACATAATTAATCTATTCTCTTCATACATTCTTCTCTTTTCTTCTCTTTCTCTTCTCTTCTCTTCTCTTCTCCTTCTCTTCTCTTCTCTTCTCTTCTCTTCTCTTCTCTTCTCTTCTCTTCCTCTTCTCTTTCTCTTCTCTTCTCTTCTCTTCTCTTCTCTTCTCTTCTCTTCTCTTCTCTTCTCTTCTCTTCTCTTCTCTTCTCTTCTCTTCTCTTCTCTTCTCTTCTCTTCTCTTCTCTTCTCTTCTCTTCTCTTCTCTTCTCTTCATCTTAATGGCATAGTATACATGTAGTTATAACTTATATTAAACCTACGGGCCTATAATGGTTCAATCAGCACTTATTTCTGCAAACAGGCTCTAGGAATCATACTAGAGGTACCTGGGTTGAGTCCACACAAATAAACATCCCGGTTTATGTCTGTGTGATTCTCAATTAAAAGAAGTAACCATGCTGATTAACCAGTTTTAAACTCGCACTAGAGCGGCATAAATTTTACTTAGATTAATATAGAACCCCAAAATTAGATCTATAAGGTATAACGGTACCAATTGCGCAAGTCCAGGTGGGAGGAGCTTATGGTGTAGGGTCCATTGATTTCAGAAATAAACAACAACACAAGCTATGATTTGTGGATTATGTAAGAGTTGTACTTTCTGTTAGGCTTTAAATAAAGTTTAGCCTCTTGGCAACATGTTAATTTATGCTAATTCTGTAACAGAATTGTTACCGAGTGGATGGTGGATTAAATAAACAACACAGACACAAGTGTGAAAGATAATGTAAATTTATGAAATAAATTATTAATGAAATAAATAATGATGTATCTACACAATAACTCATGCGTTCAACCCACAATTACACTTACAACCATTCACAATACATGAATAAATGAAATATTAATACAAAATAAAACACAGATACAAAGGAATCTCTTGGACTATACACAGATCCAAAGAACCTTTACAAAAGTTATATTAACTCAAGTATAAATCACGATAATAAACCCAAACATCAAACTATACTATCGCACGTATGGATTGCGACAACTAGCACGAACATATACCGGTATTCAATCAAGTTGCTAGCTTTTATTGAGAATCATGCAAAGCCTTGAAATACTATTGTGATTTGAAGTAACTATGTAAATACAACAATGTATTCAATTGTACTACAATTGCAACACACACATGTGTCTCGACCCTGTATAACCGTACGATTCACCCACAGTTGAATCGCCGCCCAGTTTCCCCGAAGACCTAGGGTTGACCAATACTTTTATCGGCCGTTTGCCCTTCACGGATCCACCACAGTTATACGTACAGACAGCATACAACATCTACTAGAACCAACGTTCCTCAATACCCTAGATGTCGCCCCGGATGTTTATAACTCTAGACAGCTCCGACTTCTAGCTTTCCGGATATTTACACGTCACGACAGATGTAGACGAACATACAGTTCGACAGACAGACAGTCAGATACTTCAATTCGATTGCACAATAAATCAGCAACAATTTCAGCTACGATAACAGATGTTATCAGAGATGTTCCGCAATAAATCAGCTATAATTCAGAGATGTTTTCAGTGATGTTATCAGCTACCATAAAGAAACCAGACTAATAACAGTTGTCTCAAAAAATAATATAAACCTTAGATCACGCTATTGCATTTAAAGCCTAATAGTGACTAGTAATTCCAAATATTCCACGTTTAAAATCTGCATTGCAATAAAGGCATCATTATATGAAATGATAAACTGAATAAAATTCACAATGAAACGAAATATAAATTTAACACTCACCCCTTTAGCTGGAGATTGAAAGACGAGCTATCTATCCTGTGGTTAGATACTTTTGGTCCCGTAATTATTATGAGAAATATTCTGCCTTATATACTCTCAAATAGGTGAGCAGAAATCACGGCAAGATTACCGTGCACTACGTGAATCTAATGTTCCGGATTTCATGTAATTCAAAATCAGGCACACGAAAATCGTTACACGCCGCTTACCTTGGAGAAAAACACTTATTCACCCCAGGTAACGCATGTACGACGAAACAAAAAAAATAATAAGATTAGTTTGTAAATCAAGAAGAAAATAAATTAAATTTTCGCCTAATTCTGTGACAATACCTCCCCCCTAAGAATAAAAATATACACATTTTTAAAACTAACACAGAATAGAAGAAAAATAACTACTGATGATATCTTACAACATTTACACTGGTTATACCACAATCTGGATTTTAATATTGGGCAAATTCATACAAATTTCCCATCATGCCCTACTCAAGTAGTCTGCGCTTATATTTTCAACTCCCCTTATTGACATTGTCGCTCTGTCTCTTGATATACAACTTGAGCATGTTAGCATGGAATGTCTTTAAATTGCCGTCCATGTCAATTTTATAGTCCATGTCACCTTTTACCTCTTTAACTTCATAGGGATCTTTCCACTGGACTAATAACTTATTTGAGCTCGTTGGAAGAAGCAATATCACCTGATCTCCTACAAGAAATTTCCTATTTCGCGCTCTGCGGTTATAATACTTGGCATATCTGCGTCCCGATTTAATCAATTCGTCACGTGCCATCTGGCATGTACTCTCAAGTTTATTCCTCAGATCTAACACGTACTGGTAAGTTGTTTTTATTTCCTCGTTCGCAACATCACCAGTCCATAGTTCGCGTAGTATCCGCATCGGGCCTCGAACTATTCTACCGTACAACAGTTCGAAGGGTGAAAACCCTAAACTTTCCTGCGGTACTTCACGGTACGCGAACAGAACAGCGTTTAAATAACGGTCCCAGTCTTGCGGACGCTCCGCGCACATCTTTCGTAGCATACTTTTCAGGGTACCATTAAACTTCTCTACCAGTCCATTGCACATCGGATGGTATGGGGTAGTGTTTAGCTGTTTGATGGATAACAGCCTACTTATTTCACCCATGAGGTCAGAGGTGAATTGGGCACCACAATCAGTGAGAATTTTTTCTGGCACCCCTACCCTACTGAAGATATCAACTAATGCTTCAGCTACCCTTTCCGTTTCAATGGTTGGTAATGCTACGGCTTCGGGGTATCTGGTCGCGTAATCAACCAGAGTAAGTATATACCGATTCTTTCTTTCGGTAACTGGGTGTATTGGTCCTACAATATCTACTGCCACTCTTTTAAACGGTGTATCTATTAATGGCATCTGTCCTAAGGGCACCCTTGTGACCCTTCCCTTACATACGGTTTTCTGACATACGTCGCACGACCTACAGAACCGTGTGACATCGCCATTAACACCAGGCCAGTAGAATTCAGCGACTACCCTGCTAGTGGTCTTAGCCTTACCTAGGTGTCCTGCCATGCTTGACTCATGCGCCACCCTAAGTACTTGAGATCTATATCTCTGGGGTACGACCACTTGCCAATACTTCTTACCCTCCCGAGCACTAAACTCCCTATGAATTAATCCGTTCTTGCGTACGAATCTAGAGCTACCCCCACCCTTGCAGTGTTTAATCGCGCCGGACGTGATTTTCTCAACAATTGTCTTGATGGATTCATCACGTTCTTGCTCTTGTTTGAAATCATCACGCGAAATTCCTGAGATCGATTCAGGGACTATTAATTTATGAAACGCGGTTTTCTCTCGCCGTGTTTGCGCGCGCGTTTCTATTGCCTGGGCCAAAGGTATTTTAAAATCGGCCATGGTTGGAAGACGGGAACCTTCAACATTACCGATCGTCAGATCGTAAATAGGGTTTTCCATACAAAAGGCATCAACAGTTACCGTTAGGAAAGGTGTTTTTTTATCGTGATCCTTGCTACGGGAATGCGACCGATCGTCTGATCAAGTAACATACATGGGGACTTCCACCCGAGCATTTGGTTATCCTGCACGAGACTACGTTTGATCACTAAGCCCGTGCAACCAGTGTCACGTAATACTATGACTTCTCGACCGTTGACAAACCCTCTCGCGGTTGGTACACGCGCTTCGGGAAATAGACACGTGCCAAGCGAATGAATACATGGTTCTACCTGTACGATATTATCAGATATACCTTTACTTTGTATAGCCACTGCTACCTTATGTACAAGTCAATTTCTTTTAGGACAGTCTTTTTGAACATGACCCCATGCATTACACAAGTAACATTGCACACGCTGAATAACTGGATTCCTAACTGACCTTTTTGCCTCAGCTGATTTCACAAGCTCCCTAGGCATCGGTCTCGCAGATTGGTTTCCAGACTTAAAATCTTTTAAAACCACATTCTGGGTTCCCCCATGAGCTTCGGCAAAGAAATCGGCTTGCTTAGCCATATCTTTTACGTTTGTGAAGACTTTCTCTTTCAGAAATTGATCTAATTCCCGCCCAACTGTGTTAAATAATTGATCTCTGAGCAAGAAATCAGTCAACCCTTCAAACGTTTTCACTGCTTTGCCGCATTTAATCCACCGCTCAAAATAGTTCGCAATTCTAACGATGAACTGACCAAGGTTTCTCCCTTATCGGGCTTGCTATACCTGAACTTTTTGCGAAAACCCTGTTCAGTGAGCTCGTACCTTTTAAGAAGTGCTTCCTTTAGGACGTCGTACTTAAACACATCGTCTCTAGGAAGTCGTGAGTATACATCCAGCGCTTTACCTTTTAATAGAACACTAAGATGCAGTGCCCAGTCATTTCGACTCCACTTCTGGTTTTCGGCATACCGCTCAAACCGATGAAGATAACTATCCATGTTATCTTTTTCATCGGCAAAGGGAGGTAATTTGGGGCCCCTTAATTTGCTAAAGGTAGAATCGTGTTCTCTTCCAGCTGTTGCTAATTCTACCTTACGCTCATGATCCCGTTGCTTAGCTTTTCTTCTAACTCTATTTGCTTTTGCTCCGCTTCCATTTCCCATCCTATCCTGTCCTTTTCGGCCTGCTTCTCTAATTCTATCTTCCCTTTCTCTAATTCTATCTTTTCCCTCTCAAAGGCCCATTTCCTATCATCGGATTCCCTTTCTAATTCCCGTTTCCTTTCATCGGATTCCCTTTCTAATTCCCGTTTCCTTTCTTCGGCTTCCCTTTCTAATTCCCGTTTCCTTTCTTCGGCTTCCCTTTCTAATTCCCGTTTCCTTTCTTCGGCCTCCCCTTTCTCCCTTCTAATTCCCTTTCTAATTCCCTTGCCCTTACCCTTTCTTCCCTTTCTCGAGCTTGTTCTTCTTGAATAAATTTCCTTAAGCTTTCACCTTCATGTCCAAATTCTTTGCCTAAGGCAACCAAGTCCTTAATGGATGACATGACAATTGTAATATGAATATAAATGTATAAAACAGGCTGACCTTATCTTCCTGATGAAGGTAACCGACCAATGCTTTAAATATGTTTATACTTCACAAAAATGATTGACAGTTCACTTAATCCAGCGATCCCACTTCTGACACCATTGTAACAGAATTGTTACCGAGTGGATGGTGGATTAAATGAACAACACAAACACAAGTGTGAAAGATAATGTAAATTTATGAAATAAATTATTAATGAAAAAAATAATGATGTATCTACACAATAACTCATGCGTTCAACCCACAATTACACTTACAACCATTCACAATACATGAATAAATGAAATATTAATACAAAATAAAACACAGATACAAAGGAATCTCTTGGACTATACATAGATCCAAAGAACCTTTACAAAAGTTATATTAACGCAAGTATAAATCACGATAATAAACCCAAACATCAAACTATACTATCGCACGTATGGATTGCGACAACTAGCACGAACATATACCGGTATTCAATCAAGTTGCTAGCTTTTATTGAGAATCATGCAAAGCCTTGAAATACTATTGTGATTTGAAGTAACCATGTAAATACAACAATGTATTCAATTGTACTACAATTGCAACACACACATGTGTCTCGACCCTGTATAACCGTACGATTCACCCACAGTTGAATCGCCGCCCAGTTTCCCCGAAGACCTAGGGTTGACCAATACTTTTATCGGCCGTTTGCCCTTCACGGATCCACCACAGTTATACGTACAGACAGCATACAACATCTACTAGAACCAACGTTCCTCAATACCCTAGATGTCGCCCCGGATGTTTATAACTCTAGACAGCTCCGACTTCTAGCTTTCCGGATATTTACACGTCACGACAGATGTAGACGAACAGACAGTTCGACAGACAGACAGTCAGATACTTCAATTCGATTGCACAATAAATCAGCAACAATTTCAGCTACGATAACAGATGTTATCAGAGATGTTCCGCAATAAATCAGCTATAATTCAGAGATGTTCTCAGTGATGTTATCAGCTACAATAAAGAAACCAGACTAATAACAGTTGTCTCAAAAAATAATATAAACCTTAGATCACGCTATTGCATTTAAAGCCTAATAGTGACTAGTAATTCCAAATATTCCACGTTTAAAATCTGCATTGCAATAAAGGCATCATTATATGAAATGATAAACTGAAGAAAATTCACAATAAAACGAAATATAAATTTAACACTCACCCCTTTAGCTGGAGATTGAATGACGAGCTATCTATCCTGTGATTAGATACTTTTGGTCCCGTAATTATTATGAGAAATATTCTGCCTTATATACTCTCAAATAGGTGAGCATAAATCACGGCAAGATTACCGTGCACTACGTGAATCTAATGTTCCGGATTTCATGTAATTCAAAATCAAGCACATGCAAATCGTTACACGCCGCTTACCTTGGAGAAAACCACTTATTCACCCCAGGTAACGCATGTACGACGAAAGAAAAAAAATGATGAGATTAGTTTGTAAATCAAGAAGAAAATAAATTAAATTTTCGCCTAATTCTGTGACAAATTCCTATATAGATCATATTTTTTATTTTTTATGATTTTTGAAAATGTGAGAGACATGACTGAAAATAAGTATATTGTGACTAGATAACTCATACCCCTGTCTAGTTACAGCAGAGTTATCTCTCTTAAATGCAATGGAGTATCTGGTTTTGTCATCATCAAATTGGCAATCTAACATTGTTCTCTATAACAGTGTGTGAGATGCATGCTAAATTAGGATAGAAAATATATTTATCTCTCCAAATAATAGCATTGAGGTCTATGGAAAAACAATTGGTACCGTGATACCTAAAAGGTAATACCAGCTTCACAGTGTATCAATAGCACCGAGTATACATAGCCACCATTTATATACTGTCATAGTGTCATTTGGTTAAAAAATGGATATTGAGAAGTTTTTGTCTAATATTGACAGACTTTTACATAGAAAATGTATAAAATCTTCAGAAAATAAGACACATTAGCTTTGGAATGGGGCTTTTGTAACTATACATATAACATATATAGACTGATGGCTTTGTGCCTGTGTAGTCAGCTTTAAGATAGCATACAAGCAAAAAATAAGTTATGTAAAGTTAGTTTAGTTAATTTTAGCCAAGTATTGACTATTTTATACGCAAAAGATGAAAAATCATGGATGAAAGAAACTCTCTTGTCCTTCTAAAGCATGTTATAGACCAGGATAGAAGACACTACTGGTCCTCTTGTAGATAGTTCACTTGTATCATAAAGAATATTCTGGTATGAGTAATTTAGGTAATTTATTAAAGATATGGTATTCCTTCCTATTTTGATTTGAATTGTCCTGCTCTAAATGTTTTTTTTGTTTGTCAACTTTTGTGCCTTGAAAAATGAACATGCGATTCCTTAGTTAGATAATCATTCTTGAGGTCTCTACTACATATAGAAGTCTGGATTTTAGGTTCTCACTTTATCAGTAATGCATTTTTGGATAATTTAATTGCATTGAAGTTAATGCATGTGTTCTTGAACTCATGTATATTTCATGGATAATATATTGGAGGAAATAAAAAGACCACACCTTATGTATATCATTAAGTTATCTCCCTTACACCAGACATAAAATTTCAATAGATAAAAACCCACAATTTAAGTTAATGTGTAAGAAAATAAAGAGAAGACTTGTGAAGTATCATATTAGCCCTTGGTCTTGATGCAAATTGAACTAGAAGTACTTTAATAATTTCTCCCAGTAAAGTTTAAAAGTTTGAAAACTGATCAAACATGCTTTGTTTGGTTTAGGTATTTTTCTGTCTAACAGAAGCCCATTATTGTTAATTTCTTATTTAGAAGAAATATAACTTATACGCATCTATGTTATCTACATTATTCACCCTTTTATATTAGCTAGGAATGAACACCATGTCACCTGATATTTGGTGTCTGTAAGGGATGTTATAGCACAAGTGCCTTTGAATTGTATTTGCAACTATTGTCCAATTCCGCCCTATATTTTCCAAGATAATGTTATCAAGCTCTCACTTCTCATTTTTCTCATTGCTGCTTTTATCTCCTTTAATTCCATTATCATACTACACGAGCGAATCCGGTTAAATCAAAATTTGGCAGCGGACCATTAATCGCAACACGAGCCATTTCATGTGTGGGGAGTCCAAATCGTTTGAAGTATTCGCTACATTCTCCATACCCGAGAAAACTCCCGGGGTAACACGCAATCATATCAACGGAAATAGCGGTTTCAGTGTCGTATTTTGTATTCCATAATCCACCATGGCTTTATTCAAGACAGCTCAATTTGACATCTGATAGAAACTCACTTCGCGTTGGTTTCCACGCGTTTTTCTTCCAAGCAAAATGTGCTGCAACCGAGGGAAGTGTAAAACAGTTTGTTAGTAATTGTTCGTTGTCTCCCCCCCCCCTCCGAATTCTCTGGGGAAAATTCACTAGCTAGTTTTTTCATTTGATTATGCAGCGCTTCAGCACGGTACAATTCTCCGTTGGGTCTTACAAACTGATAGAATCCACATTCATCGTCTGCAGCACTGTGAAATAGCTACATCGACACAGGATCTTTTTTACTTAAATTGTAAATAGCATCAAATAATTTATGCTCGGAAAAACACTCTCCAAGTCCAAACAGGGTTTGGGGTATATATTTTACAGTTCGCGTTCGTGGAAATATTGTTACTGCAGATGATCACGCGTGTTCGTTATGATCAATAATTTGGATTGGCGTTCCTTTCTTTGATTGATATTTCGGTTCGTGTAATACTTCTCCGGTTATTGTCGTTATTGATATCGGAAATCTCAATGATGTTTCTAATTTAACTATATCCTGAATTGTTGCCCCATGCTGTTTCACCGTTAATTCCCATTCATTTATTTTTTTTTTCGTCTTACATCAGTCAATTTATTCCCCCGGGATGCATTTGTGAATTGTTCTATTATTCGTGTTGCTACACAATTGAGTGGCAAAGCCACTGACGACAGTTTCATTGGTGCTAGTTTTGCAATCTCAGGTTTGTCATTTAACGGATATATCCCATAAACAACTGCTGTTACAGGATAAGATCTCTCGTAGTATGGTTTGTCAATTCCAGTCAAAATTCCTGGTTTGGAATCTTGATTCACAGTGACAGTTTTCGTGTCCTTGAGAATTGGTTCAAATTTATCACGAATAATCCAATCTCCAGTGTCTGAACGGATAATGAATTTTATTCTAAAAAAATACCTTTTTCGGAGATGTGAGATTATCACTGCTGCTTTTTCATCATTCATGGTAGCGTCAACACTACCATGTATTCGAAATGTTAACCAACAATGAGATGCTCCATCACGCTTGAATTCATTAAAACAATTTCTGATTTTACTAATCATGGTTTTATCAAGAATTTTATTCTTTGGTGTGTCAGAAACTCTATCAAAATTGAATTTAGCATTTTTCCAAGGCGCAATTTTCGATAATCTCTCAAACTTCTCCATACTATAATTAAAACAAGTATTTAAAAAAAGAATTTATGTATAATGAATCATTGCAAATGGCCCATGATTGGATCAGTGACCCCTTGTAACAAATCATGCAGAAATGATTTATGTGGGTATCATATGCAAAGTGTTCGACGTGGAAGCCTTGGTCCTATTCCTTGTATTCGATATGGGGTTGGGGTACGAGGAAAATCGCAGTTGTGTCTGAATTGTGGTGGCAAACGATACAGAGAGCTGAAGCGTTATTATGACAAAAGAATCAAAAATTCTGACCCTGACTCTGTCAAGGACAAAATCATAAGAACTCCTCAAGACTATATTGGAAGACTTTCCAGTGATGTTATTATTAGACCAAACAATGAATTAGACAATAAGTATTAGTATCCAAATGAAGCAAGAATTCAGACAGCATCCTGTGATTACAAATTATGAAGCATCCAGTGATGGTATTATCAGACACTTCAGATTGAAGAAATCAGTTGGTTTTGTGAGTAATCAGGGATATTTGAGGTTTATCGCTATAGGGAAAATTTATCACAATCATCGTTTCGTGTATTAATGTTCCCATGGATTGATCAAAGATGGTTTTGTTATCGATCGTATTGATTCTAATCTAAAGAACAATTCTTTATCAAATCTGCAAGCTGTTACACAAAGTTAGAATTTGAAACAAGGAAAGACTGGCACTTGCAAAACGGTTGGGAAGAGACCCGTAAAATCTTTTAATACAACAAATAACGAAGAAAAAATATTTCAATCAATGTATGAAGCCGGTAGGTATTTCGGTATTTGTCCACCTTCTGTTCAATTCATTGCAGAAGGAATTTGTCGATCTGCGATTTCAAAAAAGACAGGACACAAAATTCAATTCATTTATGTCTGAGTCATTCATCTTTGAGAAAAATAGTTTTTGTATTAGAAATATGTATTTTCATATATGAATTCTGAAAATATGAATAACATTATAGCTGAAATTTCAAAATTGAAAAGTCAGGATATTAAACTATCTGACAATTTAACTCCTGATCAAATTATGTCTCACTTTCAGGATATAGAATACGGTATTATGAATAACAAGTATATGCTACCAAAGAAATATGCGTTAATCAAAAAAAATTCAGAATTATATTCGGGACTCATTTGCATTTTGTAGTGATGTAAGTGTGTTTGTCCCGTTATTTACTACCGTGGAATGAATACGAAAAGAATTGGGTAGGGATTATGAATTGAAAAAGAATGTTAATTCTAAAATCAGGAATATACGAGCGTTAATTCAAGAAAATGAAAAAAACAACTAACGATTTGACAGTCAAATCGAAATTGATAAGAGAAATTCCATGCAAAACCGACTACTTGACCCGACTGAAACTATTGATGATTTTTAGTTGTTTTTTGTCATGTTTTAGCATTTTTTGATTGGAATTATCGATGTTTTGGTCAAAAATCATCAAAAATGAATCTTAACAGCTTTTCCCTACGAGAATTTCCATGCAAAATTGATCATTTGACCCGACTGAAAACCACCAAAACAGTAAAAAAAACAGTGAAAAACAGGCAAAAATGCACAAAAACCAGTGAAAACAGTGAATAAAATATAAAATTTCTGTTTATAAAAAATATTTCAGTGAATAAAAAATAAAATTTCTGTTTAAAAAAAAATATTTTACAGTGAATAGAAAAAATAAAATCAATCCATCAATTATCAAACAGCTTTTCCCTACGAGAATTTCGATGCAAAATCAACCATTTGACCCGACTGAAATTATTGATGATTTTTAGTTGTTTTTGTCATTTTTTAGCATTTTTTGATTAAAATTATCGATTTTTTAGTCAAAAATCATCAAAAATGAATCCTAATCGAAATTGTCTACGAGAATTTCCATGCAAAATCGACTACTTTACCCTATTGAAATTAATCAAAATCAGTGAAAAAACAGGCAAAAATCAATGAAAACAGGCAAAAATGCATCAAAACCCGACAAAATCAGCAATAAAAATTCTATGAGAAAAATATTTTTTATTGTTAGTTGCAGCAATCACGATGGTGAATTGATTTTGAAATGGAAAATCCTATGCGAAATTAACATTGAAAATCGACTACTTTACCCTACGGGTTTTTTTTTTTTAATCAAAAATCAATGAAAAATCAACAAAAGTCAATGAAAACAGACAAAAATCAATGAAAATTGGTAAAATATCATCAAAAATGAATCCTAACAGCTTTTCCCTATGGAAAATCCTATGCAAAATCGACTACTTTACTCTATTGAAATTGATCAAAATCATCAAAATCAGTGAAAAAACAGGCAAAAAAACAGTGAAAAACAGGCAAAAATGCATTAAAAACAGTGAATAAAAAATATTTCATAGTGAATAAAAAAATAAAATTTCTGTTTATAAAAAATAAAATCAATCCAACAATTATCAATCGAAAGGGCTACGGGAGTTCAAATTGGAAAATTGTTTTACAATTGAAATCTACAATTTTTAATAATGGTTAATGAAGCATTAACGACCCGATTGGCTCGTGAGAGACTGGTTGCGATCAAAAAATTTATACCAATCCGCGACTCTGTTAGGAATAAACTGCAAGCTAGACAGGGTTTACAAACGGATTTTGCTGTGGGATCTGAAGAATTGTTTAAAACAATAACCACAGCAACGACGGGGGTAGAGCGTGCTATATGGGGAGATGTTCCGACTACGGGAAAACCTCTTATTGTTGAACTTGAAAAAATAGCAGCGGAAACTGAACAAACAAAACAAGCTGTACAAAAACTCCACGGTGATATGGAAATTGAACGATTAGGTGATATTGTATCTAAAACACCTGAATCAAAACAAACAGTAGATGACCTTCGCGCGAGATTTAACGAGGAAGTGTTAGCAGTAATTGATAAGGCCGATCCAGTAAAAATTCCTGCGTTTGTTGTTGAGACTTATAAAAACAGAAAAAAAATGTTGAAACCAGAACATCATAAATACGTTAGAAGTATAACTCACTGGGCTGATATATTCTACAAAATCAAAACTAAAACAAGTCAAATTGACACAAGAAGTGCATCATACATTGAATATATCCAGATGGTGGATAACGTGTATAATCAATATGAAGAGTTTAAACAACAACAAAAACCGCAAAAATTGCAAGGAAAGCGACAGCTACCTGCAAAGAAAATATCTTTCTCACCTAAAAAACTAAAACAACCTGCGCAACCATTGGATGATACTCTTGATTATGAACAAAGTACGGATTTAGAAAAACTGGATACTAGTATCGGGAAGGGATTGCAAGATTCCAGTGGGACCCCAAGTGGGGTATCAATTCAATGTCCTGGTAATGTTCTCAGTGATATATCACTATTAGAAGTTCTCATCGGAGGGAAACGAGCTGGAAATAACTCACCGGAAATAATTAATGAAGCAGCTGATATCTGCAGGCGGTTATTTCAAGGTGGTATCATGGATATTGCAACATACCGAAATTTCATTGGCGAGTTAGTGGAGGATTATCATAGTGACTGAAAATCCCTAGGTGAAAATTCTACGAATTTTCCATTTCGTCATCGGCGATGAATCTGATGACTTAGTCATTCGATTAGATAAATAACAATTGAATGAGAATGATCATACACTACAACCATGACAAACCAGCCAGCGTCTATGTAGTTAATTCACGGTTTCCAGTTTATAGCGCGTACTATGGTGATGGTTTCGGTGATACAAATGCGGGGTTATTTTCAAGAATAGCTCCAAAAGTGGCGCCGCTTGTAAAACAATTATCAACGAAAGCTATTGATGTTATTCGTGATAAGGGTATTAGTGCTGTTGGAGATCTTGCCGGGAAAGCGTTTTCAGCCGCGAAGGATAAATTAACAGGGCTAGTGAAATCACGGAGAAAATCCAAAGGAGAACCAGTACAGTCTACAGCAGAGATGCCTGCTAGTGTTAGTAAAATTATAAATAACACAGTAGATCAAAAACTAGCGTCGCTGGTGACTCCCGACCAAAGCAACATCGCAAATATGATAGCAGGAAGTGGCCTACAATCACGACGGGGAAAATCCTACGGAGTGTGAAAATCGTTTACGATGAAAATCGCGATTTAGATCAATGGATATATAATAAAATGTTCAAAAGGTCACCTGATCCAGCGTTTGATATAGACGCCCCAGTTCGCAAGGATGATTCTGTACGCGATTATCAATATTACGCCTATCATGCAATAGACTCAAATAGTCGATCAAGAATTGAACTTCAAGTTCATGATACCAGTAAATACTTTCTACCCGCTTAAGCGTTTATTGAAATCGAAGGTGAACTTGTAACAGCTGCAGATACTCCTGCTGTACCAGCACCGTATCCAGTTGGTACTCAAGTCGGGTTTGTCAATAATGGTATCATGGCGCTATTTGAGAGTGCAAGATATCTCATCGATGGAAAAGAAATTGAGTCGATAGATCGCGATGTTGATGTGGCTACAACAATAATAGGGTTAGTAAGATATTCCGATGATTATACAAGATCAGCAGGACCATCTATGATGTTTGCAAAGGATGTTAAAAATACCGCTGGAGGAAATCAATTTGTTGTAAGACGACCACAGAATAATGCTGGTAATGCTAATGTTGATGTCGAGAATATGATTATAAATGCTGATCCTAATTTCAATCTAGGAGCTGCAGCACGTATACTAATGTTGGAAGGAGCGCGTAGATCATTTTCATGCGCGATTCCACTACATCATATATTTGGATTCTGTAGAAATGTTCGAAAAGTTATCTACGGGGCGAAGCATACTATAGCGGTTGTGCGAAAGAGTGATGATAATGACGCAATTTGGAGGATTCCAGCAGATGCTGCAAATCCAGATGCTGATGCTGGTAAAGTCATTTTAACAAAACTATCACTGTGGATGCCATTGTTGACTCCATCAATCACCGCAGAAGAACGATTACTATCATTTAGTGACCAAGGAGGAAAATCATTACTAAGTTGGCTAACGGTAAGTACAGATGTTAAGCAATCAAATATTAAAGGGTTATTCACGTGGAACCTAGCATCAAAACAAGGCATTGCTGCTCCACGTCATATATTAATTGCGTTACAGGATAACACACGAGTTGGCGATCAACGTTTCAGCCATATGATATTTGATCAATTAGGTGTTAAAGACGTCTCACTGAGAATAAACGGCCAGCAGTAACCATCTGAAGATGTACAACTTAATTACAGTCAAAATCATGTTGCTCGTGTGTATCATAGGTTGTTGTCATTTATGGCACGCGATTAAAATGTCGATACTGGTCTGCAAATATCACAATATGACTTTAGGAATTTATACCCGGTCTATTACTTTTCGCTGGAACATCTTGATTTAACAAGACAATCCGTCGTTGATATACACTTTAGAGCTAATGTGATTAGTGGTACTATTGCTAATTATAGAGCAGTTGCTGTCATTCTTAGCGACAAATCAATGCTACTCGAAGGTGTTAGTGGAAGAATGAGAGTGGTAGATGCGCCAGTGGAAAATCTTTGAAAATTCTACGAATTTTAATTGAAAAATCCTTGTTGAAATCGTAAACGATTTTCTCGATTTTTCCATTAGAATCAATCTGTTATTGTATAATGTCATATAGTCATATCAATGTTACCCTGACGCCGGGTCAGGTCAAGAAATTGCAATCAGACTCGGCTAAGCGATGTGGAACTACAATTACGTTGAAACACAATCAGATGACTGGCGGGGAGAATAAATTGTCGAAGACAACTCGTCAATTAAAACACTTCAATGATGCTTTCAAGGATAAAAAAGGCGTTCAGATCACTCTCTCTGCGGCTGCTATCAAAACATGATAAAAACAGGCGGTATATTCCCGTTGTTAGCTGCGATTCCAGCGTTGATTGCAGCAGCAGCCCCAGCGGTGGCTAAAGCGGCAGCGTTAGGGGCTGTTGGTACCGCGGCAGGAATGGCACTAAAGAAAGCAACGGGGAAGGGGTATAAAAAAACGGGAAAGGGTCTAAGACTACCAGGAACCCCGTATTCATGGTACAGCAGAAAAGGTCTAAGACTAGGACCGGTTTACTAGTTGAGGAACCTTTGATTGAAGAATCTATGACTCCAATGTCCAATTTTGATTTACTCGATGCTACTAAAAAATTGGCCATAAAAAACTTCAGAGGTGTCTTTATGAAAAATCAGTTGCCGACACAACCAAACAGTGTTGAAACCGGTATCATTAATCTCGATAACAGCACCGGACCTGGAACTCACTGGGTTGCATACGCTATTGATCAACGCGGGATTTTTTATTTTGACTCATATGGATTAGCACCGCCGAAGGAATTTATGCGTTATATAAATCACTTAAAAACTCCTTGTTGGTATTCTACGCTACCAACACAACAAAGGAATGATCCACCAATATTCGACAGCGAAGTATTAAATGTCCTTGACGCTATTTCAACATCTGGAAAACCACCACATGTTGTCGTAAATGAATACACCAGTAATCGCTGGAAATCGAAACGATTTTAGAGGAAGATGTATAAAATAACATGATTGATATTTGGGGTAGACAGTTATCAGCGCTGAAGAAACCAACCACAGAAATGTCTGCAACCGGTGATATAAAAAAATAATCGAAGATGAAATAGCTGAGACGTTGAATCTAGCAAGTGTTGACCCCGGGGAAATAGTTGTATTTCAAGATCGTCAGGGTAAATTGAAAACTAGTAATGTGTCGTTGGATGATATTTTGGTTAAACAACGAAACGCTATCGTGTTATTTTCCGTCAGGGTAAACTCAAACTCGACTATTACAGATAGATTAAAAACTCTCAACGATGAGTTGACAAATTCTGTGTTGGAACTAACAACACTTCAATCTAAAACTGAAGAACACGGAAAACAGTTTTAAAATTTTCGTAGAAACATCGTGGATAAATTTATTGAAACACCGTTGGATAAAATTGAAATAAAACTCCCTGATATAAAAAAATCCATCGATGAGACGAAAAAAATCATCGAAGCAATCCCGAGGATGATAACAAAAATTCCTGATGAGAAAACCAACAACTTAGTATACACGATCCAACACGGATCATTTGCGTGGACTCCAACAGACAATATACTAAGTATCACTGCAACCGTTAAAGGTATTTATCGATTAACACTAGTAACATCGACTCAATTTAATATTTCATCGTCGAGTTCATCGGGGTCAACAATACGATTTCAACGATCATCGACAAGGATACAACTGAAAAGTTCACGATAACATCTACTGATAAAAATTTGGTCAGGGTTTCAACAACGTGGTATTTGGAATTTGTAGCGGATTTAAGTAAATAACGGTTTCAATTGAAATCGTAAACTGATTTGGGAATAAAATGACATCGCCGACGATACCTTCGGTATCTCAATATCGCTATGATCAGGCTAGAGAGTTTTCAATGAAACTCAAAACTCTCACTGAAGAGTATGCAATGAAAATTAAAAAATACCAACGAAGAATCACAGCAGTTGACGTTACCGTGTACTCTGTGAGTGGTGTAATCACCGCAGCTGGTATTATACTATCCTCGGTGACAATGATTGCTCCGATAGCTGTTCCAATTTGTATATCAGCGGCAACAACAATCGCGGGAATAATTTCGATAATAAAAAAAAAAAATATCATCATGCAGCCAGAGTAAACTGGAAGACTACGTGATTAAATTTCATGTTGTATCAACCGCGTACTCGCAATTGTCCTCGTTGATATCGTCGTCGCTCGATGATACATTTATATCCGATAGTGAGTTTTCAGCGATGCTAGATATTTATGATTCCGCGATGTCAAAATTAGAGCGACAACATGAATATAATAACAATGACAACACCGCAGGAATTACTTCAACGAATAGTGGAGAACACAAATCCAGTACAAACAAGCATGATATCAATAACATCAACTAATCCAGAATTCAGTGTGAATTTCCCTATCCCAGTCCCCATGAAGGAGATAGCGCTAGCAAAACTACGAGTGTATCACAGTTGGCCTAATATTAGGTCGGTAGTATTTGGCGGTTGCGAATAAGAATAAACCCGATGGAACTCCAGACTGGAACGTTGTTTCGATACCATCTGGGTCATACGAAATCGAACAAATCAATGCTGAATTCCAGTGTAGAATAAAATCAATTACTGGAACAGAATCGAAAATCGCTATAACGGTTCATGAGCCGACGCTATCATCCGCAATTGAAATAAGCACAGAGGGATACGTCGTAGATATTTATTAGAGTTCTATTAGAACCGTACTAGGATGGCCTGAATTACCACGGGGGGGGGGGGGGGACCGTTAGGTTACCACCTGAACCACAAACAACTGATTATGTCACCGACAGAATAAAATCTAATAATCCAGTAAAAAGTTATAAAGAATACGACGAATTGAAAGTTTTTACGGAAGTAAAAGAAGGGTTATTACTACCTGTTTATAGTGATATAATTACAGGTGTATATGACAAAGTTAAAAAAGATGTACTTAATCAGAATTTGAAAAGGATGAATGATGATTTTTCATTATTGTTAATATGTCTTTAATCTGGTGTTCTCACCCGAGATGAATTTATCAGCGTCGTAGAAACATGTAACAAAATTATTGACAATATGGATACATTTAATTTGAAAATTATTCAAGATATATTAGGAGGCAACTCTGAAACGAGAAAAGAGTTCATATTAGATTTTAATATCCGCCTTGTAGATATTCCAACATTCAAACTACCAGGATATAACGTACCAGAACTAAAAAAACTTCTCAGTGACACCATCGATGTTGGTTTTAAAATTGTTCATGATGCATGGAAAAAAAACAACATCACCGGAAATAAAGATCCTCAAACATAATAATGACCCAGACGGAGGCGGCAGGCATATAGCTCCTCAAAATGTGAATATTTCATAGGTGATTGCGCTCAATTTAGTATGTGATGTTATCGAAGGAAGCTATCAAATAAATCTCGAACGATCAAATCAAGCTCAACAAGGATATATTTTGTATTCATTTGCACCAACAGCTCCTCCAGGATTTCTAATAATTGAGTCTCCAGTTAGTCCAGTCTATATGCGCTGTCATAATGATTCGCTAACAAGAATTAATTTTAAACTCACTGACCAGTCCAATAATCTAATTGATCTACAAGGTGAGGTTTTACAAATTAGTATGTTTGTGAAGTCGTGAAAATTCTTCGAATTTCAACAATGATTTTCATCCTAAAAAGATTGTTAACAACGTAGGTGAGTGTCCTTAGTTTTTTTTACCCAATGGAGGCATTTCGAGGAAGCCTCAGTTTGCCTCATCGACGCCATGATTCACCCCTGCAAGATCGTGTTCCAGACAAAATCACTAAGGCTCCATTTGCCAAATGGAGACTTTCTTTTTTTTGTGGTTAAAACACGAGATTTTGTAGGAAGGCTCTATTTGTTGTTTTGAGGAGTTTATCGAATTTTTTGTTTGAAAAGTTGTCCGGCTCGCCCCCTCTGCTGCTCAATGTGTCACAGAAGTTTAAGCATGAGATCTACCGTTTTTTTTAAGAAAGGTAACAAATACAAAACTATTTCAAGATTGACACGAGTGATCTTGCACTGTATAACCCTGCTTATGGCTAACGTTGAAATAAACATACCAGAACCAAAACGCACGTTCGGAAGAATTGTAGCAATGTAACAATGATTGACGCGAGTGACATTGCACTCTATGACCCTGCCTATGGTTAACTTTGAATTTCAAATCAAAACACACATCTTAGACTGTCGATAGAATAAAGCATATTTTGGTACTGCTTTTTTTCCCTTCGACTAAGATTTGTTAAAACTTGGCAACATTGTTTGTAGCGTCTGCTGAGAAACACAGGACATCCTTTAAATTTGAGATATGTTAAGAAGTCAGTCGACCATACAAATAATACTACCTTTTTATTAAATTGATGAATGAATGAAAACAATGAACATATTTCATGTAGAATGTATAATGTTCTTAATTATCCTTGTTTTGTTTTCCTTTCCTTCTGTGTGTTTATTTTCCGTCCCTTCTGTTTTGATAGGAGATTGTGTGGTTTGTTTTCAGGGACACTCATATACCTCGAAAAGATATTTCCTTTCTTTGCCTCTATTTCTCTTGTTGCTAGACAGTCCCAAATAAAACTAATATTCTCCATGTTAAATTTCCCTTGACGCTATATAGTCCCAAATAGTTCGCATGTTAAATTCCACTTGACGTTATACAGTCCCATCATATTCAATTTCCCTTGATGCTACACAGTTCCACCTGGCTGACGACATACAGTCCCAAATGGCTGACGCCATAGTGTCCCAAACCCTTTTTGACTGGATTTTCCCTTGACGCCACGGTATCCCACCTTACTAATTATGGCTGTAAGAATTTAAAAGCTCTATAGTTAACCATATTTGGCCAATCTACTCAGTATTTCATTCCATACTGTTGTACAAATGTAAGCTTAAAACATTCTTGACAATTGCATACAATGTTTCATTTGTATAACCAACAGTAATAACTCTTAGAAAAACAAATTTGCCTAAATGTATGGCTAAATCACAAATAGGGAGTAAATGCGGTATTGCCTAAACATGTACTTTAACAAAGTTTTCGAAATGCCTGTAGGGTAACTGGTCATGGTCACCATGGATGGTTTCAAAACTAAATCTAGTATACTATATTATAATGATTAAAAAAGTTTTGAAATATGAGCAAATGCAAATGCAAACATTTATTTTTGTCATAGCAATCACAGCTAAACCAGGGCAAAGTAAATGAAAGTGACACATTTTAAAACAAATTAAATATTACCACTAAATTGTTATGTTGTAATGAAGACTGGTATGTTGGACTCTGCTGGTAAATATTTTATAAATATATTGGAGGCAAAAGCTCCTAAACTGATTTATTTCCCTTTATATAGCTCTTCCTATCGTCTGAATATGCATCCCCTTTTGTTTGTACCCTCAATCCAATTATCTTTAAAAACAACCATACATTAAATTAAAAAATTTAGAACATGCTCACATTATTTTTTGATTTATAATTTCCAACCGTATTATCACCAGGGGAACTGCATGTTTTATCTCAAACATAACTTTTCAGAGTACCTTGCTTGTTAGTTACTTACAACTCCTGGATAAATCTATTTTAAGCAAATGGGTTGATGCGTAACTACATGTGTAAATAAACAGAATGTACATACTATGTCAATCTACTTCTGGTATTTAAAATGTTAATTCATGGAAAAGAACGACAACTACAAATTTGCATTTCACATGGATTAAAGAAGTGCTATAACTCTCAACCTTTTGGCAATTTGTGGAATTATCTGGCAGTTACTAAACAGAGTGAACTATTGTCACTCTTCTCTGAATAGAAAATAGAGTCACCCATTGTATAGATATAATAATAATAATAATAATAATAATAATAATAATAATAATAATAATAATAATAAATAATAATAATAATAATAATAATAATAATAATAATAATAATAATAATAATAATAATAATAATAATAATGAGGAATTTGTATAGTGCCAATCTTTAGAAGCTCTATGCGCTTTACAACAGCTGTAGTGATATGGCTAAACTACAGAAAAAACAAATAACAAAATACCATGAAATTGGAAAACATAAAAACATGCTGAAAACATATAAGATATAAAACATTATTAGGTCTCTATGTTTGTTAATGCATTCGGAAAAGGTGAGTTTTAAGAGCACTCTTAAAAGAGACCACTGTGTCTTTGTGTCTAATGTCAATGGTCAATTCGTTCCACGTCGCCGAGTAACACCTAGGTTTCGTATTGACTGTGAGAAGTTAATGTCGGTGTTGCTGATATTTATTGTCTGAGGTAAAGAATGTGCATGAGAAAGTCTTTGTGTTGGGATCAGAATAGCTTCAGTTTTATCATCATTCATTTGTAGCTTGTTACATGTCATCCATGATTTCGCATAAGTAATTCACCTCTCTACTCCATGGATGGTAGCATCAACTTCAGTTGGGTGCTAGATTTATATTTTGGTGTCATCAGCGTACAATTGGTGCGACACTGGGTGATGATCTACGACACTTGAGAGCGGCTGAGTGTATAGAATGAAGGGAACAGGTCCAACAACATACCCCTGTAGAACACCAGAACATAGATTAACTGGGCTGGAATGTATTCCATTTGCAGATTCAATTTGTGTCCTGTTGACTAAGTAAGACTTGAATCACTATAAGGCTAAATTGTGAATGCCAAATACATGCTGCAGACGTTGAACTAATATATCATGGTCTCTTGTGTCAAATTCTGCAGACAAATCCAGGAGGGTGAGGACTGTACTCTTTCCACTTCTTTTCTTTTGGATGCGGTGTACATTTGTTCCTTTACATTAGTTTGTTAGTTATCTCTAAGAGCTCTTTGCAGTTGGAGATCTCCGTGATCTTAGTACCGTAGTTGAATAATTTTGCTAAATGGACAATGCTTGTGACATGCTTTTTAGCGGCTTCATAGATTTGTTCATTAATAGTGAATCTGGTGAAAAGCCAAAGCCTCTCTTATTTTCGGCGGTATCTTTTAGTAAAGCGAAGCTGTTCCCTAACACTGCTATATCATACAGAACACATTTTTATTGATACTCTGCATTTGGTGTCTGGGGCATTTTTTTCAAGCTATGAGCGCAGGCAGTTATTGAGTTGTTCTGCTTTAGGATGTAAGTAAGTTGTTAGGTTTTCTTGAATGTCATGCATGAATTTGGTTATATTCATCAATCGTAGGTTTCTCTTAGTAGCAAATAAAGGTGGAGGGTTAGGGACTGATACGTCAAGACGGCATATAATGCAGAGGTGATATAAAGCAGGTTCGTTAGATACAAGGTTGGTATGCAGAATATTATCATCAGGTCTATAAAGAAACCAGTCTGGAATGTGCCCAAATGTATTGGTGGGTTGGTTAAGATTGAAAACATGATTAGATTCTAGCAGTTTTGACGTGTATGGGTTTCCAGGACAGTCAACGTGAAAGTTGAAAACTCGAAGAATAATTAGGTTGCCACCTATCGAATTGCCATACTCCAGAAGATTCGGAGACTGCTCCAAAAAAGAGATTCGGTCAGCTTGTTTTTTTTCTACTAGGAGGAGGGCGGTAGAGACAGACCAAATGGGCCCACCTTTGTTTCAGTGTGAGTGTTGTTTGGACTTTGTTCAAACACTGTGTGGCAGAAATTGAAGGCTTTGTTGAACTTAAGGCATTTTATCATGGAATTCTTTGTAATTAATGCAATTCCACCTCCTCGAGAGTTGCGGGGGAACGACTTGATTGAGTAATTGGTGGGTGTTAAATCCGCACACTTTTGCTCATCGCCTGATATTTTTAGCCATGTTTCTGTCAGTAAGAAGACTTCGATATTCTGGTCGTTGATAAAAGTTACTACGTCTGTGCTTTTTTCCGGTGATCATACTGATTGAGCATCAACTAATGCAATACGCAGTGGTATCCCTGGGACAGTTAACACAGCGGGTGACGATTTAAGATGAATTTCAACCAGGTGATCAAAATTAAAGGTCGAATTTTAAAATTCTTCATCTGTTACGGACGAAAGGGAAATAACTGGAATTCTTCTTCCTGTTCTACGCCGGCAAGCTTTGAAACAACTTTTCTTTTTTCGCTTCCATTTACATTTAAGTAACGATGAATGTAGTCCCAGTTCGTTTAGTCTTGAGCACAATGTAGTATCAAGAGCCAAGATGTGGTCATTCATTGCAACTAATGAGGGTCCATCATAGCGTAATTGGGTTGATTGGCAATCATGTGATGGCGGTTTGTTAAAAAAAACAAATGAAGTCTCAACTTAGGAACAAAACAGCTGAGAAAAATTCTATTTGTTTTCGTTTCCAAAACAAGGAGATGAAGAAACAAATACGAGCTGAACAGCCAATGCATGATGAAACACAATAATGTAGACGAAGATAGACAACACGCGCATATATCATGAAAAATAGCACAGAAACGGAAGAGCCTCCGTCAAGCAGTTAAGCGATTGCAGCTATCATTCCAGAAGTCCAATAAAACATGACACAGTGTTAGTAAGGAAAGTACATTAAGCACACAAAAACATAGACAATGACAGTGCTGGGACATTCCTGGTCAGAGCAGGGTTATAAATTATAAACCTGTGAATTAAATGATTATTTCTGAGCAATTTTATCACACACACCAACTGTTCTCGCTATTGAAATCGGTGTGTGTGTGGGGGGGGGCTATAATCATACTAAATTATATGCCAAGTATTTAAAAAAAAGTGATGGACCAAACGGAAGATGGATGCATATAATATTAAGAGAACAGGAAATATTATAAATAAATGATTAAATACACAAAATATTTGTTATTAAACATCATATGACTGAAATGGTGAAAATTGCAAATTAAATATTTAATAATATTATATGCATATGAAAAACACCTGAAATATGTGTAGTGTCCGATGGGTGTTTTCTTTCAATATAAAATGAAAATGACTTGCTGTTTAATTTGAAAGAACAATGCCTGTGGAATGTCTCTTTGTTTATAAAACAATTTTTACTTTAGCATAAAATATCTCTTTTTCATAAATCTTCCTAGACCTGACAGATATGAATGATTGTTTCATCTATCAGATATACAGCATATTTCCCAACTTTATATTTTCTTCTGTCTGCATGGTCAGCTTGATGTCTGCCTGATGCTTGTTGGTTTGTGTATACCTGAAAAATGTTGGCCAGTATTTTTGAATTAAATTGATTTATTTCTAAAGTAAATTAAACAAGTCTTTTGAATAATTGTTTTACTGTCACAATAGAAGAAATAAATATTGAAAATAATAAGGTTCAAATTATATTGCAATTTAGTTGTAAAATTAACAAACAAGATTCTTTTCTTAACTTGAACTACTATGTTGTATCACTTCTACAAGTCTTTGGTAGACTGCTTTGGTGGCCTAGTGGTTAGAGCATCCACATCGGACGTAGAAGGTCGTGGGTTTGATCCTCGTCCGAGTCATGCCAAAGAATTATAAAAATGGTACTGCCTGGCTCTCACCATTAAGAGGTTAGTGTTGGGACTTGTCGGCCTCTTGTCAGAATAATGTTACTAGGACATCATGCTACATGATTGCGACATGATGCCCCAGTGTTAGGCATCACTATAAAATGCCACACTGCAGACATAAGAGTTGTAATTTTAATATGATTCGATATTTCTCATAATCTATCTTGTCTTATATCTTGATTAGATAACCTTATTTCCAAGTTTGATAAAGTCATACAAACAAGCACATTCAAAATGAGATACATCATCACCTAATTTATAGCAAAAAGTCATAAATCATTTTGATGATTTAAACCTATTTACTGAGTTAGATCCAAATTTGATTAGAAATACTCTATTGAAAGTCATAAGAAGCTTAGGCAAATGCCAGATCACTTCATTACTATATAATTTGACCTCGTTTTTAATACAATTCACTTGACATCTTCATATATATATATATATATATATATATATATATATATATATATATATATATATATATATAAAGATTTTGCTTTGTCCATCTCACTCCCCGTTGTTTATATCTTTATAACTTGTCCTTATTTATTCTTCAAACCGAAATTCCCGACAGGTTTTATCACGCCTATCTTATTTCTAGGTGCCTTGACATCATTGTCAATATCAAGAACGAGGACGAAATCTGCAGCAAAGTTTGTACAATATGCAGCTCAAATTTTCTCGGGGATTAAGGGATCTTGTCAATATCAATATATCCTTTACATGAACAAATAACACATTAAATTTATATATTACATTTTATTTGATTTATTATCAAATAAAGATATTTTGTAAAATGTATCGCTTTTCAAAACGATTTTTTTTTGTTTTATTCCATTTTTTGAATGAGTTTCGTTTGGTTGCCGACCATCATATTACCGATCTATGTCGATGACTGCCTTTGTGACACTTAAGTTTGGGGACTACTAAAATTTCATCCTTTTATCTTTGATTTTGTAAATAGAATACTTAGAAAAATTACGCAAGGTTCAAAATAGGGTAGGTCAACATGGCAAACATATACAGACGCCTGTTTCGGACGATAAAATTAGTATAAAAAAAAAAGAAATAAAAGAAGACCAAATATTTCATTTAATCATCTGTATTTATATTTACAAAATGCTATAAATTAATACAAATAAACAAACGATGAGTCGAATTTAATATCAAAATATATTTAATTTTTCTGCAATACAAACCCCCCAGCGCCTTTAATGAGCAGAATATTTGAAGCACGTTATCTTCCGTTGATATAGGCTGCACAAAGGTTAGAAAAGAGCATGCAACTCAATTCATTATTGATTTAATTTCTGTTTAACCGTGTTAATTAGAGTGGTATAAATTTGGATTGATATTGCCCTTTACAATGGGGTGTTAACCCAAATATCGAAAATGTATCCACTCGAAATTATTACAATAATAATGTATAATAAAATTTAAAATAAAGAAGCGGCTATTTATCTTAATATAAATTTCATCATATTTCCATTGGAGCCTAACAATTACAAGTATGTTATAATAGATACATCGATGGATCGATAGACAGACAGAATCGTCAATCATATTTTTGGTCCATCTCATTCCAATATATTTTAACTCCAAAGTCCAGAATATGGTGTGGCCTTTCATCCAGTAAAAATTTTAATAAGCTGTACATTAAACTTATGTAAAGTAATATCTATATAAAGTTTATTTAGTCCAGTGATATGGAAAGCTGTACATTAAACTCATGTAAAGTAATATCTATATAAAGTTTATATAGTCCAGTGATATGGAAAGCTATACATTAAACTTATGTAAAGTAATATCTATATAAAGTTTATTTAGTCCAGTGAAATGGAAAGCTGTACATTAAACTAAGGTAATATCTACATAAAGTTTATTTAGTCCAGTGATATGGATAGCTGTACATTAAACTTATGTAATGTAATATCTATATAAAGTTTATATAGACCAGTGATATGGAAAGCTGTACATTAAACTTATGTAAAGTAATACCTATTTAAAGTTTATTTAGTCCAGTGATATGGAAAGCTGTACATTAAACTTATGTAAAGTAATATCTATATAAAGTTTACTTAGTCCAGTGATATGGAAAGCTGTGCATTAAACTTATGTAAAGTAATATCTATATAAAGTTTATTTAGTCCAGTGAAATGGAAAGCTGTTCATTAAACTAAGGTAATATCTATATAAAGTTTATTTAGTCCAGTGATATGGAAAGCTGTTCATTAAACTTATATAAAGTAATATTTATATAAAGTTTATTTAGTCCAGTGATATGGAAAGAAGTACATTAAACTAAGGTAATATCTATATAAAGTTTATTTTGTCCAGTGATATCCAAAGCTGTGTACTAAAATTATGTAAAGTAATATCTGTATAAAGTTTATTTAGTCCAGTGACATGGAAAGCTGTTCTTTAAACTTATGTAAGGTAATATATATATAAAGTTTATTTAGTCCAGTGATATGGAAAGCTGTATATTAAACTTATGTAAGGTAATATCTATATAAAGTTTATTTAGTCCAGTGATATGGAAAGCTGTACATTAAACTTATGTAAGGTAATATCTATATAAAGTTTCTTTTAGCCCAGTGATACGGAAATCTGTGCATTAAACTTATGTAATTTAATATCTATATAAAGTTTATTTAGTCCAGTGATATGGAAAGCTATACATTAAACTTATGTAAGGTAATATCTATATAAAGTTTACTTAGTCCAGTGATATGGAAAGCTGTGCATTAAACTTATGTAAAGTAATATCTATATAAAGTTTATTTAGTCCAGTGAAATCGAAAGCTGTTCATTAAACTAAGGTAATATCTATATAAAGTTTATTTAGTCCAGTGATATGGAAAGCTGTTCATTAAACTTATATAAAGTAATATTTTTTATATAAAGTTTATTTAGTCCAGTGATATGGAAAGAAGTACATTAAACTAAGGTAATATCTATATAAAGTTTATTTTGTCCAGTGATATGCAAAGCTGTGTACTAAAATTATGTAAAGTAATATTTGTATAAAGTTTATTTAGTCCAGTGACATGGAAAGCTGTTCTTTAAACTTATGTAAGGTAATATATATATAAAGTTTATTTAGTCCAGTGATATGGAAAGCTGTATATTAAACTTATGTAAGGTAATATCTATATAAAGTTTATTTAGTCCAGTGATATGGAAAGCTGTACATTAAACTTATGTAAGGTAATATCTATATAAAGTTTTTTTAGCCCAGTGATACGGAAATCTGTGCATTAAACTTATGTAATTTAATATCTATATACAGTTTATTTAGTCCAGTGATATGGAAAGCTATACATTAAACTTATGTAAGGTAATATCTATATAAAGTTTATTTAGTCCAGTGATATGGAAATCTGTGCATTAAACTTATGTAAGGTAATATTTATAAAAAGTTTTTTTAATCCAGTGATATGGAAAGCTGTACATTAAACTTATGTAAGGTAATATCTATATAAAGTTTTTTTAATCCAGTGATATGGAAAGCTGTACATTAAACTTATGTAAGGTAATATCTATATTTAAGTTTATTTAGTCCAGTCATATGGAAAGCTGTACATTAAACTAAGGTAATATCTATATAAAGTTTATTTATTCATGTGATATGGAAAGCGGTTCCTTAAACTTATGTAAAGTAAAATTTATATAAAGTTTTTTTAGTCTAGTGATATGGAAAGCTGAACAATAAACTTATATAAAGTAATATCTATTTAAAGTTTATTTAGTCCAGTGATATGGAAAGCTGTTCATTAAACTTATGTAAAGCAATATCTATATAAAGTTTATTTAGTCCAGTGATATGGAAAGCTGTACATTAAATTTATTTAAGGTAATATCTATATAAAGTTTTTATTTTCCAGTGATATGGAAAGATGAACAGTGTACATTAAATTTATGTAAAGTAATATCTATATAAATTTTATTTAATCTAGTGATATGGAAAGATGTGCATTAAACTTAGGTATTATCTATATAAAGTTTATTTAGTCCATTGATATGGAAAGCTGTACATTAAACTTATATAAGGCAGTATCTATATTTAAGTTTATTTAGTCCAGTGATATGGAAAGCTGTACATTAAACTAAGGTAGTATCTATATAAGGTTTATTTAGTCATGTGATATAGAATGTTGTTCCTTAAACGTATGTAAGGTAATATTTATATAAAGTGTATTTAGTCCAGTGATATGGAAAGATGTGCATTAAACTTATGTAAGGTAATATCTATATTAAAGTTTATTTTGTCCAGTGATATGGAAAGTTGTACATTAAATTCATGTGAAGTAAGATCTATATAAAGTTTATTTAGTCCAGTGATATGGAAAGATGTACATTAAACTTATGTAAAGTAATATCTATATAAAGTTTATTTAGTCCAGTTATATGGAATGTTGTTCATTAAACTTATGCAAAGCAATATCAATATAAAGTTTATTTAGTACAGTGATATGGAAAGCTGTACATTAAACTTATTTAAGGTAATATCTATATAAAGTTTATTTAGTCCAGTGATATGGAAAGCTGTACATTAAATTTATGTAAAGTAATATCTATATAAAGTTTATTTAGTCCAGTGATATGGAAATCTGTGCAATAAACGTATGTAAGGTAATATCTATATTTAAGTTTATTTAGTCCACTGATATGGAAAGATGTACATCAAACTTATGTAAAGCAATATCTATATAAAGTTTATTTAGTCCAGTTTTATGGAAAGTTGTTCATTAAACTTATGCAACGCAATATCTATATAAAGATTATTTAGTCCAGTGATATGGAAAGCTGTACATTAAACTTATTTAAGGTAATATCTATATAAAGTTTATTTCGTCCAGTGATATGGAAAGCTGTACATTAAACTTATGTAAGGTAATATCTATATAAAGTTTATTTAGTCCAGTGATATGGAAAGCTGTACATTAAACTTATACAAGGTAATATCTACATAAAGTTTATATAGTCCAGTGATATTGAAAGCTGTACATTTAATTTATGTAAAGTAATATCTCTATAAAGTTTATTTAGTCCAGTGATATGGAAAGCTGTACATTAAACTTATGTAAGGTAATATCTATATAAAGTTTATAGAGTCCAGTGATATGGAAAGCTGTACATTAAACTTATGTAAGGTAATATCTATATAAAGTTTATTTGGTCCAGTGATATGGAAAGCTGTACATTAAACTAAGGTAACATATATAAAAAGTTTATTTAGTCCAGTGATATGGAAAGCTGTACATTAAACTTATGTAAGTTAATATCTATATAAAGTTTTTTTAGCCCAGTGATACGGAAATCTGTGCATTAAACTTATGTAATTTAATATCTATATAAAGTTTATTTAGTCCAGTGATATGGAAAGCTGTACATTAAACTTATATAAGGTAATATCTATATAAAGTTTATTTAGTCCAGTGATAGATAAAGCTGTGAATGAAACGTATGTAAGGTAATATCTATAGAAAGTTTTTTTAATCCAGTGATATGGAAAGCTGTACATTAAACTAAGGTAATATCTATATAAAGTTTATTTATTCATGTGATATGGAAAGCTGTTCCTTAAACTTATGTAAAGTAATATTTATATAAAGATTATTTAGTTCAGTGATATGGAAAGCTGTGCATTAAACTTATGTAAGGTAATATCTATATTAAAGTTTCTTTACTCAAGTGATATGGAAAGCTGTACATTAAACTTATGTAAAGTAATATTTATATAAAGATTATTTAGTTCAGTTATATGGAAAGCTGTGCATTAAACTTATGTAAGGTAATATCTATATTAAAGTTTATTTACTCCAGTGATATGGAAAGCTGTACATTAAACTTATGTAATGTAATATCTATATAAAGTTTATTTAGTCCTGTGATATGGAAAGCTGTTCATTAAACTTATGTAAAGCAATATCTATATAAAGTTTATTTAGACCAGTGATATATAAAGCTGTGCATGAAACTTATGTAAGGTAATATCTATATAAAGTTTTTTTAATCCAGTGATATGGAAAGCTGTACATTAAACTTATGTAATGTAATATCTATATAAAGTTTATTTAGTCCAGTGATGAGGAAAGCTGTTCATCAAACTTACGTAAAGCAATATCTATATAAAGTTTATTTAGTCCAGTGATATATAAAGCTGTGCATGAAACTTATGTAAGGTAATATATATATAAAGTTTTTTTAATTCAGTGATATGGAAAGCTGTGCATTAAACTTATGTAAGTTAATATCTATATAAAGTTTATTTAGTCCAGTGATATGGAAAGCTGTACATTAAACTTATATAAGGTAATATCTATATAAAGTTTATTTAGTTCAGTGATATGGAAAGCTGTACATTAAACTTATATAAGGTAATATCTATATAAAGTTTATTTAGTCCAGTGATATATAAAGCTGTGCATGAAACTTATATAAGGTAATGTCTATATAAAGATTTTTAATCCAGCGATATGGAAAGCTGTACATTAAACTAAGGTAATATCTATATAAAGTTTATTTATTCATGTGATATGGAAAGCTGTTCCTTAAACGTATGTAAAGTAATATTTATATAAAGGTTATTTAGTTCAGTGATATGGAAAGCTGTGCATTAAACTTATGTAATGTAATATCTATATAAAGTTTATTTAGTCCAGTGATATGGAAAGCTGTTCATTAAACTTATGTAAAGAAATATCTATATAAAGATTATTTAGTCCAGTGATATTGAAAGCTGTACATTAAACTTATTTAAGGTAATATCTATATAAAGTTTATATTTTCCAGTGATATGGAAAGCTGTACATTAAATTTATGTAAAGTAATATCTATATAAATTTTATTTAATCTAGTGATATGGAAAGATGTGCATTAAACTTAGGTAATATCTGTATAAAATTTATTTAGTCTAGTGAAACGGAAGGCTGTACATTAAACTTATGAAAAGCAATATCTATATAAAGTTTATGTAGTCCAGTGATATGGAAAGCTGTACATTAAACGTATATAAGGCAGTATCTATATTTAAGTTTATTTAGTCCAGTGATATGGAAAGCTGTACATTAAATTAAGGTAATATCTATATAAAGTTTATTTAGTCATGTGATATAGAAAGCTGTTCCATAAACGTATGTAAGGTAATATTTATATAAAGTGTATTTAGTCCAGTGATATGGAAAGCTGTGCATTAAACTTATGTAAGGTAATATCTATATTAAAGTTTATTTTGTCCAGTGATATGGACAGCTGTTCATTAATCTTATGTAAAGTAATATTTATATAAAGTATATTTAGTCCAGTGATATGTAAAGCTGTACATTAAACTTATGTAAGGTAATATCTATATAAAGTTTATTCAGTCCAGTGATATGGAAAGCTGTTCATTAAACTTCTGTAAAGTAATATCTATATAAAGTTTATTTAGTCCAGTGATATGGAAAGTTGTACATTAAACTTATGTAAAGTAATATCTATATAAAGTTTATTTAGTCCAGTTATATGGAAAGTTGTTCATTAAACTTATGCAAAGCAATATCTATATAAAGTTTATTTAGTCCAGTGATATGGAAATCTGTACATTAAACTTTTGTAAGGTAATACCTATATAAAGTTTATTTAGTCCAGTGATATGGAAAGCTGTGCATTAAATTTATGTAAGGTAATATCTATAAAAAGTTTTTTTATTCCAGTGATATGGAAAGCTGTGCCTTAAACTTATGTATGGTAATAGCTATATGTAGTTTATTTAGTCGAGTGATATATAAAGCTGTGCATTAAACTTATGTAAGGTAATATCTATTTTTAAGTTTATTCAGTCCAGTGATACGGAAAGCTGTATATTAAACTAAGGAAATATCTATATAAAGTTTATTTAGTCCAGTGATATGGTAAGCTGTACATTAAACTTATTTAAGGTAATATCTATATAAAGGTTTTTTTGTCCAGTGATATGGAAAGCTGTGCATGAAACTTATGTAAAGTAATATCTGTATAAAGTTTATTTAGTCCAGTGACATGGAAAGCTGTTCTTTAAACTTATGTAAGGTAATATCTATGTATAGTTTATTTAGTCCAGTGATATGGAAAACTGTACATTAAACTTATGTAAGGTAATATCTGTATAAAGTTTATTTAGTCCAGTGATATGGAAAGCTGTGCATTAAACTTATGTAAGGTAATATCTGCGTAAAGTTTATTCAGTCCAGTGATATGGAAAGCTGTGCATTAAACTTATGTAAGTTAATATCAATATAAAGTTTATTTAGTCCAGTGAAACGGAAATCTGTGCATTAAACTTATGTAAGGTAATATCTGTATAAAGTTTTTTTATTCCAGTGATATGGAAATATGTGCATTAAACTTATGTATGGTAATATCTGTATAAAGTTTTTTTAGCCCAGTGATACGGAAATCTGTGCATTAAACTTATGTAATTTAATATCTATATAAAGTTTATTTAGTCCAGTGGTATGGAAAGCTGTACATTAAACTTATATAAGGTAATATCTATATAAAGTTTATTTAGTCCAGTGATATATAAAGCTGTGCATGAAACTTATGTAAGGTAATATCTATATAATGTTTTTATAATCCAGTGATATGGAATGCTGTACATTGAACTTATGTAATGTAATATCTATATTTAAGTTTATTTAGTCCAGTCATATGGAAAGCTGTACATTAAACTAAGGTAATATCTATATAAAGTTTATTTAGTCATGTGATATGGAAAGCTGTTCCTTAAACTTATGTAAAGTAATATTCACATAAAGTTTATTTAGTCCAGTGATATGGAAAGCTGTGCATTAAACTTATGTAAGGTAATATCTATATTAATGTTTATTTACTCCAGTGATATGGAAAGCTGTACATTAATCTTATGCAATGTAATATGTATATAAAGTTTATTTAGTCCAGTGATATGGAAAGCTGTTCATTAAACTTATGTAAAGTAATATCAATATAAAGTTTATTTAGTCCAGTGATATGGAAAGCTGTACATTAAACTTATTTAAGGTAAAATCTATATAAAGTTTATTTAGTACAGTTATATGGAATGCTGTTCATTAAACTTATGTAATGTAATATCTATATAAAGTTTATTTGGTCCAGTGATATGGAAATCTGTACATTAAACGTATGTAAAGTAATATCTATATAAAGTTTATTTAGTCCAGTGATATGGAAAGCTGAACATTAAACTTATTTAATGTAATATCTATATAAAGTTTATTTGGTCCAGTGATATGGAAATCTGTACATTAAACGTATGTAAAGTAATATCTATATAAAGTTTATTTAGTCCAGTGATATGTAAAGCTGTACATTAAACTTATTTAAGGTAATATCTATATAAAGTTTATATAGTCCAGTGATATGGAAAGCTGGACATTAAATTTATGTAAAGTAATATCTATATAAAGTTTATTTAGTCCAGTGATATGGAAAGCTGTGCATTAAACTTTAGTAAGTTAATATCTATATAAAGTTTATTTAGTCCAGTGATATGGAAATCTGTGCATTAAACTTATGTAAGGTAATATCTATATAAAGTTTATTTAGTCCAGTGATACGGAAAGCTGTACATTAAACTTATGTAAGGTAATATCTATATAAAGTTTATTTAGTTCAGTGATATGGAAATCTGTGCATTAAACTTATGTAAGGTAATATCTATATAAATTTTATTTAGTCCAGTGATATATAAAGCTGTGCATGAAACTTATGTAAGGTAATATCTATATTAAAGTTTATTTACTCCAGTGATATGGAAAGCTGTACATTAATCTTATGCAATGTAATATCTATATAAAGTTTATTTAGTCCATTGATATGGAAAGCTGTGCATTAAACTTAGGTAAGGTAATATCTGTGTAAAGTTTATTCAGTCCAGTGATATGGAAAGTTGTGCATTAAACTTATGTAAGTTAATATCAATATAAAGTTTATTTAGTCCAGTGATACGGAAATCTGTGCATTAAACTTATGTAAGGTAATATCTGTATAAAGTTTATTCAGTCCAGTGATATGGAAAGCTGTGCATGAAACTTATTTAATTTAATATCTATATAAATTTTATTTAATCTAGTGATATGGAAATCTGTACATTAAACTTATTTTAGGTAATATCTCTATAAAGTTTATTTAGTCCAGTGATATGGAAAGCTGTAAATTGAACTTATGTAATGTAATATCTATATTTAAGTTTATTTAGTCCAGTCATATGGAAAGCTGTACATTAAACTAAGGTAATATCTATATAAAGTTTATTTAGCCATGTGATATGGAGAGCTGTTCCTTAAACTTATGTAAAGTAATATTCATATAAAGTTTATTTAGTCCAGTGATATGGAAAGCTGTGCATTAAACTTATGTAAGGTAATATCTATATTAAAGTTTATTTACTCCAGTGATATGGAAAGCTGTACATTAAACTTATCCAATGTAATATCTATATAAAGTTTATTTAGTCCAGTGATATGGAAAGCTGTTCATTAAACTTATGTAAGGTAATATCTATATAAAGTTTATTTAGTCCAGTGATATGGAAAGCTGTACATTAAACTTATTTAAGATAAAATCTATAAAAAGTTTATTTAGTCCAGTTATATGGAATGCTGTTCATTAAACTTTTGTAATGTAATATCTATATAAAGTTTATTTGGTCCAGTGATATGGAATCTGTACATTAAACGTATGTAAAATAATATCTATATAAAGTTTATTTAGTCCAGTGATATGGAAAGCTGAACATTAAACTTATTTAATGTAATATCTATATAAAGTTTATTTGGTCCAGTGATATGGAAATCTGTACATTAAACGTGTGTAAAGTAATATCTATATAAAGTTTATTTAGTCCAGTGATATGGAAAGCTGTACATTAAACTTATTTAAGGTAATATCTATATAAAGTTTATATAGTCCAGTGATATGGAAAGCTGGACATTAAATTTATGTAAAGTAATATCTATATAAAGTTTATTTAGTCCAGTGATATGGAAAGCTGTGCATTAAACTTATGTAAGTTAATATCTATATAAAGTTTATTTAGTCCAGTGATATGGAAATCTGTGCATTAAACTTATGTAAGGTAATATCTATATAAAGTTTATTTAGTCCAGTGATACGGAAAGCTGTACATTAAACTTATGTAAGGTAATATCTATATAAAGTTTATTTAGTTCAGTCATATGGAAATCTGTGCATTAAACTTATGTAAGGTAATATCTATATAAATTTTATTTAGTCCAGTGATATATAAAGCTGTGCATTAAACGTATGTAAGGTAATATCTATATAAAGTTTATTTAGTCCATTGACATGGAAAGGTGTACATTATACTAAGGTAATATCTATATAAAGTTTATTTAGTCATGTGATATAGAAAGCTGTTCCTTAAACGTATGTAAAGTTATATTTATATAAAGTGTATTTAGTCCAGTGATATGTAAAGCTGTGCATTAAACTTATGTAAGGTAATATCTATATTAAAGTTTATTTTGTCCAGTGATATGGAAGGCTGTTCATTATACTTATGTAAAGTAATATTTATATAAAGTTTATTTAGTCCAGTGATATGGAAAGCTTTACATTAAACGTAAGTAAGGTAATATCTATATTTATGTTTATTTAGTCCACTGATATGGAAAGCTGTTCATTAAACTTATGTAAAGTAATGGCTCCAAAAATAGTACCAATCGCAAAACAGTTATCAATGAAAACTGTTGATGTTATTCATGATAATGGTATTAGTGCTGTTGATGATGTTGCCGGTAAAGCATTTTCTGATGCCAAAGTAAACTTACAGGCATTGTTTCGGCGAGGAAAGAAACCACCAATGACGAAGTCATTGTGACCACTACCAACTACGGAAATTATGCCTGCAAGTATTAGTAAAATAATAAACAACGCGGTGGAGCGGAATATAGCATGACACACAGTGAAATATTTCTGCAAATATGATAGCGGAAAGCGGTTTGAAATCCCGAGAGATATCGCAATTTAAATCAAGAAATATATAATAAGATATTCAAATCGTCACCTGATTCAGCGTTCGATTTAAATGCCCCAGTGCGCAAAGATGATTCTGTCCGCGATTATCAATTATATTCCTATAACGCAGTACAACCAGATAATAAATCAAGAATCGAACTTCAAGTCCAAGATACCAGCAAATACGTTCTACCCGCTGAAGCATTTATCGAAGTAGAAGGAGAAATTGTAACAAATGATGCAGCTTATACACCATATGCAATTGATGACAAAGTCGATTTTGTCAATAATGGGATCATGGCGCTATTCGAGAGTGCTAGATATATCATTGATGGAAGAGAGATTGAATCCATAGAGCATGATGTCGATGTTACCACAACAATAGTGGGGTTAGCAAGATATCCTGATGATTATACAAGATCAGCAAGTCCATCTATGATGTTCGCTAATGATTTCACCGATCACGCTGAACCAAATAAATATATTAAATTACGGTCACCAGTATCTATCTCATCTGAACCACAACCAGATTATGATGAACACCAACCAAGACCAACATGATTCTTTTGATATTATAAAAGGTGATAATACTCGTTACAACAGAGGGTTTGCAATACGCGTATTAATGTTGCATAAACAGCGTAGGCTATTTTCATAGACGATTCCACTATCTCATATTTTCGGATTTTGCAGAAATGTTAGAAAAGTTGTCTATGGGGCGAAACATACAGTGGTGCTCTCGCGAAAGGGTAGTGATAATGATGCAATCTGGTGAGAATCAGGTATTGATGATGGTAAATTAATCGTATCAAAACTCTCCCTGTGGATGCCAGTAATCTCCATCTATTATTTATGGATCACGGAGGAAAATCATTGCCATCATGGCTAACAGTGACCACAGATACCATGCAATCCCCTGTTAATGATGTATTTACGTGGCACATGTCATCAAAACAGGGTGTTTCTGCACCCCGACACATATTTGTTGCGTTACAGGATAAGGCGAGATTAAATAACCAAATGCACAGCCATATGATATTTGATAAACTCGGTGTTAATGAAATCTCGCTGAGGATAAACGGCCAACAGGAACCATCCGAGGATATGTTACTTAACTAAGATCAAAACCAAATACCACGTGCATACCATCGTTTGCTGAGATTTTGTGGACGTGATAATAATGTAGATACCGGTCTACAAATATCACAGTTGGATTTTAGAAAACTATGTCCCATATACTACATTTCGTTGGAACATCTTGTCTTAATCAGACAATCCGACGTTGACATACATTTCGGAGCTCGTGTAACACAACTCAAACACCGCTGAAACCGGTATCATTATTCTCGTTAACAGCACCGGACCTGAAACTCACTGGGTTGCATACGAGACTGATTCGCGTGAATTGTTAATTTCGATTCATACGGGTTAGCGCCGCCTAAAGAGTTTATGCGTTATATACACCACTTAAAAACTCCGATCTGGTATTCCACGCTACCAACACAGAAAATGACCGACCCACCAATATGCGACATAGAAGTATTAAATGTCCTCGATGCTATTTCATCATCGGTTAAACCACCGCATAAAACCGTAGACGAATATACTAGTAATCGCTTTTTATAGAGATCATAACATATAATGATTGATATTTGGAGAAGAACTCTATCAAGCCTGATAAACCCACCGACGAAAGATCTGCAGCCGGTGATGTAAAAAAAAATCAATCGAAGATGAAATATCCGAGATGCTAAACCTCGCAAGTGTTGATCCAAATGAAATAGTCGTTTTCAAGACCGTCAGGGTAAATTGAAAACGAGTAATGTTTCCTGTGATGATATTTTAGTTAAACAACTCGGTGTAACTGAAAATGCTATCGCGCTTTTTTTTACGATAAGGGTAAACTCAAACCAGATGTACTTGTTTCGACGATCACAGATAAATTAACTACACTCGTTGACAACTATTTGTTGACGACGGAATCATTAAAAACCCTCGATGATAAATTTAACTCTCAAGTAAATGAATTTTCGGGAGTACAAAAATCCATCACTGAGGTTCAACTATCCGTCGCTGATTTCTTTGGAGTTCCGCTGGTAACATCACCAAAACTCTCATCAATAAAATCATCGATGGATGATTTAATAGCACTTAATTATGCGTATGAAGAACACGTAAACAAATTTGTGGCGTTACGTAGAAACCTTATCGCGAGTTACTTTGGGACTCCACCGACGACCACACCGAAGCTCGCGGATATTAAAAAATCTCTCGATGATCTTAAAACGACCAGCGACGCCATCAAGGATGATTTGCCGAGGATAACATCCGTAGTTGAAAAAATAAAAATTCCTCACGAAAAAGAAAATATTGTAAATAGCGTGTATATGATTCAAGACGAATCATTTGCGCGGACACCACTCGCTAACACGCTAAGTATCACTGCAACCGTCAAAGGTATTTATCGACTAACACTAGTGCCACCGATTCAGTTTAATATTTCATCGACGAGTTCAAACGGGGTCAATAATACAATATCAACGATCATCGATAAGGATACAACTGAACGATTCACGATAACAATCACCGATAATAGTTTATCTGGGGCATCAGTAACATGGTACGTGGAATTCATAGCGGATTTGAGTAAACAACCTAATTGAAATCTGTTGCAATAAATAAAATGTCATCACAGCAGTATCGCTATGATCAGATCAGAGAATTTCAACAAAAACTCAAAACGCTCACTAAGGAGTACCAACTAAAAATAAAAAAACATACCGACAAAAAAATTACTATCATTGACGTTACAGTGTACTCGGTATTTGGTGTAATTACCGGAGCTGGTATTATACTCTCTTCAGTGACAATAGATGCCCCGATAGTTGTTCCAATTTCTATATCCGCAGCGACAACAATTGCTTGAGTAATCTCCATAATAAAAAAAATATATCTTTTAGTCAACGTAAACTACAAGACTACATAGTTATGTTCCATTTTGGGTCAACCGAGTACTCGCAATTATCCTCGGTGATATCGTCCTCCCTCGATGACACATTAATATCCGATAGTGCGTTTTTCGCGATAGTACGTATTTACGGTTCCGCGATGTCAAAATTAGAAAAACAACATTAATATAACAATGACAACGTCACAAAAACTACTTCAACGAATAGCGGAAAATACCAGCATGATCTCAATAACCTCAGTCAATCCTGAATTCAGTGTAAATTTCCCAACTGCGATTCCGGTTACGGAGATCGCGCGAGCAAAATTACGAGTATACCACAGCTGGCCTAATATTAGATCAAAATCATTCGGTGGTCAAGAACCGAATAATTCCCTAGTGTTTGCGAGTAAAAATAAACCCGATGATACTCCAGACTGGGACGTTGTTTCCCTACCATCTGGGTCTTACCAAATCGAACAAATCAATAATGAATTTCAGCGTAGTTCATGAACCAACAGTATCATCCGCAATTGAGATAAACTCGCCAGGGTACATCGTAGATATCTATCAGAGCTCAATCAGAACAATACTAGGATGGCCTGAAATCCCTCCTCAGGCACCATCTTATCAAATACCAGAACCTAAAATGTCTGATTATGTCACAGACAAAAAAATCATACCACGAAATTATTCCATCATATCAATTTTATTTTCCTGGTATAAAAAATGCAAAATTAACCAATAAATTCATATTTATCGACAAGAATACCATGCAATGGGAATTTGTTTTTGAGAAAACTCTTGATTCATCCATTAACATTGTATTTATTTCAAATAATGTCATTAATAACTTTAGCGAGATTAATCAATTACATAAAACACAACTAGAACGACTACGACAGAGTTTCCAGGATCATATTTTTGATATAGCGAGTTCAGCTTGTATCTGACATGGAATATACCAACAAACGAATAATTCAAGTAATAATTAATGCCAAGAAGTGAGATAAACAAAGACATTTACCATAACAATTTGTCTGGAGACTCTGTCTCTGTAGTAGTCTTTTTTTGTGCTTAAAGGCTCTAAAATCGTTAAGGCTCCAATTGGCAAAGGGAGACTTAAATTTTTTTGCTTATAATCCAACTCAATTACAGACGTCCAATTCACCCTCTTTGCTGTTTGGTACAAATGTTACAATCCAATATCACAACATAACATAACACAATACCACTTTAAAAGGTGCATAGGCTTCTTCGGTCCGCTCTTTCAGTTTTTTCAATTTCTTTACGGTCACAGGTTTTCTTTTTCTTCTTCCTCCTCACTTTCGTTTCGTATTCTTTCTTTTTTTGTGAACGTGTCGAGCTTCTTCCTTTGGGGAAGGTACCTCTTCCTCCTGTTCAGAATTCCTCTCCCCCTCCTCCTCTTGCTCCGGTTGTTTCTTAGGACAGTTTGGAGACCAATGTCCTTTCTCTTTACAATGATAACAAATATCTTGACTTTTGTCTCTTCTGGTACCTGTTTTTTTTTCTTCACGATCTGGACATTCTGTAGCCCAATGTCCTTTCTGCTTACAGAGCAAATATCTTGAATTTTATCTCGAAAGGAGGGAGAGTAGTCCGTAGGCTTGTCTGAAGAAAAAACTTTCGTAAGACACCACGCAGAGCTGTAATGAGAAGTTCAACTTCTGTAGGCTCTTCCATTGTTCTGGTCAATGTGAGAGTGAAATGAATATTGGAAGGAAAGACACTGACCCTTTGTATATATGCACTGATCGGACATGAATATATAGGGGTCATGGTTTTTAAAATGTAGTCATTTGACTTTTTGCAGACAAGATGAAACGATCGTATCATGTTGTCGAGAAAGGAGAAAACGAGATACAGAAACGTGATGTATCACCTTGCACAGTAGCTGAAGTCTTGGCTCAAATTCATGCCATTGATTTTGAAGATGACATGAGTGAGCCCGAATCCAGACAAGGACAAGCTACGTCCAAGCAAAGTTCACCACACTTAGTAAACCCGGAAAAGCGTTCCTCTCGAAAATTTAGAACAACGGCTTACACGTAAGCAGTAAAGTTTAAAGATTTCAAGTCCAACGTACCTTTGGAGAATACAGAGGGGTTTATTACCGAGATGTGGGATTCCGTGTTAATTGCACTGAAACAGCAATGTGAAGCCAAAGAAGCCGATCGCTTGAGACTTTCTATTCATCATGATAATTTAAAGTCTCCAATTTGGATCGAGTTTAGCAGTCCATTCACCTTCTAAAGTCATCGACAAGATTCATCATGTGCAACAATTAACCGACAAGTTTCACATCACTGACGGAAACGCCATACTGTTCATGACCCATGTTTTATTGGTCAATAATCTTCACAACACCAAAACAAGCCCCGTCCGAATTAACAAGTCTCAAGACCAGATGTGTTTAGCCCGTGCCATTGTCGTGGGACGAACGTATGCTGACAAGAACGACACGGAACAATGAAAAAGAGCCTGGAAAACTAGTTAACAATCGGACCGAGCCAAACAACGAAGTGAAGCAGAACTCCTGTTACAGCAAGCGGGGATATCCAATGACACCCCTTGCGGCATTCCAGAAATGCAAAACTGCAAGACGTCTTGGCTCCACATTATACCTTGATAGTACACCCTCAAGAAGTGCATGGACCTCTTTTGTCTCGAGGCAACGATTTCAAAGACGGAAAATACATTCACGTCTATCATCACGATGAGCATTTTGATACCATTACAAGTATCACTAGATTCCTGGCATACGGTTACTACTGTGAAAAATGTGACTATGGTTATAACAATCGAGAACAACACAAGTATTGTCAATCAAAATGTGAGGGATGTTTGGCCTCTAAACCTTGTCTAGACAAAGGAAAAGAAAGAGTGTTTTGCCCTGTTTGTCAGCGCACTTTTGTCAGTCCTACCTGTTACAAACAACATTTGAAGATGCAAGGTTCACAGCAGAAAAGTGCTTGTCAACTCCTGAGATTATGCACTACTTGTGGACAAGGCATACGAAACAATAGTGCCAAGTTTCACGTTTGTCGAGGTAAGAAACGATGTCACATTTGTCGCCAAATCGTGGATTTAGAACACGAATGCTTCATTCAAATATACCAACTCCAACAAGAAGATGACCAGAAGAAAGGAAAGTTTATCTTTTTTTTATTCCGAATGCATGCAAGAGACCGGTATTCACATTCCCAATTTCTGCGCGGCTCATCGAGCGTGCGAGCAGTGTATCCAAGAGCCCATATTTAGTCATTGCCTTCACTGTAGCAAGATTCCTGGAGGACGTGAAAAAATATTTCGAGGATCAAACACCTTGGTCAATTTTGCCCAATGGATCTTAAACCCCATCGACGAGACGTGGACTCCAGAAGACATCGAACGTTACGGAGATTGTCATCGCCATGCCACGGTAATGGCTCACAATTTCTCGGGATACGATGGGCAATTTCTGCTCAGATACTATACGGAACAAAGTACCGAACGTGCTAAAGTGACTTTGAACGGAGCCAAAATCATTTACATGCAAGTAGGACAAGTACAGTTTAAAGATTCGATGAGTTACTTGGCCATGCCTTTGAGTCGCATGCCTAACACGTTTGGAATGCCAGAAATGGCCAAAGGTTATTTTCCACACTTTTTCAATACCGAAGCCAATCAACGTACCGTTTTACCCCATTTGCCCGAGCCTCACTATTACGAACCCGACAACATGCGTACCGAACAACGAGAAGCTTTCGTCACATGGTACCAGACGCACGCCTCGGACCCCTTTGACTTTCAAGAAGAAATGTTAAAGTATTGTCGATCTGACGTTGACATTTTACGACGTTGTTGTGGAAAATTTCGAGAATTCTTCATGGAGCACGGAGGGATCGGTCCTTTGAAAGAAACTTGTACCATAGCGAAAGCGTGTTCTTTAGTGTACCGCCATCGATTCATGCCTGAAAACACCCTGGCTGTCATCAGTCCTCAAACAACGAACTTTGTAAGACGTCAATACTAGGTCAAAGCCCTACGCTGGCTCCATTATCTGTGTGACAAGGAAAACAAATGGATCCAACACGCCCGCAAAGGAGGAGGCGAAAAGACCATCGGAACGTATTCGGTGGATGGTTGGGACTTAGAAAACCCTCAAATCGTGTACGAGTTTAACGGATGCTTATTTCACGGATTTCCAATGTGCTACCCTCAACGTGACACCAAAAATCAGTTTTTACAACGAACCATGGAAGACTTGTACCAGACCACTTGTCAGCGACGTTTGAACTTTGAACAGCAAGGACACTAGGTAGTGGAAATGTGGGAACACGAGTACGATCAGCGTTTGAAAATCGATCCCGAGTTTAAACGCATCGTAGAAAGTTTGTACGGAGGACGAACAAATGCCACCTGTTTGCTGTACCAAGTGGACGAGGAGAAAGGAGAAGAAATCAAATACTTGGACGTGTGTTCACTGTATCCTTACTTGTGCAAATATTGTCACTTTCCCGTAGGGCATCCATAATTGATGACATAACACATTGACCTGGACCACATACGCCAGTACGAAGGATTGATCAAGTGCAAAGTCTTACCTCCCACAGACTTGTACCATCCCGTTTTACCTCACCATTGCCAAGGAAAACTGATGTTTTCTTTGTGTCGAACTTGTGCCGAAACGTGCAACCAAGACCAACCTTGTCAGCACAGCCAGGAAGAACGCGCCTTGACAGGAACGTGGTTTAGCGTGGAATTGTCTAAAGCTCTGGACCTGGGATATCGACTGTTAGAAGTGTAAGAAATATACCACTTTTCCAAGACACAACAATACCGCAAAGGCGACGAGAGACAGAAAGGTACTTTTGCAGACTACGTTGATGCCTTTTTAAAACTAAAACAAGACGCTAGTGGCTATCCTTCCTGGTGTCACACTCCCGAAGACCAAAAGATATTCAAAGAAAAATATCGGGAACAGGAAGGCATCACTTTAGACCACATCGAGAAAAACGAAGGAAGGCGATCGTCTGCCAAAGTGATGTTAAATTGCTTGTGGGGTAAAATGGCAAGACGGAGTATTTGTCCGAACCCAAGACGGAGTATTTGTCCGAACCTTCTCGCTACTTCCAAATGATTCACGACAAAACCAAAGTCATCAAACACGTGGACGTCATTCGTGAGGACTTGATCTTAGTCAATTACGAAGAAGAACTAGACTTTGTAGACGCCGACAAATTTGGAAATGTCATCATTGCGGCTTACGTGACAACCCACGCTCTCTTAAAATTGTACGAAGTATTAGAACTGTTAGGAGATCGTGTGTTGTATTTTGACACAGACAGTTGTATCTACATTCACCGGCCGAACCAGTATAACCCTGTCATCGAAGGAGACCGTTTAGGAGCCTGGACCGATGAACATCCCGACGACAAGATTCTATGTTTTGCAAGTGGCGGTCCTAAAAATTACGGCTACGAATACCGAGACCCACAAGGAGAAATGCATACCGAATGTAAAGTGAAAGAATTGACTCTTAATTATCGCACCAGTCGAGTGGTGAACTTTAACGTGCTACAAGAAGCCTTACAGTCTAGACAGGATGAAACTTTTAAAGTGACCACCCACGAAACGCACAAGATTGTCCGTTTACCCACACACCAAATCGTTAGCCGACCTTTGGAAAAAGTCTATCAAATCATGTACCAATAACGATTACGACTTCCCAATCATTTCACTTTACCGTACGGTCACGTCGAGATTGGGCAGCATATAAAAAGGGACACTGTCGACGACAAATAGTTCATTTGTAACTGCAATGGCCAAGCGAAAAGAAGATGAATCATTTCACACACCAAGTATCGAGCGTAAGACTCAAGCAGATTTACGAATGAAAGGGGCGCGTAATGGGAAACATCTACCCTGGGACACAAGCGATAGCTGACCAGATTTTTTAAACAATGTGTGTGACGGATATAGAAAGCAACTTGATCTTTCTCCTACTTGATTGTTTGTTACTTGTTTTGGTTTAGCTTCTTTCTTAAAAATGAATATTAATTGTTGTATGAAAAGTGTCATTCTTATATGAACTGCTTATGTGTTGTATGTAAAGTAGGGTCTTTTTTGAAGGCATGAACTTTAAGTTTAAAAGTATTTTTTCTAAATACAAGAAATAGATAACATGTGAATAGATTTGTTCCATGTCAAGATTTGAATGTTTTAAATGGACAGTGCTTAGACTAAAGCACAGGCCTGAAAGCCCATGTATATACTTGAATAAATGTTTTGAACCCATATCGTAGACTTTTATTATCTTTGGGTGTTTCTTTAGAATATATCTGCCCTCTTTTCTGTTACCCAATCAATAGTTATGACCTTATAAACACAATGGAGTCACCAATGTTCAATTCCCTTCGAACTGCAGGTGACATTCCCATGTTAAATTCCCATTAACACTAATTCTGATATACCCATTTTTAACGTTAAGGTCCCAATGACACTAAAGTGACCCAATCCTTGTCACTATGTTCAATTCCCCATTCGCTCCATGTTACATTTCCTCATGTTAAATTCCCCTTGAGGCTAGATGTGCCCAAGCCCTTTTTGACTGGATTTCCATTGAGGCTAGAGTGCCCCCATATACTACTGACGAGGGACAATTCCACCCTATAAAATCTGGGAAACTGCTTTTGGAACTTCAGTTTACAGATGCTCTTGCCGAAAGAGTGATTGTCATTCTGTATGTCGAATTTGATAATACCATAGAAATCAACAGTTTGAGAGAAGTCAATCTAGACTATTAGAAACTATGGAAGACCCTTGTCCCTCTTTAAATAGTGGCGAATCGATGGAAATGGAATGGGAAGTTATAGAGAAAGCAAACCCCAAAGACAAAAAAGAAGCAGGATAATGCAGTCCAGATGGCCAAAACAGAAACAACATTTAGTCACCTGCTTTGCCAAACACTTGGAAGATAAAATAAGGGACATGATCAAAAAAGATTGTTATGGATGTCAAAACGATCATCCCAGTCAAAATCAACACGATACATGTATGATGATGAGTCAAGAAGAAAAATTGGACGATTATCTGAACGAAGCTTTGAGTCTCATCTCAGAAGAATCCGTGTTACTTCAGTGGTATAAAGACTTGCGTAATCATTACTCTCTCCATTGTATTCTCGAGAGATTGATCACATCAAAGCTCTCTTGGCACAGAGTAAGGAAACGAAGCAAAGAAACACCTACTCAACCACTCAATTCCTTGAGTTCTACTCACACAGTTTCACCCACCACTACTGAAACTCAGCAACATACACCCACTGACACAAACTCCACAACTTCTCAACAACAACAAGAACAACAATAATAGAATTACAAAAATCTAGTACAATACAGACTCCCTGGTTCTTTTAATAATAACCTTTATATTTATTTTCCTTTTAAATTCACAATATAGGCATAATGGCTGAGACTCGGAGTATTAAACTGGCCTCTGTCAATGTAAGAGGACTTTCTTTAGAGAAAACTCAACAATTAATAGATCTCATTACTGATTATGATATTGTGGCCTTACAAGAGCTACACACTATTCACCAAAAAACCATAAACCTTATTGAAGACAAATTGGATGCTTTATTTCTGATTCAAATTAACCTTTCTCAAACTGTTTCAGGAGTAGGTTTCATAATCAATAATAAAATTCTTCAAAATAATTGGAAACTACATGAAACTCCTAGTCATTTTAAAGGTAGATTGACACCTATTCAAATACATAAAACAAATCTAATTAATATTTATGCTCCAGCTACAGACATATATAAATTACAATATTATGAGAATCTCAGCAATTATTCCTCGGCTTTCAATCATGAAGACATAGTAATTTGTGGAGATTTTAATGCATGTAAAGAAAATATTGACAGATCAAATCTTAAAAAAAAAACAGACAACAAGTAAGATTACTCAATGACTTTATTTACAATAATAATATTGTAGATGCATTTCGTTATCTACACCCAAAAGTAATTAAATATACTTTTCAACTTCATAATACAAATATAAAATCCAGAATTGATCATTACTATGTACTTAAGAAGAATCAAAATAACATTTTAAAATGTGTTATTTCAGATATTATGGTAGCAGACCATAACATAATTACTCTAGAATACAAAACATATACTTTAGCAGCAGAGGGAGATAATCCTACAACTTTTTAGAAGCGTCGATTTAGCAATCTGAGGCCTCCTCGAAATTCTTAATAGAAGCCTCCATTCAGCAAAATAAAATTAATAAAAAACGACGCCACCCACCCCATGGATTTAATTTATGTACTTAACGATGAGTTATGAGTGACGAATCCTAATTTTACAGGCGATTTTTAGCAAACTGAGGCTTCCTCGAAATGCTTAATAGAAACCTCCATTGGGTAAAAATGACGCCAAACCTCGTTGTAATTCGCCCCCTCTGCTGCTATGGATTTAATTTATGTAGTTAACGATGAGATAACGATTAACAGACCAACTCTTTTTGCGTCTGATTTTGGTAAACTGAGTCTTCCTCGAAATGCTTAATAGAAGCCTCCATTGGGTAAAAAAACGACACCATTATGTCAAACAGCTCTCTCAAAAAAGACAACACACAAGATACAATTTTCATATATCAAGGGAGATAAATCCAAATGACAGAGTTATGTCGCGTGATTGAAATATAGTCCTATTACTGTCTATTACGATTAATTAATTTTCCGTTATGATGAAAACTGTTAGCTAACAGCTATATTATATTTTTAGTGTTTTATTAATATATTAAGTCTCATTTAAATACTGTGAAACACCTTTGACAAGTATTCAAGGGATTAAAATAACACACCGTGTGGATTGACGTTGCTGTATTAGCCACCTTATATACCATTTGAAAGATATAAAGCTTGTGGCTTTCAAAGGCCAATCTGACCGATCAAAAGTAACCAACGCCATTTGACACAGCGGCGTGGTTGTATTTTGTCAATCATGCAACCGGGTTAATTTTGTGGGTTGCTTTTGATTGGTTGGATTGGCCTTTGAAAATCACCCGACGTTCATAGGGTAAAGAAAGAACCCTATGAAACATGTATGAAAGACACAGCGGCCTAATAATAATAAATGAATGATAAACGCTCATCATAGGTTGTTATTTTTTTTTGAATTTTTTTTTCTTCAAATTAGAGCCAAATATTATAATAATAATGGATATCCAAGATGTAAATAATATAATTGTTGAAATTTCAAATTTGAAAAATAGCGGAATAGTATTATCTGAAAATCTAGACTGTGAACGCATTATATCAGAATATGAGCATATCGATGATCAATCAAAACGAGGTCGTTGCATTTTACCTAAGATGTATTCTCTGATATAAAGAATACAAGAATCAATTAATGTCTCATTGTATCGTAACGACGTTAATGTATTCATACAGTTATTTAGTATCGTTGAATCAATTAGACAGAAATTAGGGCAAGAGTACCAGATTAGATCCGAGATAGCCTCTAAAGTTCGTAACATTAAAAAATTGATAAATGACCCCCCCACGCGACCGCAATGACTGATCATACCTTCATGGGGGACACATACATACATACATACATACATACATACATACATACATACATACATACATACATACATACATACATACATACATACATACATACATACATACATACATACATACATACATACATACATACATACATACATACATACATACATACATACATACATATATACATACATACATACATACATACATACATACATACATACATACATACATACATACATACATACATACATACATACATACATACATACATACATACATATATACATACATGAAATTCTTATAGGTGGGGGATTCTTTTTTTTTTCGTTGTAAAGTCATGCAATACAACAAAGATTTTCACGATTTCATATTTGAAAATTCAGTGGGGTTTTACAATAATGATCGAAGAAGCATTAAGGACTAAATTAGCTCGAGAGAGATTGAATGCTATAAAAAAAAGTTTATTCCAATCAGCGACTCGCTACGTGAAAAATTGCAGCAGCGACAGTGTCTTCAGACTGATTTTACAGAAAGCTCTGAACAACTTTTTTCCCCTATAACTACAACAACGAAACAGGTAGTGTCAGCAATCTCTGAACAAGGAAAAATACAAGAAGAGACTTTTCTCCCAGTGATAGCAAAGATAGCAAAGAGATCTAAACAAACAAAAAAATCCTTACAAACACTTCCTGCCGATATAATAACTGCTGTAAGACAACGAGAACAACAAGAACGAGAACTTCAAGAAGAAGTTAAACGATTAGGTGATATTGATACTCTCCCGCGGGTTATTTCCTCCGGTGAAACACCGGAGGTTGAACAACAAGAACAAGGCGCTGTTGCAAGAGAAGACTATTCTCCCGAAAATATATTTACGGATGATGCGTTAAATATAATTAGAGGAATCAAAACAGACTCTGAATTGTCCGATTTTACTAAAGAAAATTTTAAAACAAATATTAGAGATAGCTATTTAAAAGACGACGAGTCTGGAAAGTTTATAAAAGACAAAAACACCTGAGCAAATAAGGTGTTTTTATCAAACCGCGGTAAAACTAAAATAGCAAAAGAAATACGCGAAGATTATAATACTTTTCTAGCCATGGTAAGGGGAGTTACACAACCACCACCAGGTTATACAGCAGACCCAATCCCCGGTGAAATACAAATAATGGCAGAAGCTGATTCTGAAAAAGGTATCACTAAAAAAAACAGGTAGTGGTTTAAACGTCAGCTGTCCTGGTAATGTTCTTAGTGATATATCACGATTAGAAGTACTCGTAGGAGGGAAACGGGCAGGAAATAACTCACCGGAAATAATTAATGAAGCAGCTGATATCTGCAGGAGGTTATTTCAAGGTGGCATCATAGATATTGCAACATATCGAGATTTCATTGACGAATTAGCGGAACATCACCATGGTGATAGCCATGGTGGTTATTATAGTGATTAAACTTCAAGAGTTTCCAATCGAACAAGAATTCAACACCAGTATTTTTTATAAGAATGATCATACACTACAACCATGATAAACCAACAAGCGTGTATGTGGTAAACTCACGATTGCCAGAATACCGAGCATACTATGGAGATGGACTCGGTGATACTATAATGGGATTATTTGCAAGAATGGCTCCAAAAGTAGCTCCGATAGCAAAACAACTATCAATGAAGGCCATTGATGTTATTAAAGATAAGGGTATTAGCGCTATTGGTGATCTTGCCGGGAAGGCGTTTTCAGCCGCGAAAGATAAATTAACAGCGTTAGTTCGACGTTGAAAGAAACCACAGTCATCAAGTGTTAGTAAAATAATAAATAACGCAGTAGATGAAAAACTAGCATCATTGGCGACTTCGTTGTTGAAATCCAATCAAAGATTTTTCGATCAGGATAATATAACGGCAAATATGATAGCGGGAAGTGGCTTAAAAAAAATCACGACGACGATTTAGACCGGCAGATATATATAATAAAAAATGTTCAAACGGGTACCTGATAGCGCATTTGATATGGATGCCCCAGTACTGAAAGATGATTCTGTACGTGATTATCAACTTTATTCTTATCACGCGGTGCAACCTGATCTTCGAGGAAGAATTGAACTTCAAGTTCATGATACCAGTAAATACTTTTTGCCATGTGAAGCCTTTATCGAAATCGAAGGTGAACTTCTACAAGCAGATGATACACCATATGCAAATGACCCAACTATCCGAGTTGGTTTTGTTAACAATGGCATCATGGCGTTATTTGAAAGTGCAAGATATCTCATTGATGGAAGAGAAATCGAATCTATTGAGCGTGAAGTTGATATTGCTACGGGAATAATCGGGTTAGCAAGATATTCCGATAACTATACAAGATCAGCGGGTCCGTCTATGATGTTCGCGAAGGATATTACTGATAACGCTGTACACGTCCAGTATTCTAGAAAAGCAACACAAGCTACTGCAGTTGATCCAGCACCAGCCGGGTATGTAAGACCACCTGGTACATTTGATGTCATCAATAATATTCCTAATTACAACCTAGGATTTGCAACACGAGTAGCAACGTTGCAGGGACAACATCGACGGTTTTCATGTGCGATTCCGTTGCATCACATATTTGGATTTTGTAGAAACGTCAGAAAAGTTATCTATGGAGCAAAGCATACGGTAGCATTAGTGAGAAAGGGTACTGATGATAATGCAATCTGGCGCACTGGCGGCGCTGCGGGTAAAGTCGTTTTATCAAAACTATCACTATGGATGCCAGTGTTGACTCCGTCGTTGTCAACAGAAGGACGATTACTATCATTTATGGATCAAGGAGGAAAGTCATTGTTGAGTTGGTTATCAGTGTCCACAGATACGATGGATTCTAATATTGATGGTAGACTTATATGGCATCTAGCTTCAAAACAGGGTATTTCAGCTCCACGTCACATATTTGCTGCGCTACAGAATACTGCGCGATTAAATAATCAGGAACGTTCCCATATGATATTTGATCAAATTGGATGTAATGAAGTCTCACTGAGAATAAATGGACAGCAAGAACCATCTGAGGATATACAACTTAATTATGAAAACAATCACGTTGCACGAGTTTATCATAACCTATTGTCGTATATGGGACGCGATCAAAATGTTGATACTGGTCTACAAATATCTCAGTTGGATTTTAAAAATCTGTATCCAATTAGCAGCAGAGAGGGTGAACAGACCACGTTTTCAAGCAAAATTAAGGCTTACAGATCATGTTTTCGAGCAAAATATGGCCTACAGACCACGTTTTCAAGCAAAATATAAGACTTCCAACAAAATCTCATTTAACCAAAAAAAAAGTCTCCATTTTGCAAAAACGGAGATTTTACGATTTTTTAATCAATTTTGCTCGCAACGATGTGGTCATCCACCCTCTCTGCTGCTAATGTTTTCAGTTCTGGGTTAATAATTCTTTTACGATTTTAACCGAATATTTGATCAAGTCCGATACGATATCGTGTCCTAGGATCATGTAGATTTATTGTTGCGAATCCGTGCGGAGTCGACTGAGCATGACTAAAGAAATTTCTAAATTGATTGAAGTCCATATCAGAACACCATGTCTGCCATATATTTCTAAGAGTATGAGTATCAACTCCGTTGAATACAGCAAGAATATTGCAGTTATCTCTGATGACTTTTGGAACCTGAGTGTAGCGTTGAGTGACATATATCACGTCAGTGTTTTTGTGACGCCCCCGGGAAAAGATCCTAGCAGGATTTTTTTGTTTATCCAACATTATATCGTCGTATACGACTAAATTGTTAATATCTCCATCAATATCATCAATACTCGGTGCTTCATCGATATCGGTTATAAAATCAATGGCGTTCTCACCTTTAATTTCTGATGCATTCTCGTTAAAATCTTTTAGCACTTCATAACATCGTTGATCATCTACGCTAGGGGCAATTAAATACAACTTATCCCACTTCATCCATCTCATTATGAAATTGAGCAACAATTGCGTTTTACCGGATCCAGATGGCCCGATTATAATCCTCCGGATAGAGTTTGGTAGCGCTGCATGATGCTTAATTGGTTCTCTTGTTTTAGTCGCCGAAAAATCAATTATATCCATATCTCTATACATAAATTATGGATCTATATTGTATGAAGTGTAAAACGCGTACTGGCACAGATGACTTGACGACGGTTACAACTAAAAATAACCGATCAGCGCTTTCTGGTAAATGCGTACAATGTGGTACAAAGAAATTTAGATTTATTTCTATGAAATCCGATTTTAAAAAAAACGAGGAGGTGATATCGCAGCCAAATTGGCAAAGCTCCCTGGAACCCCATGGGCAAAGTACCCGGGAGAAAAGCACCTTCCAGGATATAGCTACTGTGGACCGGGAACCAGACTTGATATCAGACTCAATAATCAAAATCAACCCAACCCCGGTGAAGAACCAATAAACTCCATTGATAAGGCCTGTCACCTTCATGATGTTGCTTATAAGAGCAGCAATCTGCAACACAGGCATCTCGCAGATGTGAAATTAATTCATGCGTTAAATGCTATTCCTGATAAATCCTTCAAAGAAAAATTGGCTTCCTTTTTAATAAAATCGGCTATGAAAAGTAAATTGATGTTAGGTGCCGGTAATTAATAATATGGAATCAATTTATTATTCCCCAAGAGGATACTGGAGGGGTAAATCAGCAGTCCATAAACTCGCTAGCGCTGCAAAAGTGAAAAAAACCACTGCGGCTAATTGGTTATACAAACAGGCACTATGGCAAATTTATCTACCACCGCCAAAACAAATTCAATTCTCGCATTTTGATGTGACCGCTCCTAATGAAGTTCATCAGGCTGATATATTATTTCTGCCACATGATCGTGGTTACAAATACGCGTTAACCGTAGTTGATATTGCGAGTCGATACAAAGAAGCAGAGCCGCTGAAAACAAAATCAGCCACTGAAGTTGCTTCTGCATTTGAGAGGATTTATCGACGAGGTCCTCTGCACTGGCCAAATCTATTGCAGGTTGATCCTGGCAAGGAATTTCAGGGTGCAGTGTTATCTACAATGAAATATCACAATGTCACCATCAGACGGGGGCATACTGCGCTACATCGCGATCAGGCCATTGTAGAACGATTTAATCGGACGATTGCTGAGCGGTTATTTGGATATCAATACGCAAAAGAATTCATCCAAGAAAAAAGATCCCGTGAATGGGTCAAAAGGTTACCAGCTGTGATTACCGCACTGAATAATGAGATTACTAGAACAATCAACATGAAACCTAGCAACGCTATTAAAAAGAAGTCTATACCCGTACAACCACAAAAAGATTTCTCTAGAAACGCTAGCGTTTCCGAACCAATTCTTGGTAGTAATGTCACTGTGAGATACTTATACGAACCAGGAGAGCTTGAAGGTGGCAGAAAAAGGGCTACCGATCCTATTTGGAGTGTTACTGCACACAAGATATCTACTATAACACGATCAACTGGTAGACCAGCAATCTATAAACTGGATTCAACTGCTCCTCAGCGAGGGTTTACTCGACAACAACTACAAGTGATTCCTGACGATACTCAATTGCCACCGCATGGTCTTAACTAGCGCCGTTGCGTCTATTGCACTCAAGACAAGTTAACATCACATTATTTCTGACATGACCGAGACTGTTATTTTTTCTGTCTACGGTGAATTGGCGAGGATCCTTATCAGAATACTGCCAACGCATTATACAATTGCAACTCGCGCAGTGATTATTCTGTTGTTTCTTCAGCGTAATTATTAATTCAGCATCAATATCAAATTCTCGTTGTTTTTTTTGTCCTGTTGTTTGTAACCGGAGAGTTTTTTATTAATGATGCTAACATCAATATCATCCATTGTTGTGTCATTATCATCGAAAACAACTCTTCGAAGTTGATTTATTTTTCGTACTCTGGATACTGCGAGATAGACTAAATTCGACCATTCTATGCGATTATCTACCATCCAAACAATTGTATCCGATATAGTCAATCCCTGTGAAGAGTGTATTGTTGCTGCGTATCCTAGCGTCCACGGGGATTTATTAGCACGCAATGCATCTTCAACGACGCTGATATCAACCAACACAATATCATTTAATACGAGAATTTGTTTTTCACTCTGTCCTGGAATATCAACTTCGATATCCTGTTTTCGTGTATCCGATGGTCTATAACATAACGGTACTGGAAGCGTTGCAAATTTTTCTTTATGCAATTCAAATAACCTCATCTGAAGTGTGTCCCTGACTATTTTTCTACTTGCAATTATCAAATCATTTGGTCTCCATGTTTCCCAGAAATCATTCATTGGAGTTTCTGAAATCACTTCACGCGCTATTTCGCATTGGATTTTATCCGGTTGTAATCTAATTAGCGCTTTGAATTCTCGTAATCGTTCATCAATTGATCTATAATCAGTGGTAATTTCTTCATAATAGTCTACAAAACCCCTTAGCCATTCATGTGGAGATGCACCGACAAATGGTGGTGGTTGGCCGTGATCACCGCACATGACGACTTTTGTGTTTTTGTTTAACAACCATTCAAGAAATGTTTGTAATACATCTAATGACACTGTGCATATTTCATCCCAAATGATGATTTCAGGAATGAATTTATCACCCATTCGATCAGGAGTCCATTTGTCACCCTTCCATCGAAAGAAACTATGGTAAGTACAGGCATTTACCCCTCGCTGTATCATCTCTCTGGCGAGTCTGTGAGTTGGTGTTAGCACAATCATGGTTGATCGACGAAATAATTCAATTGCACGAGTTGTCTTTCCTGACCCACCACAACCGTTTAAATAAACTGTCTTATATCTACATATCGGATCAGATACCGGTGGTGCATTAGAGAATTCTGATTGAATTTCAATACGGTTATATGAAATATATTTATCATCCATGGTAACGTCTGCGGATTCACAATACTCATGTAGCATCTCCTTTTTAAATCGCCAACGCCCCCAATTTTCTTCGGGATCTGTGAATGCCGATACAGCTGATTTGTACTTATTGTGTATATACATCGAATCAGTGGCTACTCTAACCGCGGTATCTGGAAATCTATTTATCATCGAAAATAGATTAATACAAGCATAGGCTAGCATAGAACCTCTCAAATGTGTATACTGGGGATTATATCCATCACAGTAGGTAACAACCGTACCTAATTTCTCACCATTGGATAGAAAAGCATCCTTACGGGATACAAGTTTTCCCTGTTTCATTAAATCCGCTACAATAAAATCGTATTCAGCGACGTCTATGATCAACCGCGAAGAATATTTTGCATTGTCGTATCGTCCACCCTGGGTAAATTTACCGATTATTCTTCGTCCAAAATCTTTTGCTTGTTCTTTTTTACTTTCAAATAACCTCTTAGACCAATTCATGATTTGTTCTTCATTGAAATCTGGACACTGTTTTCGTAGTTCGCTGATTATTCTATCTAGATCGGGTTGTGGTAGCCAAACTTCTTTCTGAGCTCGATAGCATATAATAGCCTCGGAAACAATCAACGATATTAGCATACCACAATCAATCATATATCGTAGTAACACTATTGGCATCCAGGCCTTTTCAGATAGGTGTCTACCGAGCCAAACATAACTACACGGATGTAACCCTGTAGCGAATTCGAATGATATCACACGAGCGAATCCGGTTAAATCAAAATCAGGCAATGGACCATTAATCGCAACACGAGTCATTTCATGCGTGGGGTGTCCAAATCGTTTAAAGTACTCAGAGCATTCCCCATACCCGAGAAAACTTCCGGGATAACACGCGGCTATATCAATTGAAATCATACCATCACGTGAGTATTTCGTATTCCACAGTCCTCCATGACCGAATTCGACGCAACTCAATTTAACATCCTCGAGAAAATCACTTCGTGTTGGACGCCATGAGTTTTTTTCTCTTGCAAAGTGAGCTACCACTGATGGAATAGTAAAACTACCCGTGAGTAGTTTTTCATGGAAACTCTCCGGTGAAAACTCATTAGCGATTTTTCTCATTCTGTTATCTAATTCTTCAACGCGATATAATTCACCATTTGGTCTTACAAATTGATCGAATCCTATTTCGGGATCTTCATCACTTCTAAGTAACCACACTGACACAGGGTCCTCTTTACACAACTCATGAATAGCATCGAATAATTTCTCTTCATAGAAAACATCCCCGGAAAATTCCTTAGGGATATATCTCACAGTTCGTTCTCGTGGAAATAGTGTTACTGCAGGTGTCCACGCGTGTTTGTTATGATCAATAATTTCAATTGGAGCTCCTCGCGATTGATATTTCGGTTCGTATAAAACCTCTCCGGTTATTGTCGTTACTGATATTGGGAATTTTAATGATGCTTCTAATTTAGCTATATCAGAAATCTTTGCACCGTGCTGTTTTACCGTTAATTCCCACTCGGTTATTTTTTTTCGTCTTAGATCAGTTAGTTTATTCCCCCGGGACGCATTTGTGAAGTGTTCTATTATTCGTTCTGCTACACAATTAAGCCCTGACGAATATTTCATGGGTGCTAGTTTTGCAATATCGGGTTTATCATTTAACGGATATATCCCATAAACCATTGCTGTTACGGGATAAGATCTTTCGTAGTATGGTTTGTCAATGCCGGTTAGAATTCCTGGTTTTGAATCTCTACTCACAATGACAGCTTTTTTATTCTTGAGGATTGGTTCAAATTTATCCCTAATAATCCATTTGCCATCGACTTCGATAATGAATTTTATTCGGAAAAAATACTTTTTTTCCCCAACACGTGAAATTATCACTGCTGCTTTTTCATCAGTCATGGTAGCATCAACAACACCATCAATTCGAAATGTTGACCAACAATAGGATGCTCCATCACGCTTGAATTCATTAAAACAGTCTCTGATTTTACTAATCATGGCTTTATCAAGAATTGTATTCTTTGGTGTATCAGAGACTATATCGAGATTGAATTGAGCATCTTTCCAGGGTAATCTCTTGGACGTTTTTTTTGGTTTATCGAGATTAAATTTAGGATTAATCTTCAATAATCTCTTAAACTCTTTCATGTTTCCGTCTATTAAACGTTTTTTGGGTTTATCGAGATTAAATTTAGGATTAATTTTGTTACGTTTTTTGGGTTTATCGAGATTAAATTTAGGATTGATTTTCAATAATCTCTTAAACTCTTTCATGTTTCCGTCTCTTGGACGTTTGTTACGTTTTTTGGGTCTATCGAGATTAAATCTAGGATTGATTTTCAATAATCTCTTAAACTCTTTCATGTTTCCGTCTCTTGGACGTTTGTTACGTTTTTTGGGTCTATCGAGATTAAATCTAGGATTGATTTTCAATAATCTCTTAAACTCTTTCATATTTTCGTCTATTGGACGTTTTTTGGGTCTATCGAGATTAAATTTAGGATTAATCTTCAATAATCTTTTAAACTCCTTATCAGTATTGAATTCAGCATTTTTCGAAGGCGTTCTCCTTAATTCCCTCATGCTATAATTAAAACAAGCATTTAAATGAAGAATTTTTATATAATGAATCACTGTAAGTGGCTTATGATTGGATCAATAACCCCGTGTAACAAATCATGCAGAAATGAATTCTGTGGGTATCATATGCAAAGCTTTCGTCGTGGAAGCCTTGGTCCGTTACCCTGCATACGATGTGGGGTTGGGGTCAGGGGGAAATCTCAGTTGTGTTTGAATTGCGGTGGAAAGCGATACAGGGAGTTGAAGCGTTATTATGATAAAAGAATAAAAAATGTACAATCAGAAATTATGACCCTGACACTGATAAAGTCCCTGACCTTGACTCTGTCAAGGACAAAGTCAAGGATAAAATCATAAGAACCCCTCAAGACTACATCGAAAGATTTTCCAGTGATGTAATCATTAAACCAAACAATGAATTAGATAAACAATAGTATTATGTATACGAATGAACCAAGAATTCAGACAACACCCTGTGATCACAAATTATGAAGCATCTAGTGATGGTGTTGTAAGAAACCGCAGACTGAAGAAACCAGTTGGTGCTGACAATGGTATGGGGTATTTGGTGTTCACTGTTAAGGGAAAGAAAACTTATCGCAATCATCGTTTCGTGTATGAATGCTTTTATGGATTGATCGAGGATGATTTTGTTATTGATCATATCGATTCTAATCCAAAGAACAATTCTTTATCAAATCTGCAGGCTATCACACAAAGTGAGAATACCAAACGAGGAGAGACTGGAAAATGCTCAAAAAAAGCGAGACCAGTAAAATCTTTGAATACAATAACTAACGAAGAAAAAATATTTCAATCAATATATGAAGCCGGCAAGTATTTCGATATTTGTAGAGCCTCAGTACGATTCGTTGCAGAGGGGATTTATCGATCTGCGATTTCAAAAAAGACGGGACAGAAAATTCGATTTAGTTATGCTAATGCGTCATAATTTTCATTTAGAGATATGTCATTGTTATAGAATAATGAATTCTGAAAACATGAACAGCATTATATCCGAGATTTTAAAATTGAAAGGTTGGGATATTGAACTATCAGATGGGTTAAATCCTGATCAAATCATGTCTGATTTTCAGGATATAGAATACGGAGTTAAGAACAATAAATATATGCTGCCAAAGCAATACGCGCTCATTAAAAGAATTCAGAATTCTATTCGGGACTCTCTTGCATTCTCCAGTGACGTAAGTGTGTTCGCTCCGTTATATACTATCGCAGAACGAATACAAAAAGAATTAGGTAACGAATACGAATTGAAAAAGGAGGTTAATTCTAAAATTAGAAACCTACGGGCGTTAATTCAAGAAAATGAACAATTTTGATTGACCATTTATCATTATTTGATTGTGACCGTCCCTCATAGAGATTTTAATTTTTTTTAGCATTTTTTGATTGACAATGTCAAAATCAGTGAATAAAAAATATTTCACACTGAATAAAAATTGATGGACGGTTCAGATTGATCAATAAAAACAACAATGTGGAAAATGTCAGTATTAATTATTTTTATAGCAATTATGACACTTTCCACATACCTGATAGAAGGTGTCTCACGATGACATAACACTTCCACGGTGGTATTAAAACTCATCCGACATGTCATAAAATGTTGAAAGTGTGGTATTAATTATTTTTATAGCAATTATGACACTTTCAACATCAATGATAACGCCCTTAACACTTCCACGATGGTGTTAGGTGGGGATTGAAAAATTGTTTTGCAATTGAAAAATTGTTTCTGATTTCAAATAATGGTCAATGAAGCATTAACAACCCGATTGGCTCGTGAACGACTGGATGCAATTAAGAGATTTGTACCAATTCGTGACTCTGTACGGAATAAACTACAACAACGACAGAGTCTTCAGACTGATTTTGCTGCGGGATCTGAAGAATTGTTTAAACCAGTAACCACAGCAACGAAGGAGATAGTGTCAACAATCTCTGAACAAGGAAAAAAACAAGAAGAGACTTTTCTCCCTGTGTTAGAAAAAATAGCAAAAAGAACTAAACAAACAAAAAAATCCTTGCAATCACTTCCTCAGGATATATCAACCGCTTCGGAACGAAAATTTAAAGGATTTCGGGAAGAACTAGTTAGTGGACTACCTAAATCAATTATATTTACCGATAGCGCTAAACAACGAATTATCAACGAGGATATAGACAATTTAGGTGAATTTGCTGCTAACAGCTATGATTCACAAGAGAAGTTTTTCAAGGACAATTATACGAATTATATAATGTCACATAATGAATGGGCTGATATAGTGTATGAAATAAATACTGGGAGTTTAGATAGAAGGATGAAGGAATACAGAGACTTCAAGAGAAAATTTCGATTCCAAATAAGACAGCAAAAACAAGACCCATACGATAAGGAGGAATTTCTGGGGAGTGGTCTAGTTGGAAACTCTTCGGGTTTCTGTCCTGGTAGTGTTCTCAGTGATATATCACGATTAGAAGTTCTTGTGGGAGGGTTCCGAGCTGGAAATAACTCACCGGAAATAATGAAGCAGCTGATATCTGTAGACGATTATTTCAGGGTGGTATCATGGATATCAGCACATATCGAGATTTCATTGGCGAGTTAGTGGAAAGTGGGTATCATAGTGACTGAATTGAAAAGTCAATTGATTAGATAAATAACAATTGAAAAATTGTTTCTGATTTCAAATAATGATCATACACTACAATCATGATAAACCAACCCCCGTCTACGTAGTTAATTCACGGTTTCCGGTTTATAGAGCATACTACGGAGATGGTTTAGGTAATACCATTGCAGGGTTATTTGCGAGAATGGCTCCAAAAGTGATGCCGTTGGCTAAACAATTAGGAATGAAAGCAATTGATGTTATTCGTGATAAGGGTATTGGTGCTGTTGGAGATCTTGCGGGAAAAGCGTTTTCAACTGCGAAGAATAAATTAACATCATTAGTGAAATCACGGATGAAATCCAAAGGATTTTCAAAACCGTTACCGTCTACAGCGGAAATGCCTGCAAGTGTTAGTAGAATTATAAATAACGCAGTAGATGAAAAATTAGCGCAATTGGTGACTCCCTTGATAAATCAAGGACACCAAAATAACATGATAGCAAACATGATAGCGGGAAGTGGCTTTAAAAAAACACGACGATGAAAATTGTTTATGATTTAGACTCTGATAAATAGAATAAAATGTTCAAAAGGTCACCTGATCCAGCGTTTGATATGGATGCCCCAGTTGGCAAGGATGATTCTGTACGCGATTTTCAATTTTATTCTTATCATGCAGTACAACCAGATCTCCGATCGCGAATTGAACTTCAGGTTCATGATACCAGTAAATATTTTCTACCGTGTGAGGCATTTATTGAAGTAGAAGGAGAACTTGTAACAAATGATGCTGCTCATGATGATCCACCATATGCAGATAACGCAAATGTCCGAGTTGGTTTTGTTAATAACGGCATAATGGCGTTATTTGAAAGCGCTAGATATCTCATTGATGGAAAAGAAATTGAATCCATTGACCGTGAAGTTGATGTGGCTACAACAATCATAGGGTTAGCGAGATATTCTGATGATTATACAAGATCGGCTGGTCCGTCTATGATGTTTGCAAAGGATACCTCTGATAACGCTGACCACCTTCAATTCATTAAAGTGTTAACAGCAAGAGATAATGCAGAAGCCGATCAACAGGAAGCAGCTAATCCAGAACGTCGAACTAGACCCGGAGCTGCGTTTGATATTCTCGGAGGCGTTAATGGTAATCTCAATTTAGGATTTGCAACACGCGTAGCAACGTTGCATGGACAGCGTCGACGATTTTCATGTGCGATTCCACTGCATCATATTTTCGGATTCTGTAGAAATGTTAGAAAAGTTATTTATGGAGCTAAACACACAGTAGCGCTTGTACGAAAGGGTACTGATGATGATGCAATCTGGCGTAATGCTGGGGTTGCTGCCGGTAAAGTTATTTTAACAAAACTATCATTATGGATGCCAGTGTTAACTCCATCAATCACAGAAGAACAGCGACTACTATCATTTATGGATCAAGGAGGAAAGTCGTTGTTGAGTTGGTTATCAGTGACCACGGATATTAAACTGAGTAATGTTGATGGTACATTCACATGGCACCTGGCATCAAAACAAGGTGTTTCAGCTCCACGTCAGATATTTATTGCGTTACAGAATAATGCGCGAGTTGGCAATCAAGAACGAAGTCATATGATATTTGATCAGTTAGGTGTTAATGAAGTCTCGCTGAGAATAAACGGACAGCAGGAACCATCCGAGGATATACAACTTGATTACGGTCAAAATCATATTGCACGTGTCTATCATAACCTGTTGTCATTTATGGCACGTGATCTAAATGTGGATACTGGTTTGCAAATATCACAATTGGATTTTAAAAGCCTCTATCCGATTTATTACTTTTCACTGGAACATCTTGATTTGATGAGACAATCTGTTGTTGATATACACTTTAGAGCCCGTGTAACCCGCCCGACTGGTCCACCAGTTGGTGGGGTACCCCCTATCCTTATCCCGAATTATAGAGCGGTTGCTGTCATTCTCAGTGATAAATCAATGCTACTTGAAGGTGTTGGTGGAAGAATGAGAGTGGTAGATGCACCAGTAGAAAACATGTAATTGAAACTGTAAACGATTTAGAATCAATCAATTATGTATAATGTCATATAGTAATATTAGTGTTGCGTTAACTCCTGGTCAAATCAAAAAATTGCAATCGGAATCAGCTAAAAAATGCGGAACCACAATCACGTTGAAACCCAACCAAATGACTGGTGGTGCAAATAAACTATCGCTGACAACTCGTCAGGTGAAACATTTCAATGATGCACTAGTAGCAAAAAAGGGTGTTCAGATTACTCTTTCTGCGGCTGCTATCAAAAATATGATTAAAACAGGCGGTATATTTCCGTTGTTAGCTGCGATTCCAGCATTGATTGCAGCAGCAGCCCCAGCGGTGGCTAAAGCGGCAGCGTTAGGAGCTGTTGGTACTGCAGCAGGAATGGCGTTGAAAAAGGCAACTGGACAAGGATATAAAAAAAGGGAAAGGGTCTAAGACTACCAGGAACCCCGTATTCATGGTACAGCGGAAAAGGCCTGAGACTACCAGGAACCCCGTATTCATGGTACAGCGGGAGATCCGTTCACGGATCCGGCCTGAGACTACCAGGAACGGTTTATTAATTGAGGAATCTTCGATTGGAAATCCTTCAGATTTCACGCCAATGTCCAATTTTGATTTAATGGATGCTGCTAAAAAACTAGCGATTAAAAATTTCAGAGGTGTTTTTATGAAAGATCAGTTGCCGACACAACCCAACAGTGTTGAAACCGGTATCATTAATCTCGATAACAGCACCGGACCCGGAACTCACTGGGTTGCATACGCTATTGATCCACGTGGGATTGTTTATTTCGATTCATATGGATTAGCCCCACCAAAAGAGTTTATGCGTTATATAAAAACCCTTCCAATGAAGACTTGGTATTCTACGCTACCAACACAACAAATGAATGATCCACCAATATGCGACAGCGAAGTATTAAATGTCCTTGACGCTATTTCTAACCCAAGGGGAAAACCACCACATGTTGTCGTAAATGACTACACTAGTAATCGCTGGCGAAAATCGAAGATTTTTCAACGGAGTCGTCAAAAACGATTTTAGAGAGAGAAAGAGTTTTACAATAACAATGATTGATATTTGGGGAAGACTTCTGAAACCTAAACCCGATGACACTGCAACCCTTGATTCTATCAAGGATGTAAAAAAACTAATCGAAGATGAAATAGCTGAGACGTTGAATCTAACAAGTGTTGATCCCGGGGAAATAGTTGTATTTCAAGACAAACAGGGTAAATTGAAAACTAGTAATGTGTCGTTGGATGATATTTTAGTTAAACAACAAAACGCAATCGAGGATACTATCGCGTTATTTTCCGATCAGGGTAAATTGAAAACTAGTAATGTGTCGTTGGATGATATTTTAGTTAAACAACGAAACGCAATCGAGAACACCGTTGCGTTATTTTCCGATCAGGGTAAATTGAAAACTAGTAATGTGTCGTTGGATGATATTTTAGTTAAACAACGAAACGCAATCGAGGATACTATCGCGTTATTTTCCGATCAGGGTAAACTCAAACCGGGTGTACTTTTTTCGACGATTACAGATCGATTTAAAACTCTCAACGATTCTGCGTTGGAACTAGCAGCACTTCAATCTAAAACCGAAGAACACATAAAACAGTTTACCTCATTTCGTAGAAATATCATTGATAAATTTATTGGAACTACATTCGATAAAATTGAAATAAAACTCCCTGATATTAAAAAATCCATCGATGAGACGAAAAACTTCATCGAAGCCATCGAAACTGATTTACCGAGGATAATAACAATCATTGAAAAAACAAAAATTCCTCATGAGAAAACCAATAACGTAGTATACACTATCCAACACGGATCATTTGAGTGGACACCTACAAACAACAAATTAGATATCACTGCAACCGTCAAGGGTATTTATCGATTAACACTAGTAACACCATTGTCTCAATTTAATATTTCATCATCCAGTTCATCCGGGGTCAATAATACGATTTCAACGATCATCGACAAGAATACAACTGAACAGTTCACTATAACATCTACTGATAAAAATTTGGTTAGGGTCTCAACAACATGGTATGTGGAATTCGTAGCGGATTTAAGTAAATAACTAAATTGAAAGGATTTCACAATTGAAAACGCTAGCGTTTATAAAATAAAAATGATTTCATCAACACAATGTCGCTATGATCAGGTCAGAGAATTTCAGACTAGACTCAAAACCCTCGCCGAGGAGTATCAAATAAAAATAAAAAAATACCGAAAAAGAATCACCGTAATTGATGTTATTGTGTACTCGGTGTCAAGCGTTCTCACTGGCGCAGGAATAATACTTGCATCGGTTACAATGATTGCCCCGGTCGTAGTTCCAATTTGCATTTCTGCGGTGGCTACAATCGCGGGTATATCAACCGGGATAGCAAAAAGGATATCATCATGCAGCCAGAGTAAACTGCAGGATTACTTAATTCAATTTCATATTGTATCAACCGCATATTCGCAGTTATCCCTGATGATATCGTCGTCACTCGATAATACAATTATATCAGATAGTGAATTCTCAGCGATGGTCAGTATTTTTTATTCCGCGATATCGAAATTAGAGCGACAACATGAATATAATAACAATGACAACACCGATGGAATTAGAAAACACGAACCCGAAAACCAAAATGATCTCAATAATCTCAACCATACCAGATTGTGAGTTCTCAGTGATGGTCAGTATTTATGATTCCGCGATATCAAAATTAGAAATACATCATGAGTATAATAACAATGACAACACCGATGGAATTACTTCAACAAATAGTGGAGAACACGAACCCAGTACAAACAAGCATGATATCAATAACATCAACGAAACCCGAGTTTAGTGTGAATTTCCCTAGCCCAGTCCCCGTGAAGGAGATAGCGCTAGCAAAACTACGAGTGTATCACAGTTGGCCTAATATCAGATCGGTAGCATTTGGTGGTCAACAACCGAATAATTCTTTGGTGTTTGCAAATAAGAATAAAGACGACGGGACTCCAGACTGGAACGTTGTTTCAATACCAACAGGGTCATACCAAATTGAACAAATCAATGCTGAATTAGCGCGTAGAATAAAATCAATCACTGGAAAAGAATCGAAAATCGCTATAACAGTTCATGAGCCGACGCTATCATCTGCCATTGAAATAAGCACAGAAGGATACGTCGTAGATATCTATCAGAGTTCTATTAGAACCGTACTAGGATGGCCTGAATTACCACCAGGGGGAAAAACCGTTGATTTACCCGAACCACAAAAAAATGATTATATCACCGACAGAATAAAACCTGATAATCCAATAAAATGTTATAAAGATCACGAGATTACTACAGATTTTTTTGATATCCTTAACGATATAGATGGAAGAGGGGAATTTCTTATTGTTAACGAACTTAAAACCGATGACAATTTCACAGCAATGAATAATGATTTTTCACTGTTGTTAATATCTCTTAAATCCGGTTCTCTCACCCGAGATGAATTTATCAGCGTCGTAGAAACATGCAATAAAATTATCGACGATATGGAAAAATTTAACCTAACAATTATTCAGGATATATTAGATGACAATAAACCCCTATCGAGAACAACATTTGCATCAAACTTTAATATCCCCGTCAAGGATATCCCAACATTTAAACTACCGGGATATAACGTACCGGAACTAAAAAAACTTCTCAGTGACACCATCGATGTTGGTTTTAAAATAATTCATGATGCATGGAAAAAAACAGCATCACCGGAAATAAAAATCCTCAAACATAATAATGACCCAGACGGTGGCGGTAGGCATATCGCTCCGTTCAACGTGAATATTTCATCGGTGATTGCGCTCAATTTAGTATGCGATGTTATCGAAGGAAGCTATCAGATTAATCTCGAACGATCAAATCAAGCTCAGCAGGGATATATTCTTTATTCGTTTTCACCAACAGCTCCTCCAGGATTTTTAATAATTGAGTCTCCGGTTAATCCAGTCTATATGCGGTGTCATAATGATTCATTAACAAGAATTAATTTCAAACTCATAGATCAGTCCAATAATCTAATTGATCTACAAGAAGAGGTGTTAGCGATTAGTCTGTTTGTGAAATCCTAAGGACTCGATCAAATCATTTATTATTTTTTGTTAACCCAGAACTGAAAACTTTAGCAGCAGAGAGGGTGGATGACCACATCGTTGCGAGCAAAATTGATTAAAAAATCGTAAAATCTCCGTTTTTGCAAAATGGAGACTTTTTTTTTGGTTAAATGAGATTTTGTTGGAAGTCTTATATTTTGCTTGAAAACGTGGTCTGTAGGCCATATTTTGCTCGAAAACATGATCTGTAAGCCTTAATTTTGCTTGAAAACGTGGTCTGTTCACCCTCTCTGCTGCTCAATTTATTACTTTTCGCTGGAACATCTCGATTTAACAAGGCAATCCGTCGTTGATATACATTTTCGAGCTCGTGTAACCCGTCCTGGTGGTATTGCTAATTACAGAGCAGTTGCTGTCATTCTCAGTGATAAATCAATGATACTCGAAGGTGTTGGTGGACGAATGAGAATCATTGATGCGCCGGTGGAAAATATGTAATTGAAACTTTATAGCAATTAGATCAATCTGTGTTTGTATAATGCCGTATAGTAATATCAATGTCACGTTGACACCTGGTCAGTTAAAAAAATTACAATCCAAATCAGCTAAGCAATGTGGAACCACAATAACACTGAAACCTAATCAAATGAATGGAGGGACAAATAAATTGTCACTGACAACTCGTCAAGTGAAACATTCCAATGACGCACTTGTAGCAAAAAAAGTTGTTCAGATTACTCTTTCTGCAACTGCGATTAAAAACATGATAAAAACCGGTGGTATATTCCCGCTGTTAGCTGCAATTCCAGCGCTGATTGCTGCGGCCGCCCCAGCGGTAGCTAAAGCGGCAGCGTTAGGGGCTGTTGATACCGCGGCAGGAATGGCACTAAAGAAAGCAACGGGAAAGGGGTATAAAAAAAAGGGAAAGGGTCTAAGACTACCAGGAACTCCACACACGTGGTACAAAGGAAGCGGCTTGAGAATCCCAGGAACGGTTTACTAGTTCCCATGTCTAATTTTGATTTAATTGATGCCGCTAAAAAACTTGCAATTAAAAACTTCAGAGGTGTTTTTATGAAAGATCAGTTACCGGCACAACCCAATGATGTTGAAACCGGTATTATTAATCTAGATAACAGCTCCGGACCTGGAACCCACTGGGTTGGATACGATTGATCCACGTGGGATTATTTATTTTGACTCATATGGATTAGCGCCTCCGAAGGAATTTATGCGTTATATTGGAAATAAAAATCCAAAAAGATTTTCAGTTTGGTGTTCTACGTTACCAACACAAACGATGATTGATCCACCAATATGTGGCCATGAAGTATTAAATGTCCTTGATGCCATTTCACTGGAATCAAAGATTCCTCAATCAAAACCACCTCATATAGTTGTGAATGAGTATACTAGCAGTCGCTGGATTTAAACAGAAAAAAAGATTTCTACAATAACAATGATTGATATTTGGGGACGATCTTTATCAGCGCTGAAGAAACCAGAACCTAATGGTGATAAAATCCTTGATAAAATCAAGGGTGTAAAAAAACTTGTCGAAATGAAATAGCTGAAAAGTTGAACTTAGCAAGTGTTGATCCAGGTGAAATAGTTATATTTCAAGATCGTCTGGGTAAATTGAAAACTAGTAATGTTTCTCTTGATGATATTTTAGTTAAACAACGAGACGCAACAGAGAATACTATCGCGCTATTTTCCGATCAGGGTAAACTCAAACCGGGTGTAATTATTTCAACAATTACAGATAAAATTTTATCACTCGATAACAATCATATATCTGTTACGAATTTATTAAAAACATTCAACGATAAATATGATGATCATAAAATTAAATTTAATCAACTTCAACAAGATATCATTAACAACAACAAAATAACTTCTTTGACGTTCCACGTGTGACCACACCAAAACTCATAGAGATAAAAGATTCTATGTTGGAATTTGCAGCATTTCAATCCAAATATGCAGACCATGTTGATAAGTTTACATCATTTCGCAAAAATATCATCGAGAAATTTTTTGTAACCACGCTGGATAAAAATGATATAAAACTTCCTGATATTAAAAAATCCATCGATGAGATGAAAACCTTCAACGAAGCAATCAAAACTGATTTTTCGAGTATGATAATAATCATTGAAAAAAACAAAAATTCCTCATGAAAGAACCATCAACGTAGTATACACGATTCAACATGAATCATTTGTGTGGACTCCTACAGACAATATACTAAGTATCACTGCAACCGTGAAAGGCATTTATCGATTAACACTAGTAACACCGACTCAATTTAATATATCATCGTTGAGTTCATCTGGGGTCAACAATACGATATCAACGATCATCGAAAAGGATACAACCGAACAATTCAAGATAGCATCCACTGATGAGAATTTGATTTGGGTTTCAATAACATGGTATGTGGAATTCGTAGCGGATTTGAGTAAACAACTTAATTGAAATCGTAAACTGATTTGGAAATAAAATGACAACGTCACAACAATATCGCTATGATCAGGTGAAAGAATTTTTAATGAAACTCAAAGCGTTCACCGAGGAATATCAAATAAAAATAAAAAAAAAATACCGACGAAGAATAACCGTGGTTGATGTTACTGTGTACTCGGTATCTGGAGTAATCACTGCTGCTGGAATAATACTATCTTCTGTTACAATGATTGCTCCAGTCGTTGTTCCAATTTGTATTTTTGCGGTGGCTACAATCGCTGGTATATTAACCGGGGTCACAAAAAATTATCATCGTGTAGCCAGAGTAAACTTCACGATTATGTAATTAAATTTCATATTGCATCTGCCGCATACTCACAATTATCATCAATGATATCATCGTCGTTGGATGATACAACAATATCAGATAGCGAGTTTTCGGCGATGGTTCAGTTCTACGAGTCAACGATGTTAAAATTAGAAAATGTAAACAATTTCAACAGTGATATTAATAATAATAATGACAACACCGCAGGAACTACTTCAACAAATAGTAGAAAATACAACACCGGTGAGGACAAGCATGATATCAATAACTTCAACGCGTCCTGAATTCAGTGTGAATTTCCCGACTCCGATTCCAGTGAAAGAGATAGCGCCGGCAAAACTACAAGTGTATCATAGTTGGCCTAATATCAGATCGACAACGTTTGGTGGTCAACAACCGAATAATTCTTTAGTGTTTGCGTGGAAAAATCGTGAAGACGGAACTCCAGATTGGAACGTTGTCTCGTTACCAACAGGGTCATATCAAATTGAACAAATCAATGCTGAATTACAACGAAGAATTAAATCTATTACCGGAAAAGAATCGAAAATCGCTATAACAGTTCACGAACCAACGCTATCATCTGCGATTGAAATAAGCACAGAGGGATATATCGTAGATATTTATCAGAGTTCAATCAGATCTGTGTTAGGATGGCCTGAATTACCACCCCAACGACGAGAAAGTGTTATACCGCCGGAACCCGAAAAGTCTGATTATATTACTGACGTAATAAAACCAATCAATGACGTGAAAAGTTATCAAGATTATTCTCCCAACAAGTTTATGGGACCCTCACAATATGGTGGTGTGCTTGTTCACTCCAAATTAATCGAAGAAAATTTCAACGCGATGAATAATGATTTCTCATTGCTATTAATATCCATTAAATCCGGTAATCTCACCCAAGATGAATTTATTAGTGTAGTACAAACAGGTAACAAAATCATCGACGAAATGGAAACATTTCATATGCAAATTATTCAAGAACGCGGTCTTATAATATTGGCAACATGGAAAAAATCCGGAGCCCACGAAGAAAATATTCCAGCATTCAAATTTCCTGGGTATAACACCAACGAACTAACAAAATCTCTCAATGATGCCATCGATGAAGGTTTCAAAAAATCCACGACGCATGGAAGGAATTATCACGACAACAAATAACAATCCTGACACATAATACTAACCCAGATGGTGGTGGTAGACATATCGCTCCGAACAACGTCAATATATCTTCGGTGATTGCATTGAATTTAGTATGTGATGTTATCGAAGGAAGCTATCAAATAAATCTTGAACAATCAAATCAAGCTCAGCAGGGATATATTTTATACTCATTTGCACCAACGGCTCCTCCAGGATTTCTAATAATTGAGGATCCAACTAATCCAGTCTATATGCGATGTCATAATAATTCTTTAACGAGAATTAATTTCAAACTCACTGACCAATCTCATAATTTAATTTATCTGCGAGGTGAAGTTTTGCAAATCAGTCTGTTTGTAAAGTTGTGAAAATCGTAAACGATTTCAACAAGGACTTTCATCATAGCAACTGTTATCGTAAAAAAAAGATTTTAAAGATAAAGTTTGCCTGACATAAAACCAACCAATATTAGAAAAACCCATTGAGGGTAAGCCGTACAACACATAATACAAAATAGAATTCATACGTAAACAAATTGAATTCTGTTTTGAAACTTTTTAGAAAAAGCGGATTGAGTTTTATTCTCGGCAACAAATCGTACTGAGGCTCTACAAATATCGAAATATCTACTGGCTTCATTCATTTATTTAAATTCAATTTCTTCGTTAGTTTCTGTATTAAATGATTTTACTGGTCTCTTCCCAATTGATTTACAAGTACCAGTTTTCCCAGCTGTGGTATTTTCACTGTGTAACAGCTTGTAAATTATCTAAAGAATTATCAGTCTTAATACTATTTATGTGATCAATAACAAGATCATCTTCGATCAATCCGTTATACACTTCATACACGAAACGATGATTATAATAATTTCTCTTTCCAGTACAAAACCTCAAAGATCCCATATTACACACAACACCAACAGATTTCTTCAATCTGCAGTGTCTAACAACACCATCGCGAGAAGCTTCATAATTGCTGATCACGGGATGCTGTTGAAATGTTTGATCAATTTATATATAATACTATTTGTCTAATTGATTCTTTGCTTTAATTATTACATTATTTGGAAATCTTCCAATGTAGTCTTGAGGTGTTTTTATGATTTTATTGCTGACTCTGTCCTTGACAAAGACAGGGTTATTGATGGAATTCTTAATTCGTTTATCATAATAACGCTTCAACTCTCTGTATCGCTTAACACCGCAACTCAGACACAATTGCGATTTTCCTCTCACACCTACCCCACATTGTATGCAAGGTAAGGGCCCATAACTCCCGTTACGAACGCTTTGTAAATGATATCCACATAATTCCTTTCTGCATGATTTGTTACATGCTCTTACTGATCCTATCATAAGCCACTTGCAATGGTTCATTATATAATAAATTTTCTATTTAAATACTTGTTTTAATTATACGAATGAAGAATTCGAGAGATTATCATCAATTAAGCCTTACAAAAATATTAAATTCAATCTCGATAGAAACCTCAAAGATGTGCCAAAACGGGCAATAAATGATAACAGCTTGATAAAAAAAATTCGTGACTGTGCTGTTGAATTCAAGCGCGTAATGGAGCATCTCATAGCTGGTCAACATTTCGAATTGATGGCGTTGTTGATGCCACCATGAACGACGAAAACTCAGCTACACTAATATCACAACTTGACAGTAAAAAGTATTTTTTTAGAGTGAAATTCATTGTCAATTTAGAATCAGGTGATTGGATTATACGAGACAAATTTGAACCAATTCTCAAAGACAAGAAAACAGTCGTTGTTAGCCGTGATTCTAAGCCGGGTCTGTTAACTGGAATTGACAAACCATACTATGAACGAGCATATCCTGAAACAGCAGTTGTTTATGGGATATATCTGTTAAATGAGAAACCTGATATAGGAAAACTAAAACCAATGAAACAATCAACGAGGATAAATTGTGTAGCAGAACGAATAACAGAGCATTTTACAAATGCATCCCGAGGGAACAAACTAACTGATTTACGACGTAGCAAAATAGCTCAATGGGGTTTAACAGTCAAAGAGCGCGGAGCAACTATTAGCGATATAGCGAAATTAGAAACATCACTGAGATTTCCAATAACCGTTATGACGATAACCGGAAAAGTATTATATGAATCAAAATATAACAAAAATGGAGCCCCAATTAAAATTATTGATCATAACGAACACGCATGGACATCCGCGGTCACAATATTGCCACGGAACAGAACAGTAGAGTTTATACCCGACGAATTCTTGGGAGACGTTGAAGAAAAACTATTCGATGCTATTGCGCATTTGAGTAAAAACGACCCCGTGTCAGTGTGGTTACTTCGCAGCACAGATACTTTTGATCATTTTGTAAGATCAAATGGTGAATTATACCGCACTGAAGCGTTGCACAACAAAATGAAAACAACAGCTAGTGGTTTTTTTAACGGCGGATGATGAAATCATCAACAATGATGAACAATTACTGACAAACTGCTTTACGATTCCATCGATTGCAGCTCATTTTGCGAGAAAGAAAAACGCATGGAAACCAACACGAACTGAATTCTTGCCAGATATTAAGTCTAGTTGTCTCGAATTTAATCATGGCGGTTTATAGAACCAAAAATACGACCCTGGAACCACAGGTTCCTCGAGTATCATTTCAGTTGATATGGTTGCTTGTTATTCAGCTAGTTTTCTTGGTTATGGATCCGCCGCTGAGTATTTTAAACGATTTGGGCACCCCGTACATGAAATGACTCGTGTTGCAATTAATGGACCATTACCCGACTTTGATTTAACAGGTTTTGCTCGTGTAGTATCATTTGAATTCGCTGCAGGACTTCATCGCTGTTGTTATATTTGGATTGGTAACACGTGTCTGAAAAGAAGTGGCTGCCAATAGCATTATTACGGTTCATGACTGATACAAAAATGTTGATATCGTTGACAGTAAGTGAAGCAATTATATCATATCGGAAACAAACTAATGTCTGGTTACCAGAACCGGAACGTCTTGATAGTATAATTGACGAATCCAGAAAACATATTGATGCCGACGAAGAATATATCATTGAGTTGTCCAAAAGGGTATTTAATCAACGAAACAGTGAAGCAAAAGATCTCGGCAGAAGAATAATTGGAAAATTCACTCAGGGAGGGAAAAAATGTGACTATAAAAGATATTCTTCACGGTTGATTATAGATAACACCGAATATGACTTTGTAATCGCGGATGCAGTTTCTAAAAACATATATGTGGATCGAAAGGACGCTTTCTTGTCCGATGGAACAAAGTTGGGTACAGTTGTTACTTACAGTGACGGTTACAGTTCTCCGTATACACATTTGAGGTCGTCTATGCTGGGTTATGCTTGTATCAATTTATTTTCAATGATAAATAGATTTCCTGACACTGCGGTTAGAGTTGCAGTTGATTCATTTTACATTCACAAAAAGTACATCAACGACGTGGCTAAATTCACTGCCAGTAGCAATGCTACTGACGAAGAGCGCTGGGGTACATGGGGAATTAAAAAGGAAACACTGCGTGATTATTCTGAATCAGCAGACGTTGAGATTAAAAACAGTTACTTACAAGGAGATAATTTATCAGAACGTTCTAACGTTCGATACAAGGGCGATGAATGGACCCCTGAAAGAATGGGTGAGAAATTCATTCCCGAGGTTATTATTTGGGATGAGATATGTACTGTTTCGGTGGATGTATTAAAAATGTTTCTTGATTGGTTGCTGCGCGCGAATACAGCAGTGATAATGTGTGGAGATCATGACCAACCACCACCATTTGTCGGTGGGAATCCACATGATTGGTTGAAAGGGTTTGTTGACTATTATGAAGAAGTCGATACAGACTATAGAGCACTTGATGAACAATTATGTGAAGTCAAGAAATTAATTAGATTACAACCGGATAAAATCCAATGTGAAATAATCAGAGAAATAATTCCTGAAACTCCCATGGAGGAATTTTGGGAAGCATGGAGACCAAATGATTTTGTAGTGGCAAGTAGAAAGTAGTCAGTTACAAACTTCAGAAAAAGTTGTTTGAATTACACAAAGAAAAATTTCCAACACTTCCAGTGCCGTTGTGTTATAGACCCTCGGATACACGGCGGCAGAATATTGAAGTTGAAATTCCAGGCAAGGTTGACAGAGTCAGGACCAGAAATACAATTTCTAGTGTTAAATGATATTGTGCTGGTTGATATCAGTGTTGTCGAAGATGCATTGCGTGCTGATAAATCGCCATGGACGCTGGGTTATGTAACAACAATACATTCCTCGCAGGGATTAACCATCACGGATACAATTGTTTGGATAGTTGATAATCGCATCGAGTGGTCGAATTTAGTCTATCTTGCAGTATCCAGAGTACGGCGAATAAATCAGCTTCGAAGAATTGTTTTCGACGACGACACAAAAATGGATGATATTGATTTTAAAATCATTAATAAAAAATTTCTCCGGATATAAACAACAAGGCAAAAAACAAAACGAGAATTTGATATTGATGCCGAATTAATAATAGCACTGAAACAACAACAGAATAATCATTGCGCGAGTTGTAATTGTATAATGCGTTGGCAGTATTCGGATAAAGATCCTCGACAATTTACCGTAGACAGAAAAAGTAACAGTCTCGGTCATGTCAGAAACAATGTGATAGTGACTTGTCTTGAGTGCAACTGACGCAACGGCGCTAGTTAAGACCATGCGGTGGCAATTGAGTATCGTCAGGAATCACTTGTAGTTGTTCGCGTGTAAACCCTCCGCTAAGGGGCGGTTGAATCTAATCTATAGATTGACGGTCTACCTGTTGATCGTGTTATAGTAGATATTTTGTGCGTAGTGACACTCCAAATAGGATCAGTAGCCCTTTTTTTACCACCTTCAAGCTCTCCTGGTTCATATAAATATCTCACGGTGACATTGCCGAGAATTGGCTGAGAAACGTTATCTTTTTGTGGTTGTGATATATACTTTTTTTATTGCGTTGTTAGGTTTCGTATTGATTGCTCTGGTAATCTTGTTATTTAGCGCTGCAACTACTCCTGGTAATCTTTTGACCCATTCAAGAGATCTTTTTTTTTGGGATGAATTCTTTAGCGTATTGATATCCAAATAACCGCTCAGCAAGAGTCCGATTAAATCGATCAACAATTGCCTGATCGCGATGTAGCGCAGTATGCCCTCGTCTGATGGTGACATTATGATGTTTCATTGTGGATGCAACCACACCTTGAAATTCCTTGCAGGATCAACTTGTAATAGATTTAGCCAGCGTAGTGGGCCTCGTCGATAAATCCTTTCAAATGCAGAAGCTACTTCAGTGGCCTACTTTGTTTTTAGCGTTTCTGCTTGTTTGCATCGACTCGCAACATCAACTACGGTTAGCACGTATTTATAACCGTCGTCATGTGGTAAAAATAATAAATCAGCTTGATGAACTTCATTGGGTACGATAACATCAAAATGTGAGAAGTTGATTTGTTTAGGATGCGGTAAATAGATTTGCCATATAGCCTGTTTGGATAACCAATTAGCTGCAGTGGCCCTTTTCACTTTTGCGGCACTGGCGAGTTTACTGATTGCAGCGCTACCCCTCCAGTATCCTCTCGGAGAATAATAAATAGATTGCATATTATTAATTACCAGCGCCCATCATCAATTTGCCTTTCATAGTTGATTTTACCAACCATGAAGCCAATTTTTATTTGAAAGATATATCCTTGACGGAGTCAAGAATAGCATTTAACGCATGAATTAATTTCACATCTGCTAGATGTCTGTGCTGCAAATTGCTGCTTTTATATGCAACATCATGAGCATGACGCTATTGATAAGGCGTGTCACGCTCAGTCGGTCCCGCATGGATTTATAAGAATAAATTTACATGACCCTCGAACACGATATCGTATCGGACTCGATCAAATATTCGGTTGAAATAATTTATTAACCCGTCGGGGGAAGCCTCAGTTTACCAAAATCAGATGCAAAAAGAGTTGGTCTGTTAATCGTTATCTCATCGTTAACTACACAAATTAAATCCATAGCAGCAGAGGGGGCGAATTACAACGAGGTTTGGCGTCATTTTTACCCAATGGAGGTTTCTATTAAGCATTTCGAGGAGGCCTCAGTTTGCTAAAAATCGCCTGTAAAATTAGGATTCGCCACGCATAACTCATCGTTAACTACATAAATTAAATCCATGGAGTGGGTGGCGTCGTTTTTTTTAAATTTTATTTTGCTGAATGGAGGCTTCTATTAAGAATTTCGAGGAGGCCTCAGTTTGCTAAATCGACGCTTCTAAAAGTTGTAGGATTATCCCCCTCTGCTACTACTTTTGTAAAATGGGGCAAAATCTATTGGAAATTAAACAATAGTATTTTTAATTTACCTGAATTATATTTAGAGATAAAAAATGAAATCGAAACTTTTGCATTAGAAGACTTAAAATCATGGGATAAATTTAAAATTAAAATTAAAAATATCAGCCAAAAATACTCTAGACTACAGAGTAAAAACAACAAAATTATTGAAAATGAATGTAAAAGAATTTTGGAAAATACAAGTATTTCTGATGATCAAAAAGTTAAAACTAATAAAGTTTTAGAAGACTTTAAAAAATATAAAACTAATGGAGATAAACAAAAATCTGGTCTTTATCATGATATTTATAATATTGGAAAGAAAATATACAAAAAAGAAGAATTTAGAAAAGGCAGTGAAAACGCCTTAACAAAACTTATGAAACATAATACTATTATTGAAGAAAAGAAAGATATTTTAAAATATGTAAAAGATGTTTACAAGAATTTGTATCAAAGTAAACATATCTACAAAGACAATTCATGGATTTCTAAACAAAATTACTTTACCAATTATTTCAAATGAAAATACCGACATCTGTAACCAAAACATAGACATATATGAAATAGAAAAGGCGATTGACAAATTATCTAAAAATAAAGCTCCAGGTATTGATGGATTAAGTGCAGAATTCTATTAAAAGTTTAAAATAATTTTATGAACAATATTACAAAAATTATATAACAAAATACTTGATACAGAAATAATGACTGACACTATGAGAACAGGAATGAATGAATTGTTGGATTTAAAGTGAAACCGGCCACTAGGATCATATGTTCACTATTTTGCACTGCCATTTATTTAGATGGCAATGATTTAATTTATCCAGGAAGATGGAATGGTGCCACATCTTCCTGGCGTTTATGCGCACAAAGTGCGCTATTTAATTTGGTCATCATATCATACCACTAAAAAGGGGCTAATGATATGAATATTAGACCTGGGTGAGTGGGAATAGACCCATCACGCACTCAATCTATCAACCAATCGAAAGTAAGTACGCTTATTCCAAATTCAATCCAGTTTTTCTAGTGGATTTCCCTATGCCAAAATTGTGTAAGACACCGAAGCAATTCATCAAACGGTAGAGTTGAAGAATTAAATTACGTTCCTATCTATGCCAATCTTCTAGTACAAAAGTGTACATATTATATGTCCATAACAATTTCTTTTGCTGATATGACTAAACGTCATTTGAAAGGTAGCCACTGTCAGAGAAAAATAGATTGTTAATTTTGAGCGGTGTGTCTGAAAATGATCAAGTTAGGCTTTTTGGATAGAGCTTGTCAAGGAGGGTTTCCGTAACCAAGTGGAAGACCCTATTAAGGAAATGAAAGACAATAGCCCTAAAAAGGACTTTTTTTTTTGGAGAATCCCATGATCACTTGTTAGTGACCGATTATCCCTCTGCTCCTGTGGTTGGTCCCTGCATACTTTTTGAGTGTCTTGTTTGACCCTGTACTCACTCGATGATTCCCTGTATACATCTTGGGTGTCTTGTTTTGGATTCTCACTCTAAACATCCTTTCTCCCTCGTCAATTTGCTTCCGTATTTTTCCCTATCAATTTGGAATTCTTTGTGCTGTTTTGTCTAGAATATATAACCCCATATGACAACTATTTGCATTGTTAGTTAATACATGATGTTATTAAGTTACTGCAAGGCCTGATAGTTTTGGGGTTAACTATCGTAATAGTGTATGAATTTGAGGTCATTTTCTAAATTAGCATATTTTTGGTTGCAACCTTGTGTTGCTGGGCCTGATAGTCTTGGGTTTGAGACTACCTTATAAGATCTAATTTGGGGTCATAACCTATGCATATATGATGAGGTTTTTAGTTGCAACATTGTGTCGGTGGACCTGATAGTCTTGGTTTTGAGACTACCTCATACACTCTAGTTGGGACCATAGTTAGGGGCGCGTGTTAGCGGTTATGCTTTAACCACAGCGGTATCGCGTTTTTTAGGGGCCTATAATATCTTCGTAATATTAAACTCAGTTATGAGATGTTGTCAATGGGGTTATATAGAAGGAAGAATTTAGAAGAATAAGAGAAAACAAGAGAGGTAAGACACCTGCCTTAATGATTATATAACTGGTAGTTAATATAACTTTTGAAGTTTATACCTTTATGTATTTCTTTTATTTTAGGTTTATTTTTATTGTTCCATGTTATTTTACCATTCCATTAGGTTTGGTTGCTCTGGAGCCGCCATGGGAACGTTATACCCAATGTAGCGCAGGTGGGCTCCCTTAAGGTAATGAATCCCTTTTGGCCCTGTACGCTTCCCTCCCCTTAGAACAATATTATTTTATATGCATATTTAGGTACCAGTAAAACATTAATTTCATTTATGGATGATATGGTGTTATACTTATATTCTATCTATTAGTTCTGTAGTTCTAAGAAATTCAATTATATTATAGTATGTTCTTTGAGGGTTTTTGTTGCATAATTGAATTATTTCTGGATATGCACTTGGTGCGGCAAGTTCTAATTGTTTAGTTATAAATAGGTCTCTTTCTTTTTGCGTATTGTTACGAGAACAGGAATAATTACACTATTGAACAAAGAGAAAGGAGACATTACAGATTTAAGAAATTGGAGACCAATCTCCTTACTGAATATAGATTAGAAAATACTAAGTAGCATTCTAGCTAATAGACTTTCTATCACTCTCAGTGAATTAATAATGGAAAACCAATCTTATGGGGAAAAGAAAAGGCAAATTTCGAATAATATTTTATCCATTAAAACCATTATTGAATATATGGAAAACAACCCAAAAAATGGTGCTTTAATTTTATTCGATCAAGAAAAAGCCTTTGATAAAACTGAGATCAACTTCAGTATTGAAACACTTAAGAAAAATGGCTTCGGCCCAACTTTTATTAAATGGATTAAGATATTTTATATAACCAAATTAAATCTAAAATACAAATAAATGGTGCACATACGGATCCATTCCCTGTCACAAGATCAGTTAGACAGGGCTGTCCAATTTCTATGTTATTGTATATAATTGGGATAGAAACTCTCAATATTACAATTCAAAATGATGAGAATATTACAGGTGTTATGATACCTAATATGCCTAGACAAACAAAAACCTTCCTACATGCTGATGACATATCAAATTTTATTACAACTGATAATTCTTATAGTAACCTAATTAGACAATATACACACTTTAGTCAAGCATCTGGATCAGAACTTAACCAAGATAAAACTGAAATTCTCTTAATTGGCGAATGGAAATATAAGATATTTGACACTTACCAAAGAAAAAATAAAACCTTATGTTAAAGTTTTAAGGTGTATTCCTAGGTAAAAATAATAAAGCTAAGAACCTAAAACAAATTTTAGATAAAATACATTATCATAAAGACATTTGGAACACCAGGGATTTCTTATTCATGGAAAAAATGCATATAGCCAAAACATATCTCTTTAATTGTATATGACATGAATTTAACATAACTGATTTTGAATTACACTATATTCAAAAGATAGAATTTCTAATCCACCAATTCATTTGGAAACGAATACAAAAATTGCGTAAACTTCCTTACAATATGACAATAATAAAGGTGGTCTGAACCTACCTAATCTTAAACTTAAACAAGATTCTAATTATTTACATAGATTTAACTTACTTGAACTTCCTCCTAAACATCCATGACAGGGCATTTACATGTACTGGTTTGGCCTATCTTTATCTCATAACAAAACCATTTATAACAATAAAATTATTAAAACTTTAAGACCACCAAATTTAATGTATAGACAAATTAAAACCCTCCAAAGTTATAAACTTTTAAACTCAATTTGGCAACTCAAAAAACCTACAGAAATATACAATGCCATTAAACAAATAAGACTTCCAAAGCATAATATTGAATTTCTTAATCCACACCTTAATTGGAATTTAATATGGAAAAATTGTTCAATATCAAACTACTTACATGATATTTGGTGGACTGGTGAAGTAGCTTATAAAAGGGGAATTATACCAAAAATACCTAATTGTCCTTTGTGTAAAAGGTTTATAGATAGTAAAGATCACTTAATCTTACAATGTGAAATTTTTAACCAAAAAAGAAACCTAATTAAAAATAAAATTAAAAATAAATTTAGTAATTTTGATGAAAACTTTTTATTATATACAAATAAAATTGATGACAAAGATCTGTACAACGATATACTTAATTTCATAGCTGAAATAATAACTAAAAGAAATAATGCAATTTGGATTCCAGAAAACAAAATTTCTAAATTATTTAAAAAATATAAATATTATATTTTGAATTTACCGTTAAACTATATAAGAGGAATAATAACAGAATTGCATAATATTTTGGATAGTTGATCGGCTAGTTGTAAGACTCCAATATAGAGTGTAATTTAGTTATGATTTCTTTTTACCTCTATAAAAAAATAGATAATCTCCTGATCCCATTCTATTAAATTTTATGACTTTAAATAGATTTACAATATACTTGAAATCTGACTAAGTCTCATTACAATGAGAATCAAATAACAATTTTTCAGAAATCTGATATATACTAATAGAAAAGAAATTAAATTTAAATTTAACTTGTAACAGGCTTACAACTTAGCCTAAATTCTTATAAGTGCGCTTATAGTATTGTAGCCATCATGTGAATTCCAGCTGATGGTAATTATATACATGTACAAATCTCTGTTAATGGGAATAAAACCAAATCAAAATTCAATTATTATCGGTTTTACAGTATAACCTATTTGTTCACTAATGTGCTTTCAGTAACTATATACATGTACAAATCTCTGCTAACGGGAATAAAACCAAATCAGAATTCAATTATTATCAGTTTTACATAGCCTACTTATACACTAACGCGCTCTCAGCAGTAGAGCCATCACATGACTGAACTCCAGCCGATGGAATAATCCGGTTCTCTGCTTAGTATGCTCCCATGCGCTGCACTCCTCTATAGGACACACGGTACTAATTACACGGAAGAGCTGTAAACCAGTCTAAAAATGGGTGAAGAAATAATAGAGTATATACGGCTTTGGTGGTCCATAATTGGTTAATAATTAAAATTAAAATTTTAGTAAAAATATTTTTTGAGAGCTTATCCTATCTGTAATTTTAAAAAAATATAGACAAAATTCTATTGATGCAATTGAATTAAATTTAGAGGCTTCACCTATTACTACTCAATAATGAAAGTAGCACCTGATTCATTTGGTGCAGAATCAATAACATGTGCTTCCTGCCAATTTATGTCAACAACATGCCGCGGGTCCTATGTTTTTCTACATTTAAAAACTTACATCAAGGTTAGTTGTGCATGTAAAAATATGGCTACGTAGGTATTTTTACAAATATTTATACAATTAGGCGACGACGAAGTATAATGATACACACAACATTTTTTGTAAAATATTGCACCTTTTCCACTTGATCATCTCAAAAATTATATTTCCAATCGATTCCTTTATAAATTTACCGTCGAAATTGATATGAGGTTATGTACGGCGGCTTTATTTTTTTCCCAAGATTAAGACGAAAATATCTTCCCCATTTTACCAGGGGTGAGGGTAACGATTGTTTCGCAAATAATGCACATTTTACACTGCATCATCTAAAATATTTAAGTTGCAATTAATTCCTTTACCAAATTTATATAAATATGTATATATCGTTTCCCATGACAGCCCAAATTTTGTCAAATATTATGATTAATATAACAACCCTCTTCTACAAAGGGTCGAAAGTGACATTTTGTCAAATATTGCACATTTTGACTACATCAAGTACGACATTTGATTTGCTATCGATTACTTAATAATTATGTTGGACTTTGTATAAGGTGGTAGATGACATCCTTAATTGGCCATAGGTTGATATCAATTCCCTTAAAGGAAGCAAGGGGGGGGGGGGCAAATATTGCCAAAGATGGAATATTTTAGACCTCATCATCTCTATGTTCCATCCACTGATTCAAGGAAAGAGGTAAAAGAAAGAGTGGTTTTCTTCTGACTAGGTGCCAGTTTAATTTCGGGAGAAGCTTGGTTAATATTAATCTGCATCTTCAAGGTCTGCTAATTCCTATCAGCTTAGCGACTCAATGTACTGACCTTCTAAAATGAATTGTTTGACTTTGATAGCGATAGCAGCTGCACTGACAAAATTTGGATTGGTTTTAACATCACACTGCCGACTGAGTTGCAACATTTATAGGAGTGCAAAAAGTGTCAGCACCAATCAGTGTATCTCACAACAACGATGACATCTATACGGCCTGGTCCACCACATTATTATTCCGCTGATGTGACGTTGATGCAGCAAGTGACAGATTGGCAGTTGGTTGATGTATATGTTGCAGGGAGCTAAACATGTTGGCCATTTGCAAAAAGCCTCAGCAGAAGAAGACACAAATTTATTTTGCTCTGGTGTATACAGGTTCTGATTTTCAATCTTGATATTTAATAAGGCATGGACTAATCTTTGATAAAGCAAGGTTTAATAAGGCATGGACTTGTATCTAATCCTTGACAAAGCAAGGTTTAATAAGGCATGGACTTGTATCTAATCACTGACAAAGCATGGTTTAATAAGGCATGGACCTGTATCTATTCACTGACAAGCAAGATTTAATAAGGCATGGACTTGTATCTAATCTTTGACAAAGCAAGGTTTAATAAGGCATGGACTTGTATCCAATCTTTGACAAAGCAAGATTTAATAAGGCATGAACTTGTATCTAATCTTTGACAAAGCAAGGTTTAATAAGGCATGGACTTGTATCTAATCATTGACAAAGCAAGGTTCAATAAGGTATGGACTTATATATAACTCATTGACACTGCTTGGAGTCTAGTTGCATTAACTGACATAGTTGTACTGCTTGGAGTATAATTGCTTTAACTGACCTGCTTCACTTCTTTGAGTCTAATTGCATTAACTGACACAGTTGAACTACTTGGAGTCTAATTGCATTAATTAACACAGTTGTACTGCTTGGAGTCTATATGCATTAACTGACACAGTTGAACTGCTTGGAGTCTAATTGCATTAACTGACAGTTGAACTGCTTGGAGTCTAATTGCATCAACTGACACAGTTGTACTACTTGGAGTCTAATTGCTTAACAAGGCATAGATTTGTATCTAACCAATGACAAAGCAAAGTTTAATAAGGCATGGACTTGTATCTGATCATTGACAAAGCAAGGTTTAATAAGGCATGGACTTGTATCTAATCATTGACAAAGCAAGGTTTAATAAGGTATGGACTTATATATAACTCATTGACACTGCTTGGAGTCTAGTTGCATTAACTGACATAGTTGTACTGCTTGGAATCTAATTGCTTTAACTGACCTGCTTCACTTTTTGAGTCTAATTACATTAACTGACACAGTTGAACTGCTTGGAGTCTAATTGCATTAATTAACAGAGCTGTACTGCTTGGAGTCTAATTGCATTAACTGACACAGTTGTACTGCTTAGAGTCTATTTGCTGTAATTTACAATATTGAACTGCTTGAAGTCTAATTTTGTTAACTAACACTGCCTTAGAGTCTAACTGCATTAACTAACACTGACCTGGAGTCGAAATGCGGTTACAGGTCTATACTTGTTTTGATGCCTTTTTCCATATCAAAGTAAATACAGAGATCATCATTTTTTTAAACTATGCTGATTGCCATTTCAGTTGCCTTAATGGTGATGATAGCAAAGTTAGCATTACTAAATAACACTGACCTGGAGTCTAATTGCTTTAATAAACACTGGCCATTAGTCTAATTGCTTTAATTAACAATGACCTGGAGTCTAATTGCTTTAACTAACACTGGCCTGGAGTCTAATTGCTTTAACTAACACTGGCCTGGAGTCTAATTGCTTTAATTAACACTGGCCTGGAGTCTAATTGCTTTAATTAACACTGGCCTGGAGTCTAATTGATTTAACTAACACTGGCCTGGAGTCAAATTGCTATAACTAACACTGGCCTGGAGTAGAATTGCTATAACTAACACTGGTCTGGAGTCGAATTGCTATAACTAACACTGGCCTGGAGTAGAATTACTATAACTAACACTGGCCTGGAGTAGAATTGCTATAACTAACACTGGCCTGGAGTAGAATTGCTATAACTAACACTGGCCTGGAGTATGATTGCTATACTTGTTTTGATGCCTTTTTCCATATCAAAGTAAATACAGGGACCACCACTGCATGTTTTAAAACTGTGCTGACTGCCATTTAGTTTCTTTAAGAGTGTTACGGCTATTGGATTAAAATTATTTATTTTTTTTTAATTGTTTAGACATTGTAAACAGGTCTTTAATACTATTGGTTAATTTCAAGGATAACTTTTATTTTTAGTTCTTGAGGGTGGGAAGTGAATGATTTCCTTCTGGATCATTCTATTATTATGTGACTTGGAGAAGGTAGCTTCTTTCCATGACCTTCCAGAATCACATGATTCCTCTTGTTTACGAGGGAATTACATATATATATAGCTGTGTTTTGGAAGCTAACTTTATTATAATTTGGGCTTATTGTAAAGTTAAGTTGTGTATTTTCTGTTTGAGTTTAATTATTTTGTTCTGGACTTTATGTCAATTCGTTGGAAAAGAAGAATTATTCTATTTATTTGGAAAAAGGACGTGTTTCATAACTTCATCTGGATGATTTTAAATCAAAAACTGCATCACGTGACATTGTCAGCCATTTTGGATTACATCGTCAAGATTCGAACCTGGAACTATTAGAACATTTATTTATCAGGACTTGCAATTCCATTAGTGGATTATTTTTTGTGAATTCTATATTGGATTAATGTTGGATTTGATTCTCTAAAACTGTAAGTTTATTTATTTTATGAAAATAATAGTTCTAAATAAATTCATTGTTTAAGTTGTACAAGCTTATTAGTTTTCACTCTTTCTGTGTTGCTGCTTATTCGAGCCTAAGCATGTAACATAGAATTGGGGGCTATTGTCTCGGGATTGAGATTGAGATTGAGATTGAGATTGAAATAAATCGGAATTTAAATTTGAATTTCCCCTAGTGTTTGAAAAATTTAAATCTTTAGTGAGACTAACACGCTTGTATCAAAATGACATCTAAGGTAGAGATATTTCTTTCTAATCCTACCCAGGAGCAATTAGATCATTTGAAAAAAGACGAGTTGATTCAACTTGCCAGGAAATATGATCTTTCTGAAGTGAAGGCTTCTTTAACGAAACAAGATATTAAACAAATTTTGGTCCCGTATTTGGTAGAACAGGATGTTTTGGAAAAAAGTGCTTTGATTCCAGTCAGTAAGTCTACACCAGACTCTGACATTAAACTGAAGGAATTAGAATCAAAATTCAAGATGGAATTAGAGTTGAAGAAGCTGGAATTTCAGGAAAGGGAGAAAGAAAAGCAATTACAATATGAGAGAGAGGAGAAAAAGAAACAAATTGAATTACAAAAAGAGCAAATGCGAATTGAGAGAGAGGAGAAAGAGAAACAAATTGAATTACAAAAAGAGCAAATGCGAATTGAGAAAGAGGAGAAAGAGAAACAAATTGAATTACAAAAAGAGCAAATGCAAATTGAGAGAGAGAGGAGAAAGAAAGACAATTACAATTTGAAAAAGAGGAGAGAGAGAGACAATTTGAATTACAAAAAGAGCAGATGCTAATTGATAGAGAGAAAGAGGAGAGAGAGAGACAGGAAAGGGAGAAAGAAAGACAATTTGAATTACAAAAAGAGCAAATGCAAATTGAGAAAGAAATTAAAATGAAAGAAATAGAGCTGGCAGGTGAGAATCACCATCATACTTCAAATCAAAATTTTGATTTAGCAAGGAATATTAGATTAGTGCCCCTTTCAAAGAAAAAGAAGTAGATAAATATTTCATTCTTTTTGAAAAAGTTGCAGAAAATTTAAAGTGGCCAAGAGAGAATTGGACTCAGTTACTACAATGTGTAATTACTGGTAAGGCTAGTGAGATTTACACTTCACTGTCTGTTCAGCAAAGCAGTGATTATGACGTAGTTAAAGAATGCATTTTAAGAGGTTATGAGTTAGTTCCCGAAGCTTATAGGCAAAAATTTAGAATTAAAGAAAAGAAGCTGGACAAACTCATGTCGAATTTGCTAGACAAAAAGAGCAGTTGTTTGATAGATGGTGTTTAGCCAAGAAAGTCGAGCAAGATTATCAAAATCTCAAGCAAATTATATTAATTGAAGAGTTCAAAAACTGTGTTCATAGTGATGTTAAAACTTATCTTGAGGAGCATCAGATTGAAACCTTGGAAAATGCTGCTCGAGCTGCTGACGAATATTCTTTGACACATAAAGTTCCTTTTGTTAACAAGACTTCTACTCAACAATTTAATGGCAGAAAAGTATTTCCGCCTAATTCAAGCCCTTCTAAAACTCAAACTAACACAACTTTCAAAAATCAGACTTCAGAGAAGTTTGATTCTAAATCCTTGTCTCTTCCGACGTGTAACTTTTGCAAGAAAAAAGGACACGTTATTTCTGATTGCTACAAATTAAAAAATAGGCATCAGAATCAAGATAGACCTGTTCCAAATGCTCTTATTTCCAAGACGTCAAGGTCACAGTCATGTATTGAAAGCAATACATTTGTTGGGTCTAATAAAACCCGGTCTGATTTTATTATGGAGAATTCTGAACCATTCATATTGAAAGGTCCTATATCACTCTTGGGTGATTTGGCCAATCCCACCCCTATTAAAATTTTAAGGGACACAGGAGCCTCTCAGAGTCTTTTATTATTAGGTACTTTGCCTTTTTCTGTTAAGTCTTCTTCTAATGAAAGTGTTCTTATTCAGGGAGTAGAGTGCGGCTTTGTTAATGTTCCTCTCCATTGTGTAAATTTGTCATCAGACTTAGTGTCAGGACCTGTGACAATCGGAACAGTCTCGGTTTTAACCGTAGAGAGAATTGATTTATTGCTAGGCAACAACTTAGCTGGGGACAAGGTTGTGGTTAATCCACTTGTAACTGACAAGCCTAATTTGGATCAGAAAGTTGATCCAATTGAAAAAGAATTCCCTGAGATATTTCAAGCTTGTACAGTTACTAGAGCTATGGTAAAGAAAGCTCTTGAGAATGAAGTTGTAAAGGGCAGCATTCCCTTAAGTGACACATGCATGGGTCAGGTTTATGTTGTTGAAGGCAATATTCCTTCGTCTAACACATGCATGGGTCAGGTTTATGTTGAAAAAGGCAGTAGTCCTTCAACTGACGCTTGTATAGGTCAGGCTTTTGATGAGGTCACTTTTACTCTTGGTTTAGATCAATCAGAAAGTATTGATCATAGTGATCCTCTTTTGACAACTCATTCTCTTTATTCTAATCAGGGTGATGATTTTGAGAATGATGTTACAGACGGCAGCATTCCTTCATCTGACCCTTGTATAGGTCAGGTTTTTGATGAGGTCACTTTTACTCTTGGTTTAGATCAATCAGAAGGTACTGATCATAGTGATCCTCTTTTAATAACTCATTTTCTTAATCAGGGTGATAAACGACAGTCACTTGTCGTCGAACAGGAAAAAGATCCTGAGATCTCCTGTTTGTTTCAAAGGGTCATAAATGAGACTGAAGTTACTGAAGTTCCTGTCTGTTATTTCATTAAAAATGGAATTCTTATGAGAAAATGGAGACCTTCCGAGGTACCTGTTGGTGATGAATGGTCAGTGAACTATCAAATAGTAGTTCCAAAACCTTACAGACAGGAAATACTTAATCTGGCCCATGAAACTCCTTTGGCTGGTCATTTTGGGATTAAGAAAATGTATCACAAGATCTTGACTCACTTCTATTGGCCAAAAATCAAAAGTGATGTTGCCAAATACTGTAGATCTTGTCATTCTTGTCAAATGGTAGGAAAAAACAATCAGAAGATACCTAAGGCTCATCTGCAACCTATTCCTGCCTTTGATAAATCATTTGGTAGAATTATGGTAGATTGTGAAGATCCCTTACCTAAGACCAAGTCAAATAATCAATACCTGTTGACCATTATGTGTGCGTCAACAAGGTTTCCAGAGGCTATTCCGTTGAGGAATATAAAATATAAAACAGTAAAAGCTTTGATAAAGTTTTTTACTCAGTATGGCCTTCCCAAATCTATTCAGTTTGATTAAGGTTCAAACTTCATGTCTGGAATTTTCCAGCAAGTTATGAATGAATGCCCAATTCAGCAATTCAAGATAAAAATGAAACTATGGTTTGAAAGAACTACAAGGGAGAGAACTTTTGAGTCTGATATTGGAGTTGTGTTACTCTTGCTCATTCTTCTTACTTTTCTTCAGATTAGATATTACGGTCCTTACAAAGTTAAGAAGAAAATGAATTAGTTAAATTATAGTATTAGTGCTCCTGGGATCTAAATTAATTAAAGGAGTACCAGTATATTGAAAGAGATAGCCATGTTAAATATATAATTAATTTAGTTGTACCTGTCCCACTCGGTGAAATAATATCATCAGATTTTACTGACATTGGAGCGACAAATTGTTGGAATTCAGAAAATTGTGAAAAATCTAGACCAGAAACTTTCACATTTGCAAGTGCAAGGAAGAAATGAACTGAAAGTTATTATTATTATATGAGCACTTATGTCCAGATATTCTTACAAGGACAAAGAAATTTTCATGATGTTGAAATTGAAAATTCCATGCAGGATGAGTCCACTCAAACAGGAATACTTGAAAAAAGAAATTCAATATATGCTGGAAAATGATTTTAACAAGCCCAGTAAAAGTGATTGGAGTTCACCATGCATACTTGTTTCAAAACCAGATACAACTTTCCGTATGTGCATAGGAAGGTGAACAGAGTGAAAAAAACATATTCATTCCCATTAGCAAGAATTGACAATTGTATTGATAAAATTGGGAATGCCAAGTATGTCACCAAATTTTGACCTTCTGAAAGGATTTTGGAAGATTCCACTACGGAAAGAGCAAAGGAAATGTCAATATTGTGACTCCAAATGGACTCAACCAATATAAAGAAAGTCCAATTCAACGTCTCATAAAAATGATCATCTCTGGTCTAGAAAATTGTGACGTCATCATCTACAATGACACCTGGAGAGAACATCTAGCAACAATTCGAACATTTTTTGACAGACTCACTAATGCATGTCTGACTGTTAATTTATTTAAAAGTGAGTTCTGCCCTGCTAGAGTGTTTTTTTTTAGAACATTTTGTGGGACATGGACAAGTTAAAAGGTTGAGGCTATTTCTTGATAATATAATTGCAGACGTTTTTCCTGTGTATAACAATTTATTATATTGTGTAATTTATACTAGTTCTTTTAACCTCAGATGTAAATTGGTTTGTGATAAAAAGAAAGTTTTATCATATAAACCTTTCTTTTTATTTTATGGGGGAAGGTGTTACGGCTATTGGATTTAAATTATTATTTTTTTTTTAATTGTTAAATCCAAATTTGTCATTTAGGGTTTAATATTCATTAATTGGGAAATTATTCTGGAAAGTTTAGGTTGACCAACACTCTAATTGTAAACAAGTTTTTGACCTTGGCTTGGTTACCTCAATATCTGACCTTGCTTTAGACATTGTAAACAGGTCTTTAATACTATTGGTTAATTTCAAGGATAACTTTTATTTTTAGTTCTTGAGGGTGGGAAGTGAATGATTTCCTTCTGGATCATTCTATTATTACGTGACTTGGAGAAGGTAGCTTCTTTCCATGACCTTCCAGAATCACATGATTCCTCTTGTTTACGAGGGAATTACATATATATATATATAGCTGTGCTTTGGAAGCTAACTTTATTAGAATTTGGGCTTTTTGTAAAGTTAAGTTGTGTATTTTCTGTTTTGAGTTTAATTATTTTGTTCTGGACTTTATGTCAATTCGTTGGAAAAGAAGAATTATTCTATTTATTTGGAAAAAGGACGTGTTTCATAACTTCATCTGGATGATTTTAAATCCAAAACTGCATCACGTGACATTGTCAGCCATTTTGGATTACATTGTCAAGATTCGAACCTGGAACTATTAGAACATTTATTTATCAGGACTTGCAATTCCATTAGTGGATTATTTTTTGTGAATTCTATATTGGATTAATGTTGGATTTGATTCTCTAAAACTGTAAGTTTATTTATTTTATGAAAATAATTGTTCTAAATAAATTCATTGTTTAAGTTATACAAGCTTGTTAGTTTTCACTCTTTCTGTGTTGCTGCTTATTCGAGCCTAAGCACGTAACAAGAGTGATGATAACAAAGTAATGTCAAAATTGGCATTACTAATGGCCAAATTTCTTTAATGAAATAAATAGCATATTCACAGTGGACTAAAGTGTCCAAGAATGCACTGTATGATTAAAGATTAAAAGACTGTGGAACATTTTCAGTATGGGCAGCCAGCAATGAAACTTTGGCATCCAGTTCCTGCCAGTGCAGTTGGAACAGATTTACAAAGCACTCTTGCTTATGTCAGTCAGACACTGATTCACCCACATAAAATATATAATATGGCCAACGTAATTAACTGAAGGACTATAATAATGTGGGTTCCTGTGACATTAATATTTCACATGTACAAATCTGTGTGAACTCATATTCCTTGTCATTGATCTTAGCTGGGCCTTTAACCATAATGGATACCATAAACTTTAAAATCTGTCCATACAATATACACCAATGACTTTATGCTTTTTTGTTTTCTGTCCTTTAAAACGAAATTAAAAACCTTATCAATCAAACAACACTTGCTGAGAAAAAGATTCAAACATTCAAAAAGATCATAGGTAGACAAATGTTCAGTAAGCCCCGAGTTTTGGAAATGCCAGGTAAATGAAGAAAAATTGATTAAAGAATGAAAATTTTATCTTGTCTGACTTGTTTTAAAATATAAAAAGCATGTCACCCATTAAAGTCTTGGAAAATGTTACTTTGTAATTGTATCTGCCATGTACAACTTTAATTGCCACCACAACTGCTACTACCATAAAAATAAAAATATGTTGTAATAGTGGCTTAGGAGTTGTATACTTCCGCTCCTCCTTCCCCCTAGCTGTTGCCGGGATAGTAGATCCAAAGCAAAATTCAGCAAGTGTTGTTTGATTGATAGGGCTTTTAATTAAGTAAGAGCTCTTTTTTTTTAAAGGCTTAATTTTTAAAGGAAGTAATTAAAAAATTATATAGTAATTGGTGCATATTGTATGGACAGATTTAAAAGTTCATTGTATCCATTATGGTTAAAGACCCAGCTAAGATCACTGACAAGGAATATGGGTTCACACAGATTTGTCCTTCAGTTAATTACATTGGCTATATTATATGTAACTGAATCAATGTCAAACCAAAAAATTAATGTCTCTGCCTTCAACAGCAATCTCATATGAATTATAAATTTATTGAATAAAAAGGCTTAATATTTAAAGTAATTTGCATACAGGATCATTTTGCATTGATTCTTGGCCTCTTCTATTGCTACGTTTATTGGTATGGCAAAAGAATTGATGCAATGATATATCAATGTGTTTCACTCCTACAAATAAGCAAGCGCAATATGAATATTAAAAATGAAGAATTACTAGAATACATGTCACATCAATGGTCTAAAATGGAGAATTACTAGAATACATGGCACATCAATGGTCTAAAATGTGTACCAAATTTCATATTCATATCATAAAGGGATTCAGGGTTTTGTCACCGTAACCTATCAACAACCATTTTTAACGGTGACAAAACCCTGAATCCCTTTATGATATTACCATGGCCAGTTATAATGGCAGAGGAAGAATCTGGGAAAACCCCCAGAAAGAACTACTGACCCACAGAAGCTACTGGCAAGCTTTCTCACATCCTCACATTAGCCGAATCTTAGACTCAAACCCATGCAGACAGAGGTGAGATGGCAGTGATCTGTAAGGGCGAGCACTTTAGACCACTCGGCCAATCAGGGCCCCCACCCCCTAAGGAGGGTACAAAATGAATGGACCAAGACAAAAGCTATCAGTTTCATTGCCTACCATCAGGATTGCACTCTATTTCACTGGAACATTTGGCCTCTGAGGCAGTTGCTGTGTTGTCCACTTGGTAAAGTCCATCTGGACATTTCGCTATCCTGTCATAACCTCCGTTTACTTCACAACTGACATATTCGAACCCTGAAATGGTATAAGAACATTTATTAATTATGAATTATTAATACATGTATTAATATGCAAACTTGACAGTTCTGTATGAAATGTTGACAGCAAGTCCCTAAAATATAAAAAATGGTTCATTTAGCGTTTACTTATATGATCATGAAATTTATCACACAATGCTCAACCTTTTTTTGTGTCATGACACTATAACATAACAAGAGATCCAACTGAGCCTTTGCTCATCAGGCTGACATCAGCCTAATAGCCAAATGTCTACTGAAGAAATGATATGAAAATGTTTTAAACCTTTCTCAATTTTGTATATCTTCATCCAATTTTCATGAAACAAAATCATTATGCCAAGGTTTATACCAGAATGACTTTTTCACTTGAAGTTATTTAAATGCTCTATTCTCAGGCACAATCTCTATACTTGATGGCAGCTAAATACTGATAGTATAAATTTGAAAGGCAAATCTGGTCATATTATATGGACTGGCCTTTAAGACATTATTTAAGGTGTATTTCTTTTTAACAAGAGAAACCATATTTGACCAATACCTGACCCAATTTAAAAGCCCCTTATATAAGCATGCCTGTGTGACCTCTGAGAACACTCAGCATAATTAAAAAGGTCGTTGAAGTATCAATACAAAACTAAATGTAATCAGCCATTGCCATTCCTTCATTGAGTGATCTTGATGTTAAACTAAATGTAATCAACCATTGTCATTCTTTCATTTAGTGATCTTGATGTTAAACTAAAGGTAATCAACCATTGTCATTCTTTCATTTAGTGATCTTGATGTTAAACTAAATGTAATCAACCATTGTCATTCTTTCATTGAGTGATCTTGATGTTAAAGTAAATGTAATCAACCATTGTCATTCTTTCTTTTAGTGATCTTGATGTTAAACTAAATGTAATCAACCATTGTCATTCTTTCATTTAGTGATCTTGATGTTAATTTAATTGTAATCAACCATTGTCATTCTTTCATTTAGTGATCTTGATGTTACTGTTGTACTCAACCATTGTCATTCTTTCATTTAGTGATCTTGATGTTAAACTAAATGTAATCAACCATTGTCATTCTTTCATTGAATGATCTTGATGTTAAACTAAATGTAATCAACCATTGTCATTCTTTCTTTTAGTGATCTTGATGTTAAACTAAATGCAATCAACCATTGTCATTCTTTCATTTAGTGATCTTGATGTTAAACTAAATGTAATCAACCATTGTTATTCTTTCATTGAATGATCTTGATGTTAAACTAATTGTAATTAACCATTGTCATTCTTTCATTGAGTGATCTTGATGTTAAACTAAATGTAATCAACCATTGTCATTCTTTCATTGAGTGATCTTGATGTTAAAGTAAATGTAATCAACCATTGTCATTCTTTCATTTAGTGTAGTATTAGTGATCTTGATGTTAAACTAATAATGTTGTAATCAACCATTGTCATTCTTTCATTTATTGATCTTGATGTTAAACTAATATTGTTGTAATCAACCATTGTCATTCTTTTATTTAGTGATCTTGATGTTTAACTAAATGTAATCAACCATTGTCATTCTTTCATTTAGTGGTCTTGATGTTAAACTAATACTGTTGTAATCAACCATCGTCATTCTTTCATTTAGTGATCTTGATGTAAAACTAATTGTAATTAACCATTTTCATTATTTCATTTAGTGATCTTGATGTTAAACTAAATGTAATCAACCATTGTGATTCTTTCATTTAGTGATCTTGATATTAAACTAAATGTAATCAACCATTGTCGTTCTTTCATTTAGTGATCTTGATGTTAAACTAATACTGTTGTAATCAACCATCGTCATTCTTTCATTTAGTGATCTTGATGTAAAACTAATTGTAATTAACAATTGTCATTCTTTCATTTAGTGATCTTGATGTTAAACTAAATGTAATCAACCATTGTCATTCTTTCATTTTGTGGTCTTGATGTTAAACTACATGTAATCAACCAGTGTCATTCTTTCATTTACTGACCTTGATGTTAAACTAAATGTAATCAACCATTGTCATTCTTTCATTTAGTGATCTTGATGTTAAACTAACTGTAATTAACCGTTGTCATTTTTTCATTTAGTGATCTTGATGTTAAACTAATACTCTTGTAATCAACCATTGTCATTCTTTCATTTAGTGATCTTGATGTTAAACTAATTGTAATTAACCATTGTCATTCTTTCATTTAGTGATCTTGATGTTAAAATAAATGTAATCAACCATTGTCATTCTTTCATTTAGTGATCTTGATGTTAAACTAAATGTAATCAACCATTGTCATTCTTTCATTTAGTGATCTTGATGTTAAACTAAATGTAATCAACCAGTGTGATTCTTTCATTTAGTGATCTTGATGTTAAACTAATACTGTTGTAATCAAACATTGTGATTCTTTCATTTAGTGATATTGATGTTAAACTACATGTAATCAACCATTGTCATTCTTTCATTTAGTGATCTTGATGTTAAACTAAATGTAATAAGTCATTGTCATTCTTTCATTTAGTGATCTTGATGTTAAACTAATTGTAATCAACCATTGTGATTCTTTCATTTAGTGATCTTGATGTTAAACTAAATGTAATCAACCATTGTCATTCTTTCATTTAGTGATCTTGATGTTAAACTAATTGTAATCAATCATTGTGATTCTTTCATTTAGTGATATTGATGTTAAACTAAATGTAATCAACCATTGTGATTCTTTCATTTAGTGATCTTGATTTTAAACTAAATGTAATCAATCATTGTCATTCTTTCATTTAGTGATCTTGATGTTAAACTAATTGTAATCAACCATTGTCATTCTTTCCTTTAGTGATCTTGATGTTAAACTAATACTGTTGTAATTAACCATTGTGATTCTTTCATTTAGTGATATTGATGTTAAACTAAATGTAATCAACGATTGTGATTCTTTCATTTAGTGATCTTGATGTTAAACTAAATGTAATCAATCATTGTCATTCTTTCATTTAGTGATCTTGATGTTAAACTAATTGTAATCAACCATTGTGATTCTTTCATTTAGAGATCTTGATGTTAATGTAATCAACCATTGTCATTCTTTTCCTTTAGTGATCTTGATGTTAAACTAATTGTAATCAACCATTGTGATTCTTTCATTTAGTGATCTTGATGTTAATCTAAATGTAATCAACCAGTGTCATTCTTTCATTTAGTGATCTTGATGTTAAACTTATACCGTTGTAATCAACCATTGTCATTCTTTCATTTAGTGATCTTGATGTTAAACTAATACTATAGTAATCAACCAATGTCATTCTTTCATTCAATGATCTTGATGTTAAACTAAATGTAATCAACCATTGTCATTCTTTCATTGAGTGATCTTGATGTTAAACTAAATGTAATCAACCATTGTCGTTCTTTCATTTAGTGATCTTGATGTTAAACTAATACTGTTGTAATCAACCATCGTCATTCTTTCATTTAGTGATCTTGATGTAAAACTAATTGTAATTAACAATTGTCATTCTTTCATTTAGTGATCTTGATGTTAAACTAAATGTAATCAACCATTGTCATTCTTTCATTTTGTGGTCTTGATGTTAAACTACATGTAATCAACCAGTGTCATTCTTTCATTTACTGACCTTGATGTTAAACTAAATGTAATCAACCATTGTCATTCTTTCATTTAGTGATCTTGATGTTAAACTAACTGTAATTAACCGTTGTCATTTTTTCATTTAGTGATCTTGATGTTAAACTAATACTCTTGTAATCAACCATTGTCATTCTTTCATTTAGTGATCTTGATGTTAAACTAATTGTAATTAACCATTGTCATTCTTTCATTTAGTGATCTTGATGTTAAAATAAATGTAATCAACCATTGTCATTCTTTCATTTAGTGATCTTGATGTTAAACTAAATGTAATCAACCATTGTCATTCTTTCATTTAGTGATCTTGATGTTAAACTAAATGTAATCAACCAGTGTGATTCTTTCATTTAGTGATCTTGATGTTAAACTAATACTGTTGTAATCAAACATTGTGATTCTTTCATTTAGTGATATTGATGTTAAACTACATGTAATCAACCATTGTCATTCTTTCATTTAGTGATCTTGATGTTAAACTAAATGTAATAAGTCATTGTCATTCTTTCATTTAGTTATCTTGATGTTAAACTAATTGTAATCAACCATTGTGATTCTTTCATTTAGTGATCTTGATGTTAAACTAAATGTAATCAACCATTGTCATTCTTTCATTTAGTGATCTTGATGTTAAACTAATTGTAATCAATCATTGTGATTCTTTCATTTAGTGATATTGATGTTAAACTAAATGTAATCAACCATTGTGATTCTTTCATTTAGTGATCTTGATTTTAAACTAAATGTAATCAATCATTGTCATTCTTTCATTTAGTGATCTTGATGTTAAACTAATTGTAATCAACCATTGTCATTCTTTCCTTTAGTGATCTTGATGTTAAACTAATACTGTTGTAATTAACCTTTGTGATTCTTTCATTTAGTGATATTGATGTTAAACTAAATGTAATCAACGATTGTGATTCTTTCATTTAGTGATCTTGATGTTAAACTAAATGTAATCAATCATTGTCATTCTTTCATTTAGTGATCTTGATGTTAAACTAATTGTAATCAACCATTGTGATTCTTTCATTTAGAGATCTTGATGTTAATGTAATCAACCATTGTCATTCTTTTCCTTTAGTGATCTTGATGTTAAACTAATTGTAATCAACCATTGTGATTCTTTCATTTAGTGATCTTGATGTTAATCTAAATGTAATCAACCCGTGTCATTCTTTCATTTAGTGATCTTGATGTTAAACTTATACCGTTGTAATCAACCATTGTCATTCTTTCATTTAGTGATCTTGATGTTAAACTAATACTATAGTAATCAACCAATGTCATTCTTTCATTCAATGATCTTGATGTTAAACTAAATGTAATCAACCATTGTCATTCTTTCATTGAGTGATCTTGATGTTAAACTAAATGTAATCAACCACTGTCATTCTTTCATTTAGTGATCTTGATGTTAAACTAATACTATAGTAATCAACCAATGTCATTCTTTCATTCAGTGATCTTGATGTTAAACTAAATGTAATCAACCATTGTCATTCTTTCATTGAGTGATCTTGATGTTAAACTAAATGTAATCAACCATTGTCATTCTTTCATTTAGTGATCTTGATGTTAAACTAATTGTAATTAACCATTGTCATTCTTTCATTTAGTGATCTTGATGTTAAACTAAATGTAATCAACCAATGTCATTCTTTCATTTAGTGATCTTGATGTTAAACTAAATGTAATCAACCATTGTGATTCCTTCATTTAGTGATCTTGATGTTAAACTAAATGTAATCACCCAGTGTCATTCTATCATTTAGTGATATTGATGTTAAACTAATACTGTTGTAATCAACCATTGTGATTTTCATTTAGTGATCTTGATGTTAAACTAAATGTGATCAACCATTGTGATTCTTTCATTTAGTGATCTTGATGTTAAACTAAATGTAATCAACCATTCTCATTCTTTCATTTAGTGATCTTGATGTTAAACTAAATGTAATCAACCAGTGTCATTCTTTCATTTAGTGATCTTGATGTTAAACTAATTGTAATCAACCATTGTCATTCTTTCATTTTGTGGTCTTGATGTTAAACTAAATGTCAACCAGTGTCATTCTTTCATTTAGTGATCTTGATGTTAAACTTATACTGTTGTAATCAACCATTGTCATTCTTTCATTTAGTGATCTTGATGTTAAATTAATACTGTTGTAATCAACCATTGTCATTCTTTCAATTAGTGATCTTGATGTTAAACTAATACTATTGTAATCAACCATTGTCATTCTTTCATTCAATGATCTTGATGTTAAACTAAATGTAATCAACCATTGTCATTCTTTCATTGAGTGATCTTGATGTTAAACTAAATGTAATCAACCATTGTCATTCTTTCATTTAGTGATCTTGATGTTAAACTAAATGTAATGAACCATCATTATTCTTTCATTTAGTGATCTTGATGTTAAACTAAATGTAATCAACCATTGTCATTCTTTGATTTATTGATCTTGATGTTAAACTAATACTGTTATAATCAACCATTGTCATTCTTTCACTTATTGATCTTGATGTTAAAAATAAATGTAATCAACCATTGTCATTCTTTCATTTAATGTAGTATTAGTGATCTTGATGTTAAACTAATACTCTTGTAATCATCTATTGTCATTGTTTCATTTATTGATCTTGATGTTAAACTAGTACTGTTGTAATCAATCATTGTCATTCTTTCATTTTGTGATCTTGATGTTAAACTAATACTGTTGTAATCAACCACTGTCATTCTTTCATTTTGTGATCTTGATGTTAAGCTAATTGTAATTAACCATTGTCATTCTTTCATTTAGTGATCTTGATGTTAAACTAAATGTAATCAACCAATGTCATTCTTTCATTGAGTGATCTTGATGTTAAACTAAATGTAATCAACCATTGTGATTCTTTCATTTAGTGATCTTGATGTTAAACTAAATGTAATCAACCATTCTCATTCTTTCATTTAGTGATCTTGATGTTAAACTAAATGTAATCAACCAGTGTCATTCTTTCATTTAGTGATCTTGATGTTAAACTAATTGTAATCAACCATTGTCATTCTTTCATTTTGTGGTCTTGATGTTAAACTAAATGTCAACCAGTGTCATTCTTTCATTTAGTGATCTTGATGTTAAACTAATACTGTTGTAATCAACCATTGTCATTCTTTCATTTAGTGATCTTGATGTTAAATTAATACTGTTGTAATCAACCATTGTCATTCTTTCAATTAGTGATCTTGATGTTAAACTAATACTATTGTAATCAACCATCGTCATTCTTTCATTCAATGATCCTGATGTTAAACTAAATGTAATCAACCATTGTCATTCTTTCATTGAGTGATCTTGATGTTAAACTAAATGTAATCAACCATTGTCATTCTTTCATTTAGTGATCTTGATGTTAAACTAAATGTAATCAACCATTGTCATTCTTTCATTTATTGATCTTGATGTTAAACTAAATGTAATCAACCATTGTCATTCTTTGATTTATTGATCTTGATGTTAAACTAATACTGTTATAATCAACCATTGTCATTCTTTCACTTAATGATCTTGATGTTAAACTAAATGTAATCAACCATTGTCATTCTTTCATTTAATGTAGTATTAGTGATCTTGATGTTAAACTAATACTCTTGTAATCATCTATTGTCATTCTTTCATTTATTGATCTTGATGTTAAACTAGTACTGTTGTAATCAATCATTGTCATTCTTTCATTTTGTGATCTTGATGTTAAACTAATACTGTTGTAATCAACCACTGTCATTCTTTCATTTTGTGATCTTGATGTTAAACTAAATGTAATCAACCAGTGTCATTCTTTCATTTAGTGGTCTTGATGTTAAACTAATACTATTGTAATCAACCATCTTCATTCTTTCATTTAGTGATCTTGATGTTCAACTAAATGTAATCAACCATTGTCATTCTTTCATTGAGTGATCTTGATGTTAAACTAATTGTAATCAACCACTGTCATTCTTTCATTTAGTGATCTTGATGTTAAACTAATACTATAGTAATCAACCAATGTCATTCTTTCATTCATTGATCTTGATGTTAAACTTATACCGTTGTAATCAACCATTGTCATTCTTTCATTTAGTGATCTTGATGTTAAACTAATACTATAGTAATCAACCAATGTCATTCTTTCATTCAATGATCTTGATGTTAAACTAAATGTAATCAACCATTGTCATTCTTTCATTGAGTGATCTTGATGTTAAACTAAATGTAATCAACCACTGTCATTCTTTCATTTAGTGATCTTGATGTTAAACTAATACTATAGTAATCAACCAATGTCATTTTTTCATTCAGTGATCTTGATGTTAAACTAAATGTAATCAACCATTGTCATTCTTTCATTGAGTGATCTTGATGTTAAACTAAATGTAATCAACCATTGTCATTCTTTCATTTAGTGATCTTGATGTTATACTAATTGTAATTAACCATTGTCATTCTTTCATTTAGTGATCTTGATGTTAAACTAAATGTAATCAACCAATGTCATTCTTTCATTTAGTGATCTTGATGTTAAACTAAATGTAATCAACCATTGTGATTCCTTCATTTAGTGATCTTGATGTTAAACTAAATGTAATCACCCAGTGTCATTCTATCATTTAGTGATCTTGATGTTAAACTAATACTGTTGTAATCAACCATTGTGATTTTCATTTAGTGATCTTGATGTTAAACTAAATGTAATCAACCATTGTGATTCTTTCATTTAGTGATCTTGATGTTAAACTAAATGTAATCAACCATTCTCATTCTTTCATTTAGTGATCTTGATGTTAAACTAAATGTAATCAGCCAGTGTCATTCTTTCATTTAGTGATCTTGATGTTAAACGAATTGTAATCAACCATTGTCATTCTTTCATTTTGTGGTCTTGATGTTAAACTAAATGTCAACCAGTGTCATTCTTTCATTTAGTGATCTTGATGTTAAACTAATACTGTTGTAATCAACCATTGTCATTCTTTCATTTAGTGATCTTGATGTTAAATTAATACTGTTGTAATCAACCATTGTCATTCTTTCAATTAGTGATCTTGATGTTAAACTAATACTATTGTAATCAACCATTGTCATTCTTTCATTCAATGATCTTGATGTTAAACTAAATGTAATCAACCATTGTCATTCTTTCATTGAGTGATCTTGATGTTAAATAAATGTAATCAACCATTGTCATTCTTTCATTTAGTGATCTTGATGTTAAACTAAATGTAATGAACCATCATTATTCTTTCATTTAGTGATCTTGATGTTAAACTAAATGTAATCAACCATTGTCATTCTTTGATTTATTGATCTTGATGTTAAACTAATACTGTTATAATCAACCATTGTCATTCTTTCACTTATTGATCTTGATGTTAAACTAAATGTAATCAACCATTGTCATTCTTTCATTTAATGTAGTATTAGTGATCTTGATGTTAAACTAATACTCTTGTAATCATCTATTGTCATTCTTTCATTTATTGATCTTGATGTTAAACTAGTACTGTTGTAATCAATCATTGTCATTCTTTCATTTTGTGATCTTGATGTTAAACTAATACTGTTGTAATCAACCACTGTCATTCTTTCATTTTGTGATCTTGATGTTAAACTAATTGTAATTAACCATTGTCATTCTTTCATTTAGTGATCTTGATGTTAAACTAAATGTAATCAACCAATGTCATTCTTTCATTGAGTGATCTTGATGTTAAACTAAATGTAATCAACCATTGTGATTCTTTCATTTAGTGATCTTGATGTTAAACTAAATGTAATCAACCATTCTCATTCTTTCATTTAGTGATCTTGATGTTAAACTAAATGTAATCAACCAGTGTCATTCTTTCATTTAGTGATCTTGATGTTAAACTAATTGTAATCAACCATTGTCATTCTTTCATTTTGTGGTCTTGATGTTAAACTAAATGTCAACCAGTGTCATTCTTTCATTTAGTGATCTTGATGTTAAACTAATACTGTTGTAATCAACCATTGTCATTCTTTCATTTAGTGATCTTGATGTTAAATTAATACTGTTGTAATCAACCATTGTCATTCTTTCAATTAGTGATCTTGATGTTAAACTAATACTATTGTAATCAACCATCGTCATTCTTTCATTCAATGATCTTGATGTTAAACTAAATGTAATCAACCATTGTCATTCTTTCATTGAGTGATCCTGATGTTAAACTAAATGTAATCAACCATTGTCATTCTTTCATTTAGTGATCTTGATGTTAAACTAAATGTAATCAACCATTGTCATTCTTTCATTTATTGATCTTGATGTTAAACTAAATGTAATCAACCATTGTCATTCTTTGATTTATTGATCTTGATGTTAAACTAATACTGTTATAATCAACCATTGTCATTCTTTCACTTATTGATCTTGATGTTAAACTAAATGTAATCAACCATTGTCATTCTTTCATTTAATGTAGTATTAGTGATCTTGATGTTAAACTAATACTCTTGTAATCATCTATTGTCATTCTTTCATTTATTGATCTTGATGTTAAACTAGTACTGTTGTAATCAATCATTGTCATTCTTTCATTTTGTGATCTTGATGTTAAACTAATACTGTTGTAATCAACCACTGTCATTCTTTCATTTTGTGATCTTGATGTTAAACTAAATGTAATCAACCAGTGTCATTCTTTCATTTAGTGGTCTTGATGTTAAACTAATACTATTGTAATCAACCATCTTCATTCTTTCATTTAGTGATCTTGATATTCAACTAAATGTAATCAACCATTGTCATTCTTTCATTTAGTGTAGTATTAGTGATCTTGATGTTAAACTAATAATGTTGTAATCAACCATTGTCATTCTTTCATTTATTAATCTTGATGTTGAACTAATATTGTTGTAATCAACCATTGTCATTCTTTCATTTAGTGGTCTTGATGTTAAACTAATACTGTTGTAATCAACCATTGTCATTCTTTCATTTAGTGATCTTGATGTTAAACTAAATGTAATCAACCATTGACATTCTTTGATATAGTGATCTTGATGTTAAACTAATTGTAATCAACCATTGTGATTCTTTCATTTAGTGATCTTGATGTTAAACTAAATGTAATCAACTATTGTCATTCTTTCATTTAGTGATCTTTATGTTAAACTAATTGTAATCAACCACTGTCATTCTTTCATTTAGTGATCATGTTCATTGATTGTTTTTTTTACACCTAATAGGTTTCTTCCCTACCCGAAGTACAAGCTATGATCAAGGTTTGGTCTAGGAATAATGGCAGATCTAGGAATGCAACGTAGAACCAAACCTTCAGAAAATATCTTTCTTGCATAATGGCAACCCTGACCTTCAAGCCCAAATTATCAATACAGTTATACTTCTTTAATCCAAATGCAAGCCTTCCAAAGCCTAATAGTGTTCTAATGCTGAATTACTAAGTTACTTCATGGAAACGTAAGAGTTGTTGAACATGTGTATGAACATAGGCAGTGACCTCCAGGATGAAGCAATTCCACATTGAAGAATGCTTTTGAAAGGCTAGGATTGCAATATCCTATGGAGAACCCTGATAAGTGCCTGTGACCAAAACAAATCCTAACGTGGTCACTGGATCCAAGAAATAGGTCATCATACAAATATTCATCATAACTGTTATAATCAGAGAAATGGTATTCAATACACAATGTATATACACCACTCCCGTGTTAACTCGTACACCCACTGATAATGCAAGGTCAGGCGTGGAATTTTTAAACTAAAAAAAGTCACAAAATTGAACCCAATTTATTGAACTTTCATAAAATCATGATCAAAATCGGTAACCGTAACATTGTGAATTGCTTGTTTTATCATCAAAAACTTATATGGGGCCTAAAATTATATTCAACATTATGAAATATGAACTCTTAATGAGTCATATAATTTGTTAACCTTTGACCTTCTTAGCACACGCAATTAACTTTATTCAAGGAAATTTTGTAAACTAAAAATGTCACTTACACTTCGTGGAGGCAGTACTTTAATAAATAAATACCAATCAATCAAAATGTGTGCTCTAGGTCTATCTTTTAGTTCTTTATAAGTGTATTCCTCATAAATGCAAAGTGTAATTAAACATAAAATGTGTAAATCTACCAGCAATGTGTCATCTTGTAATTAAACATTAAATATGTCAACCTGCTGTAATAGCTATGTCCGTGAGTGTTTCTCTGCCACCATATGTTGATATTGGACTATTGGAAGCATTTATTGTACAGGTTGGGTCAGCATGGCATCACAAGCTTAGCGACCTACTTTTTGCTATATTGCGGAGGTGAAAACAATTGCTTAGTAACAGTTTGGTAGCATAATGTTCGATATCGCAAACAGTTTTAGTTTACCTATATTTTGTTTATTATTTCTGTTCTCTGTTCAAAAGTGTTGCAGGATATAAAACCATGAATGTGTGTCTGTCGAATATTGTCATATATGTAATATATTTTAGGTTGATGTAGATGGCAATGGTGTGTATGTGTCACATACTTGTGTACATGACAATTTATGCCAATTAGTGTTAAAACAGTTTTAAGGCAGTGTTTGTTATATAGTACACCAATTAGTGTTAAGACAGTTTGAAGTCAGTGTTTGTTATATAGTATGCCAATTAGTGTTAAGACAGTTTGAAGACAGTGTTTGTTATATAGTACGCCAATTAGTGTTAAGACAGTTTGAAGACAGTGTTTGTTGTATAGTACACCAATTAGTGTTAAGACAATTTGAAGGCAGTGTTTGTTATAAAGCTAGCATATTGTACATATTTCATTTATAAAATGACAAATATAAATGCAAGGATCATAAGATCAATTGGCCATTATTGCAATGTCTTACGGTTACAAAGAGATGCTGGATAGCAATGCTAATATACGATATTTACAGAACTTTAAGCTGTGTAAATTAATGATTGTCCTTATAAATTTTCAGCAGATATCTGTGTAAATAACCAAACAAAATGGCCCGAGGTGATATGGGCTGATTTTTGCAAAAATCGTACATATACAACTGTAAGCCTGTCTTTTTTATCAACATATTTTGCTGAAGCCGTTTCACACCTTTTTCTTAAAATGACTTTTAATTAAACAAAATGAAAATCTGAAATTTTCAGTCTGTATTACCTGTAACCCTAATTATTTTTTTGTAGTTCTCACTAATTTATATTTTTTCATTATTTTTAATCTTTAATTGTCCTATTAAACCTTGATTATTACGCATTAAAAGTTGTGTATTTTTGAACCTATGTACATATATCCACACTGCATTTATAATAATTTTCCTTTTTTTTCCTTTAGCTTGCTAGGAGTATAGACCAATGAAAAACTACCGAGGTCTTGAGACACACCACTTTTTACTATCAGGATTGGTGCAAACATTATCTTATAAATGTATCCAAATGTTAATGAAGTAACCATAACAATGGCGGTAGTTTTCACCTCAGCGGTCATAACTATGCACCGAAAATGCCCATATATGAAAAAGTACCTGGATTCCTGACCAAACCTATGGTTACACTAAAAGATAAGCGAGCCTCCTTTTTTATTATCATGTTGATTTCATCTTTTGAATCAAAGAGGTGGAACAAAAAAAGTTACATGACATACAAATTGTACATCCTTAACAATCAGCGGCTCCAGTCATGTCAGGTAACTCAGTTGCTCAATGGAACCCTGTTACTATGAACGTAATCTAAATTATCTACCTTAAATCAACCTACTCAATCATAATTGTAATTAGAGATACCAAGGCAAGCAAACAAACTAAGTACTTTATAAAAATAAAAGAAAGATTAGTTTCACAGATATGTACAAATGTGGGGAAAACAAGTTTCAGAGAATTCCTGAATAATTCGCATGTAGAGATATCCACAATCATTGCTATTGTGGCAGCAATGAAACTGAAAGCATCATCAAAAGAAAGAAACCATGAAAACTGGACTACATCTGAATCTTGGATAATTGTATTAGTGATTATGGAAAGAAATTAAAATGTTTGAGTTTATTTAAATTTTCAAAGACTTTTAAAGACCTAAGGGATATCTGCTCAATTTACTTTCCCACTCTTATAAGGCCTTGAAAATGCTACTTCATTTTTCCCAAACTTTCAAGTCTTTCATAGTTTGGGAAAAATGAGGTAGCATTTTCAAGACTTTGAAAGTCTGGGAAAAATGAGGTAGCATTTTCAAGGCCTTGAAAGATCGGGAAAAATGAGGTAGCATATTCAAAGCCTTGAAAATGCTACCTCATTTTTCCCAGACTTTCAAAGACTGTAAGAACCCTGTAAGTATAATCCATAAACAGTCATTCAGAAAATGTAATTTTATGAAAATAAGCAAAATCGTTAGCATTTATGTGTGGTGTATTGATAATAATTACTACAAAAGCATAATCGTTAGCATTTATGTGTGCTGTATTTATAATAATGACTCCAAAAGCATAATGGTAAGCATTTATGTGTGGTGTATTGATAATAATTACTTCAAAAGCCTATTTGTTAGCATTTATGTGTGGTGTATGTTTCCTTGTAATATGAAATGTAATTAATTTAAGATTGTGATGTATATTTCCTTTTAATAACAAATATAATCTCTGAAGGCTGTGTTTTTTTGCTTGCAAGATAAAGAAAAAAATGCATTCAATAAGTTTTATTACTCTAATTGTACCACTAAAGCATAAAAATACAACATAGACACCAACGCTAGTAAATTATGACCAGACAAGAAAAGTTCTGTATGATATAAAGGTTTAACAGAAAGAAGTCGATTTTACCTTTTGGTAGTGGCACAGTTATACAGCACATGCGTGTGCGTGTCTCAGGGTTAACATGGAGAAAAAGTCCCGACTCGCATCCTGATGTTTGAAATGCATCCACTGTATTACCAGGGAGAATCTAATTACAAAAAAGAAAACAAGAACTAAATTTATATTTTGCACAAAACATATGCCACTGCATTACAAACAAAATAACCCAAATACAAAATTTGTCAACCTAGAATAAAATCTGCTTTGAACACTTAACTCTCATTATTTATTTTTGATTCCCTACCATATTCCAACAGAGGTCTATTGCTAGGATTTTAAAACTAGGAGTCCAGAACTACCATTCTGGTAAAAATGGGAGTCCTGCGAGCAACATTTGCAGTCTCAGAAAATGCTGAACTTTGCAGATTAGTCCATATATGGCGGAATATTATGCGCATTGCTTTGAAAAGATGTAGTTTATTCATCAGGCTATGGAAATGAAATACATTACTTTGGAATCTTCCTGTTGGCATTTCAGCCAAAAATTGAATTTTCAACCAAAAAACAGCATTTGATCCAACATTTACAGAACTAACGTATTGTGTAGAATTACCAAACGTGCTGAATAGGCTGAAACAGTTGTACATGTCAGTGTTATAAAGAATGTGGAAATTAAACTCAATGACATCCACTGTCAATCAAATCGAAGAAAGTTTATACATCTATTTATGACTCTTTAGCTACTCAAACTGCAGACATATTTGAAATGATAATTGAAAAGTAGATATCAGCCACTTTACAATTCTTCCAGAGTGTATTCCTTATTTCAGCGTCAATACTTGCATGATATAAAATCACCAACACTGTAAACAGGACTTTGATGAAGGCCTTCAAAGGATCATTCAGCTGTGATGAAGTGCCCATGACCTGAAATTAAAAATTATGCTTACTACATGTAGTTGGAAAAAATTATTAAAACAACAAAGAACTAGATTTTTTGTTAGTAAATTAGTATGACTTCCAATAAAGAATAAAAATTAAATAATGCAGACAAATTTTAAAGCTGCTATAATAGCATAAAAATCCAATACACATACATACTATATTTCATTTGTCTACAACATGTATTTTTAATGTCGAAAGTTACACAAATTACAGCTTTTGAAAATAATATATTTAAACACTTTATCTGGGCAATGGTTTTGATTTTTCAGCAATTCTTGGTAGCATCTTTTATATCAAGACTAAAATTAAGCTCCAGTCAGCAGAATGCACTTTTATTAATTAATCAGCCCTCAAATACATTATACAAAAGTCCATACCAAACCGGTTACGGGACCAGAAAAAAAGTACTGGCATGAATGGTGCCCTTTAAGTCATGTACAAAAGAAAAGAAGTGAGAACAGCAAGCTGATCTACATCAAGTACTACCATAGTAACAATCATCACAGTGACATCGCGGTCACATGGAGGTTTCCTGGTCTGTTTGGCAGAAGAACCATATTTATTGACAAACTATTCAATCCAAGATCAAAAGCTTTCCTTCAAAGTCAATAAAACTTGTTCTAAAATCTAAACCAATATTTTATTTTCAAGTTGTCTATGTTCCTCCATCAGATTTCATCTCTAACTTACTATCATGTGTGCTTAGAATACATGTTTTTTAAAAGGGATATTTTAATGCTAGAACTTGTAATGTCAATCAATAGAACTCATAATGTCAATCATTAGAACTCATAATGCCAATCATTAGAACTCATAATGTTAAAAATTAGAACTTGTAATGCCAATCATTAGAACTCATGATGCCAATCATTAGAACTCATGATGCCAATCATTAGAACTCATAATGTCAATCATTAGAACTCAAAATGTCAATCATTAGAACTCATAATGCCAATCATTAGAACTCATAATGCCAATCATTAGAACTCATAATGTTAATCATTAGAACTCATAATGTTAATCATTAGAACTTATAATGTCAATCATTAGAACTCATAATGTCAATCATTAGAACTCATAATGCCAATCATTATAACTTGTAATGCCAATCATTAGAACTCATAATGCCAATCATTAGATTTCAATGTCAATCATTAGAACTCGTAATGCCAATTAATTAGAACTCGTAATGCCAATCATTAGAACTCATAATGCCAATCATTAGAACTCAATGTCAATCATTATCACTCATAATGCCATTCATTAGAACTCATAATGACAATCATTAGAACTCGTAATGTCAATCATTAGAACTCATAATGTCAATCATTAGAACTCATAATGCCAATCATTAGAACTCATAATGTCAATCATTAGAACTCAAAATGTCAATCATTAGAACTCATAATGCCAATCATTAGACGTTGTAATGCCAATCATTAGAACTTGTAATGCCATTCATTAGAACTCGTAATGCCAATCATTAGAACTCATAATGCCAATCATTAGAACTCAATGTCAATCATTAGAACTCATAATGCCAATCATTAGAGCTCATAATGTCAATCACTAGAACTCATAATGTCAATCATTAGAACTCATAATGTCAATCATTAGAACTCATAATATCAATCATTAGAACTCATAATGTCAATCATTATCTGGAAGAAGAATTCTTTCTGAAAATTTATATTCATATAAAAGTGTCTTAAGATCACAAGCAAAAACATTTGTATTGCTGTATGCAAAGATTTCAGTGATGTAGCCCTTGGGCCAATGAACTAGTCTGCTTGTAGCCCTCATGGTTATTTGAGTTTGACACCCTGTCCTAAATCATACAAAATTTTGTATTGTTGAATGAAAAGATTTAAATGATGTAGCCCTTGGGCCAACAAACTAGTCTGCTTGTAGCCCTCATGGTTATTTGAGTTTGACACCCTGTCCTAAATCATACAAAATTTTGTATTACTGTATGTAAAGATTTCAGTGATGTAGTCCTTGGGCCAATGAACTAGTCTGCTTGTAGCCCTCATGGTTATTTGAGTTTGACACCCTGTCTAAAATCATACAAAATTTTGTATTGTTGAATGAAAAGATTTAAATGATGTAGCCCTTGGGCCAAGGAACTAGTCTGCTTGTAGCCCTCATGATTATTTGAGTTTGACACCCTGTCCTAAATCATAAAAAAATTTGTATTACTGTATGTAAAGATTTCAGTGATGTAGTCCTTGGGCCAATGAACTAGTCTGCTTGTAGCCCTCATGGTTATTTGAGTTTAGAAAGGTATTGACTTATAGGCCGGAAATATGGTGGTCCACTTGTAGCCCTCATGGTTATTTGAGTTTGACACCCAGTCCTAAATCATACAAAATTTTGTATTGCTGTATGAAAAGATTTCAGTGATGTAGCCCTTGGGCCGTTGTACTAGCCTTCATGTGGCCCTCGTCGTTATTTGAGTTTGACACCCTGTCCTAAAATAAATCATACATTTTTAGACAACAAGGACCTGAGTTCAGTGTGTTTTTCAAGCTCATTTTGATGTTAAGTATTTATTCCAAAAATAATCAAGCAGAAAAACAAACAAAAATTCCATCTGCAATCTGACAAATTTCAAGTTGTTTTATCTGCAGGTACTATACAGGGCAATGTGAACAATAAAAGTCATGTATCTAGGAGATAGGAGCCTGGCAAATCATTTATCACTGACTTTTTATGTTGTGAAATTCACAGAGTTTATGCCAGATGAAACTCATGACAGTCAATTTCTAATACAGTGAACTGTCCCAGCGGACAACTAATTTATGACTAACAATAAAATAAAAATAAAAAAGGACGGTCCATCATACTTCAAACAGTTGTTGCAACAAGGACTATCACATAAAAACATGGACAATGGTGTAACAGAATTGTTACCGAGAGGAGGGTGGATTAAATGAACAATACAAACACAATTTGTGAAAGAAAATATAAATTTATGTAATAAATTATAAATGAAAAAAATACAGATGTAACAACACAATAATTCATGCACTCAACCCACAATTACACTCTCAACCATTCACAATACATGAACAAACTAAATATTAATACAAAAGGAATGTCAGATGTAAAGGGATCTCTTGGACTATACACAGATCCAAGGATCCTTTACGAAAGTTAAATTAATGCAAGTATAAATTACGAAAAATGAACACAAACGACAAACTATACTATCGCACGATGGATTGCGATAACTAGCACGACCATATACTTGTATTCAATCAAGTTGCTAGCTTTTATTGATATATATGCGATCACTTGAAATATTATTGTGATCTGACATAAGCATGCAAATACAACAATGTATTAAATTGTATTACAATTTCAATACACATATGTGTCTCGACCCCGTATAACCGCACGATTCAGCAACAGTTGAATCGTCTCCCAGTTTCCCCGAAAACCTAGGGTTGACCAATACTATTATCGGACGTTTCCCTTCACGGATCCACCACAGTTATACGTTCAGACAACATACAACATCTACCAGAACCAACGGTTCCTCACTACCCTAGATGTCGACCCGGATGTTTTACAACTCAGACAGCTCCGACACTCGGACTTCTAGCTTTCCGGATATTTACACGTTACACAGATGTTGACGAACAGACAGTTCGACACACAGACAGATGCTTCAATTCCGTTTGCACAAATTAACGGCACAATCACATTCAGATATTTATACAGAGATGTTCCGGAACAAATAATAGATGTCCCACAACAAATCAGACGATATCAAAGACGTTTATCAAAAGATGGTATCAGATGTGTTAACAGCTACGGTATCAGAAATGGTATCAACTACGTTAGCAGCTACGGTATCAGAAACATTGACATCTACGGTATCAGATCTACGGTATCAGATCTACGGTATCAGAAACATTGACATCTACGGTATCAGCGATTATCAGATCTATGGTAACAGCGATTGTCAGCTACAGTATCAGAAACACGGTAACAGCTACAATAAACAAAACCAGACTAATAATAGTTGTCTCAAAAATAATCTAAGCCGTAGATTACGATATTGCATTTAAAGTCTAAAAGTGACTAGTAATTCCAAATATTCCACGTTTAATTGCAATAAAAGCATCATTATACGAAATGATAATCTGAATAAAATTCACAATAAAACGAAAATGTAAATTTAACACTCACCACTTTGGCTGGAGATTGCAAGATGAGCTTATCTATCCTTCGATTAGATATTTTGGTTCCCGTAATTATTATGAGAAATATCTCGCCTTATATACTCTCTATTGGTGAACATAAATCACATCGAGCTTGCTGTGCACCACGTTAAACGAGTATTTCGGATTTCATGTAAATAACAAACTGGCACATGCAAATCGTTACACGCCACTTACCTTGGAGAAAACCTCTTAATCACCCCAGGTAATGCGTGTACGACGAAATCAAGAAAATGGTCAGTTTCGTTTGCAATTCAAGAAAAAAAACAATTCAATTTTCGCCTAATTCTGTGACAATACCTCCCCCCTAAGAATAAAAATGTATACATTTTTAAAACTAACACAGAATAGAAGAAAAATAACTACTGATGATATCTTACAACATTTACACTGGTTATACTACAAACTGGATTTTATTACTGGGCAAATTCATACAAATTTCCCATCATGCCCTACTCAAGTAGTCTGCGCCTATATTTTCAACTCCCCTTATTGCTTCTACACGGAAACGATAAGGTTGTAGTGTTAGCGCCCAACGCATCAACCGAGCGTTAGCGACCTTGGCCTTGTTTAAATACAGTAGGGGTTGGTGATCAGTCTCGAGAACGAAATCTCTCCCAAATAGATATGCGTGATACTTCCCAATTCCCCATACTACGGCCAAACATTCCTTTTCTATAACGGAATAATTTTTCTCCCTGGGTAGCAATTTTCTACTAGAGTAAGCTACGGGTAACTTACTGTCGTCCTGCTCTTGCAGTAAAACTGCCCCCAACCCAGTTTCAGAAGCGTCTGTTCTTAGAATAAAAGGTTTGCTGACATCTGGCAATTTTAATATAGGTGCACTAACCAGTTTCTCTTTCAGAGTACAAAATGCTTTATCTTGTGGCGGTCCCCATTCAACTTTGTTTGGTTGCCCCTTCTTGGTCAAATCAGACAGCGGGCTAGCAATGGCTGCAAAGTTCGGTATAAACTTTCTGTAAAAACCTACTAGACCTAGAAATGATCTTACCTGCGTTTTATTGGTTGGCTTTGGTGCGTCTCTAATTGCTTCAACTTGCTTGGGATGAGGTTTTAACTGACCCATACCGCTGACCCTATGACCCAAACAATCTAAATCTGTATAACCAATACTGCATTTAGTGGGTCTCACTGTGAGGTTCGCTCTGCGGAGTCTATTGAAGAGCTCGCTCAGTACGGACACGTGCTCACTCCAAGTATTCGTGTACACGAATATGTCGTCTACAAAGCTATCAACGTTTGTTAAACCTTTCAGCAACTTTCGCATCAAACGACAGCAGGTGGCGCTGGCTCCAACTAACCCGAAAGGCATCACTTTGAATTGATACAATCCTTTCTGGGTCGCAAATGCCGTCAAAGTTCGGGACTCTGGGACAATGGGAACCTGCCAATATCCCTTGGACAGATCCAATTTGGAAATCCATCGGTTTCCCGACAACTTCGCAAATAGACCCTCCATATCTGGCATTGGTCCTGCATCGAACACAGTGATTTTATTTAACTGCCGAAAATCAATGCAGAATCGGTTCGTCCCGTCCTTTTTCCTTACTAGCACTACTGGAGACGAATATGGTGAGTTGGAGGGTTCAATCACCCCCAGATCCAACATTTTACCCACCTCTTCGTCCACAGCTTCACGTGCGTTGCATGGCACCGGATATCCCTTGATTCGAATAGGGTCAGACGTATTCAGTTTAATTTTGAGGTCCAACAAAGTTGTACAACCTGTTCTATCTGTGAATACATACGAGTGTTTAGCCAAGAGCGCATTAATCTGTTGACGCTGGTCTTTCGTCAACTCCGCACTCACATCGACTTTATCTGTCCCCTCCCCCGCAACTCCTAAGGGACATTCAAGGGCACTCTCGATATTCGAATCAGCTTCATCATCGTCTACGACTGCCGTACAAACGACATTTAAGACCCCCTTTTCAACATTGTCGCTCTGTCTCTTGATATACAATTTGAGCATGTTTGCATGGAATGTCTTTACATTACCATCCATGTCAATTTTATAGTCCATGTCACCTTTTACTTCTTTAACTTCATATGGACCTTTCCACTGGACTAATAACTTATTCGAACTCGTTGGAAGAAGCAATAGAACCTGATCTCCCACAAGAAATTTCCTATTTCGCGCTCTGCGGTTGTAATACTTGGCATATCTGCGCACCGATTTAATCAATTCGTCACGTGCCATCTGGCATGTACTCTCAAGTTTGTTTCTTAGATCTAAAACGTACTGGTAAGTAGTTTTTATTTCCTCGTTCGCGACATCACCAGTAGCAGCAGAGAGGGTGAACCTCACAACTTTCCGAGCGTCGATTCGGCAATCTGAGGCTTCTACCAAATAGTAAAAAAAATGGCGTCTATTCGATAAAATAAGATTTCCTTATATACGCCAACGTCGTTGTCATTCACCCTCTCTGCTGCTGGAAGTTCAGTTCTGGTTAACAATGATTTCAACCGAATATTTGATCCAGTCCTTAGGATCTCACAAACAGACTAATCGCTAAAACCTCCTTTTGTAGATCAATTATATTATTAGATTGATCTGTGAGTTTGAAATTAATTCTGGTTAATGAATCATTATGACACCGCATATAGACTGGATTAACCGGAGACTCGATTATTAAAAATCCTGGAGGAGCTGTTGGTGCAAACGAATAAAGAATATATCCTTGCTGAGCTTGATTTGATCGTTCGAGATTAATTTGATAGCTTCCTTCGATAACATCGCATACTAAATTGAGCGCAATCACCGATGAAATATTCACATTGTGTGTCGCGATATGCCTACCACCACCATCTGGGTCATTATCATGTGTCAGGATTAATACATTTTTCACTAGTTGCCTTTTCCATGCGTCGTAAATTGTTTTAAATCCAATATCAATGATGTGGTTAAGTTGTTTCTTTAGTTTTGATACCTTATATCCAGGTAGTTTAAATGTTGGAATGTCTTCAACGCGGATATTATAGTCTGTTGCAAATCTTGTTCTCGATGCGGGGTTTTTAATCGAGTATAACTCGAATAATTTGTGAATTAAATTTTTCCATATCGTCGATGATTTTGTTACATGTTTCTACGACGCTGATAAATTCAGCTCGGGTGAGAGAACCGGATTTAAGAGATATTAACAACAGTGAAAAATCATTATTCATCGCTGTGGAATTTTTAGCGATTTTAGGTTTGTCAATAAAAAGATACGTCGGATACCGGCCACCCACCGCCTCAGGTAAGTGTGTGATCCCAAAAAACTCTAAGGGTATACTGAACTCTTTATAACTTTTTATTGGATTATTAGGTTTTATTTTGTCTGTGACATAATCAGATTTTTTAGGTTCGGGTGATACAACAACGGTTTCATGAGGTGGGTTTTCAGGCCATCCTAGTACGGTTCTGATTGAGCTGTTATAGATATCTACGACGTATCCTTCTGTGCTTATTTCAATTGCGGATGATAGTGTCGGTTCATGAACCGTTATAGCGATTTTCGATTCTTTTCCAGTAATCGATTTTATTCTACGCGCTAATTCATTATTGATTTGTTCGATTTGGTATGATCCGGTTGGTATCGAAACAACGTTCCAGTCTGGAGTCCCGTCTTCGCGATTCTTGCTCGCAAATACCAGTGAATTATTCGGTTGTTGACCACCAAATGATTTTGATCTGATATTAGGCCAACTGTGATACACTCGTAGTTTTGCTAGCGCTATCTCCTTCACGGGGACTGGGCTAGGGAAATTCACACTGAATTCAGGATTCGTTGATGTTATTGATATCATGCTTGTTTGTACTGGGTTCGTGTTCTCCACTATTCGTTGAAGTAATTCCATCGGTGTTGTCATCGTTGCTATACTCATGTTGTTGCTCTAATTTTGATATCGCGGAATCATAGACACGTACCATCACTGAGAACTCACTATCCGATATCGTTGAGGTTATTGAGATCATTCTATTTTTTGGGTTTGTGTTTTCTAATTCCATCAGTGTTGTCATTATCATTATACTGTTGTTGTCGCTCTAATTTCGATATCGCGGAATCATAAATACTGACCATCACTGAGAACTCATTATCTGATATAATTGTATTATCGAGTGACGACGATATCATCGAGGATAATTGCGAGTATGCGGTTGATACAACATTAAATTGAATTAAGTAATCTTGCAGTTTACTCTGGCTGCATGATGATATCTTTTTTAGTATCCCCGTTGATATACCCGCGATTGTAGCCGCCGCAGAAATGCAAATTGGAACTACGACTGGGGCAATCATTGTAACCGATGCGAGTATTATTCCGGCGCCAGCGAGAACGCCTGACACCGAGTACACAGTAATATCAATTGCGGTGATTCTTCGTCGGTAGTTTTTTATTTTTATTTGATACTCCTCGGTGAGGGTTTTGAGTCTAGTTTGAAATTCTCTGACCTGATCATAGCGATATTGCGATGATGAAATCATTTTTATTTTAAAAACGCTAGCGTTTTCAATTGTGAAATCCGAAGGATTTTTCCTTTCAATTTAGTTGTTTACTTAAATCCGCTACGAATTCCACATACCACGTTATTGAAACCCTAACCAAATTTTTATCAGTAGATGTTATCGTGAACTTTTCCGTTGTGTCAATGATCGTTGAAATCGTATTATTGACCCCGGATGAACTCGACGATGAAATATTAAATTGAGTCGTTGTCACTAGTGTTAATCGATAAATACCTTTAACGGTTGCAGTGATATCTAATTTGTTGTTTGTAGATGTCCACGTAAATGATCCGTGTTGGATCGTGTATACTAAGTTGTTGGTTTTCTCATGAGGAATTTTTGCTTTTTCAAAGATTGTTATCATCCTCGGAAAATCAGTTTTGATGTCATCGATGTAGATTTTCATCTCATCGATGAATTTTTTGATATCCGGGAGTTTTATGTCGAGTTTATCGAATGTGGTTCCAAGAAATTTATCCATGATGTTTCTACGAAATGATGTAAACTTTTCAACGTGATCTGCGTATTTTACTTGAAGTGCTGCTAGTTCCAACATAGAAGTCTTTATCGATGTAAGATTTGGTGTGGTCACTGGAGGATTACCAAGGAACTCTAACAACGGCTTGTCAATATTGTTAATTCTATCTGTAATAGTCGAAACGAGTACACCCGGTTTGAGTTTACCCTGATGGGAAAATAACGCGATAGTGTTCTCGATTGCGTTTTGTTGTTTAACCAAAATATCATCCAACGACACATTACTGGTTTTCAATTTACCCTGTTTGTCTTGAAATACAACTATTTCGTTCGGGTCAACATTTGTTAAATTTAACGTCTCAGCTATTTCATCTTTGATTAGTTTTTTTACATCACCGGTTGCAGTGTCATCGGGTTTGGGTTTCAGAGGTCTTCCCCAAATATCAATCATGTTATTGTAAAACTCTCTCTCTCTCTAAAAAGCGATTCCTAGTGTATTCATTTACGACAATATGTGGTGGTTTTCCCCTTGGGTTACCCAAGGAGTTAGAAATAGCGTTAAGGACATTTAATACTTCACGGCCGCATATTGGTGGATCAATCATCGTTTGTGTTGGTAGCGTAGAATACCAAGTCTTCATTGGAAAAGTTTTTATATAACGCATAAACTCTTTTGGCGGTGCTAATCCATATGAATCAAAATAGACAATCCCACGTGGATCAATAGCGTATGCAACCCAGTGAGTTCCAGGTCCGGTGCTGTTATCGAGATTAATAATACCGGTTTCAGTGTTGTTTGGTTGATGTGGTAATTGATCCTTCATAAAGACACCTCTGAAGTTTTTAATCGCCAGTTTTTTAGCAGCATCGAGTAAATCAAAATTGGACATTGGAGTCAAAGACTCTACAACTAATAAACCGGTCCTAGTCTTAGACCCTTTCCGCTGTACCACGAATACGGGGTTCCTGGTAGTCTTAGACCATTTCCCTTTTTTATAACCCTGCCCAGTTGCCTTTTTTAGTGCCATTCCTGCCGCGGTACCAACAGCCCCTAACGCTGCCGCTTTAGCCACCGCTGGGGCAGCCGCTGCAATCAATGCTGGTAACGCAGCTAAAAACGGAAATATACCACCTGATTTTATCATGTCGGTAACTGCAGCCTTTGAAAATACAATTTGAACCCCTCGCTTATTTTTCATTGCATCATTGAAATGTTTTATTTGACGATCCGTTAATGATATTTTATGTGTACCGCCGGACATCTGCGCTGGTTTCAACGTTATTGTGGTTCCACATTCTTTAGCGGATTTTGATCGCAATTTCTTGACCTGACCATCAGTCAGCTTGACACTAACAACACTATATGGCATTTGATTGTAAAACACATTTATACTTTCAATTGATCTAATTGGAAACTCTTCAAGTTTCATTGACATATTTTCCACTGGCGCATCTACCACTCTCATTCTTCCTCCAACACCTTCGAGTAGCATTGATTTGTCGCTGAGAATGACAGCAACCGCTCTATAATTAACACCACCAGGAGTTATACGAGCCCTAAAATGTATGTCAACGACGGATTGTCTCATTAAATCAAGATGTTCCAGCGAAAAGTAATAAATCGGATACAATTTCTTAAAATCGAGTTGCGATATTTGTAAACCAGTATCAACATTTTGATCACGACCCATATATGACAGCATCCGATGATACACACGTGCTATATAGTTATTGTTGTAATCAAGTTGTATATCCTCGGTTGGTTCTTGTTGTTCGTTTATTCTCAGTGAAACCTCCTCGACTCCTAATTGATCAAATATCATATGACTGCGTTCTTGGGAGCCTTTTCGATTCTGATTCTGCAGCGCTATAAATATATGACGTGGAGCTGAAACGCCTTGTTTGGCTGCTAAGTGCCATGTAAATGTACCATTAACATCATCCTGTTTGACATCAGATGTTGTTGTTAGCCAACTTATCAATGATTTGCCACCTGTTTCCATAAATGAAAGTAGCCGCTCTTCCGTGGTAATTGACGGGGTCATTACTGGCATCCACAATACTATTTTACTCAAAACAACTTTACCATCAACGGCACCAGTACGCCAAATTGCATCGTTGTCATCGCCTTTTCGTACTAACGCGATTGTGTGTTTGGCTCCATAGATGACTTTTCTGACATTTCTGCAGAATCCAAATATGTGATGGAGTGGAATCGCACATGAACAATATCGTTGTGGTCTTTGCAACGTTGCTACTCGTGTTGCAAACCCTAGATTGAAATTATCATTAACGCCTCCGAGAATATCAAACGCAGCTCCGGGTCTAGCTCGACGTTCTGGATTAGCTGCTTCTCGTTGATTTGCTTCTGCAGTATCTTGTGCTGTTAACACTTTAATGTATTGAAGGTGGTCAGCGTTATCAGAGGTATCCTTTGCAAACATCATAGATGGACCAGCCGACCTTGTATAATCATCGGAATATCTTGCTAGCCCGATTATTGCTGTTGCAACATCAACACCACGGTCTATTGATTCAATTTCTTTTCCATCAATGAGATATTTTGCACTTTCAAATAACGCCATTATGCCGTTATTAACAAAACCAACTCGGATATTTGGGTCATCTGCATATGGTGGATCATTATGAGCAGTATCGTTTGTTACGAGTTTTCCTTCTACTTCAATAAATGCTTCACATGGCAAAAAGTATTTACTAGTATCTTGAACTTGTAGTTCAATTCGCGATCGTAGGTCGGGTTGTATTGCATGATAGGAATCGTATTGATAATCGCGGACGGAATCGTCTTTGCGCACTGGGGCTTCCATATCTAACGCGGGATCAGCTGTTCGTTTAAACATTTATAACATTACTAGCGTTTTCAATTGTGAAACTCTTTGAGTTTAACGCTAGCGTTTTAACTCTTTGTAATTATCGTCATTGAAAATTCTTCGAATTTCTTTTTCGTTTCAAACCACTTCCTGCTATCGCGTTCATGATAGCGTTATCTGTTACCGGTGAAGCTGTCAATGGCGACGGAGTCACCGAAGCAGCCAACGACGCTAGTTTTTCTTCCACTGCGCTATTGATTGCTTTGCTGATTTTTGCAGGCATCACTGTAGTTGATGGCAGCACCACCGACTTAGTCATTCCTGGTTTCTTTCGCACCAATGATATTATTTTATCTTTCGCGGCAGAAAATGCCTTTCCGGCAAGATTTCCAACGAAATCTCCGATTTTGCTGGTTCCCTTATCACGGATAGCATCAATGGCTTTCATTGATAATTGTTTAGCTAGCGGCGCCACCTTGGGAGCCATTCTTGTAAATAACCCCGCAATGGTATTGCCGAAACCATCTCCGTAATATGCTCTATAAACAGGCAATCGTGAGTTCACCACGTAGACGCTTACGGGTTTATCATGGTTGTAGTGTATAATCATCTTGTTATAAAACTAGTAGTTTTTCAATTAGTGATTAATCGCTAGCGTCCATAGGATTTTCATCATAACGATGGGCATCTCTGTGATTTTCAACTAATTCAGCAATGAGTTCTCGATATACATTAATGTTCATGATACCACCGGCAAATAATCGTCTACAGATATCAGCTGCTTCATTAATTACTTCCGGTGAGTTATTTCCGGCTCGCTTCGCCCCGATGAGAACTTCCAGCCGTGATATATCACTGAGGATGTTACCAGGACATGTCACGGTAGAGTCAAAGACTCCAGCGTTGAAATCCTTTGGATTTTTAATTGAATATCCTTTTCCACTTACTTTCTTAGAACCGGCTTCTGCTCTTATGTCTATTTGTTCCGGGATTGGATCCTCCGTATAACGTGGTGGTTGTAGACCGCCTTTAACCGCAGCTAGAAAGCTATTATAACCAGGGTGCTGCGACGCTGAGATTCTATTCCCGCCGTGTTTCGCTAAATATATTTTTGATGCCCAATCCCGTCTGCTTTTTATAACATCTTCAAACCCGTATTTTAATAAATTATCTCTTTTACCCTTTGGAAAATTTTCTATAGCAAAATCAGCTAATTCGTAATCCGTACCGAGATTTTCAATTCTATTTAATGCTACGACTGTAAATATATTTCTAGGTGAATAGTCTCTTCCTGCAGCTGCACCTTGTTGTTCTTCTTCGCTTTCTTCAATTTCGCGCTGAGTTTTTATATCACTGGATAGCTGTTGTATCCCTGTGCGTGTTTGTTCAGTCTCTGCTGCTATCTTTTCAAGCACACCAAGAACGGGCACTTCTCGTCGCTTGCCTTCCTCAGGAATATCCCCAAATATTGCTCGTTCAGTTGCAGTTTTCACATCGCTGGTCGCCTCAGTTACCGGGGCGAACAGTTGTTCACTTGACACAGAAAAGTCAGTCTGCGCTTGTTGTCGTTGTTGAAGTTTCTCGCGAACTCTGTCTTGAACCGGTATAAACTTTTTAATTGCTGCTAGCCGCTCTCGGGCTAAACTAGTTGTAAGCGATTCACCTACCATATATTGTTTGTGAACTGAGTTTTCAAATGTGAAACTATCACAATTAAAAGCTGAGTTATTAAATAATGTACCATCAAGCTAACGTATCCATCTCGGACAAGGTTAAACTGTACGACGCTATCCGCGAATGTTTCAGAAATAACATCGCTGAAGGTTTCAAAATTGTAATATCTGAGAACGGAAATGAACGATTTTTGTTAACTCCGCGGCAACAACAACAACTACGTGAAAATGGAGGCGTCGCGGTGATTACTTGCTACCACGACCAGATCATCCAGTACGCACATAATTGCATGAGTAAACCCAAACTGCTGAGTATCATTTCAGGAGAAAATCCTATGTAGTTACAAAAAACGCTAAAAAAAATAAATTTTAATAAATTTACTGAAAGCCTATTTTTGTATAGTAACGCTCACGTGGTTAAGATACGGGTTTTTCCTCGTTTAATATTTTTCTAAGATCACGAACCTTAGAACTAATTTCAGCTCGTTTTTGATACTCTTGGCCGAGCTTTTGACGTATTGCTTCAACGGTGCTAAATAGCGTTATAAATACATCAATATCGTTACCGTACAAACAGGCATAGATGGACTTTTGAATTCCTTTCACGAGCCTGTACATTTTAGATAAAACATAACGACCCTTACTAGACTGATGCTCAATATCTTCATATTCCGAGGCAATCCTGTCACAGTCGAGATCTTTAGATAATACTACCCCTTTATTTTTTAAAATTGAAATTTCAGCAATTATAGAATTTACATCTTTGATATCCATATTTTTATAGTATACTGTATTTCTAATTATTAAAAAAAATGTAACACTCATTTGGCAATCTCGCTGGCGCCCTATGACGTCAGAGAGACCCAGAGGTTACTTAATTAAGTGAATTAAGTCCATGTATATGCTGTACTGAAAACCCCATTTGGAAACCCCTTCCGCATCAAATAGCGTGAAAGAGACCCAAAGGTATGTGACAACACATATCTTTGGAACTCCTTGGATGCCTTCGCATCCATGTAAGCCCAAAGTAACCCGAAACATACATCTCCGGCGGGAGGCCTAAGGTGACAAACATCATCTTAGACCGCCCAGAAGATATGCTTGAGGTGACGTAATACATGTACTTAATTACCTTAATTAATGGACGGCACAACATGAAAACCCAATTTGGCAATCCCGCTGGCGCCTTATGACGTCAGAAAGACCCAGAGGTTACATATAAGACAACACATCTTTGGAACTCCTTGGTTGCCTTCACATCCAAGTAAGCCCAAAGTTGGGGGGACGGCACAATTCCATATAAGGATGGTATTTATTCAATGAAACGATTGATGTGGGACGGCACAATGCCATATATATCTTCACTCGAGTGTTGTGACAGATTGTAGGCGTAACATATACTTAATTAACTTAATTAAGGATATATATTCAATGAAACGATTGATGGTAATGTGGGACGGCACAAGACAGCACAAACATGAAACGACGGGGGCAGATTTTCTACGGCCAATCCAACCAATCAAAAGCAACCAAACTAAATTAACCCGGTTGCATGATTGACAAAAGACAACCACACGCCCGTGTTAATGGCGTTGGTTAGTTTTGATCGGTCGGAATTGGCTTTCGAAAGCCCCAAGCTTATTACGAGCCAAAACGTATATAAGGCGACTAATACAGCAGCGCGATTCACGAGTGTGTTATTTTATTTCCTTGAATTACTTATTAATGCTGTTTCACAACATTTAAAACAGACAGATATTTTAAATGAAGCACTAAACAAAATAATACAGTTGTTAAATAACAGCGTATATTCCCTGTTATAATTCTCTAGACGAGTACGTTATCGATTAAATCACAAAGAGCTGTATACAGAGGAATTTTAACCACGCCCACCTACGTCAATGAATGGGAAACACTAGTATTTCCGGCTGAGCTAACATAGGTATTGCGCTGGATTATAAAGAACGTCTGTACTAAATGGTCTAAATAAATACAACTGTTGAAATAATGCAGTTTTAGCCCAAGCGACAATAAAACGTTTTAGAAATTGTTACAAAAATACAACTATACCGAAACTATGTTTTCCCCATTACAGTCACGTGGGAGCGCCTAGTCAAGGTATACAGGTAATAGCAGACAGCACACTTCCTTTGACGTCATAATACAAGGGAACTTAGTAGGTAGAGTGCGAGTTGCGGCGGATTTATCCATAAAGGATTTATCTCCCTTGAATCGTTTTAGGTGTATACGAATTTTATTTTATGACCATTTTTTTAGACAGAGTTGTTTTAATTAAATTTTCTGCAACAAATCGTATTGAAGGCATACAAATGTCAAAGTATCTACTGGCTTCATTTATTGATTGCAATATTTTCTCCTCGCTGGTTTCTAAATCAAACGATTTCACACCCTTGGGGTGTTTTGCGTATTTGCTGGTTCCACCTAATTTTGAATTCAGACTTTGTGAGACGGCTTGAAGATTCACAAGACAATTATCAGTCTTCACACTATTTATGTGATCAATCACAAATCCGTCTTCGATTAATCCGTAAAATGCTTCATAGATGGCTCTGTGACAGAGATACTTCTTCCTCCCAGCTGTAAACATCAAGTATCCCATATTATTTACCCATCCAACCGGTTCTTTTAGTCTGCGGTGCCTGACAACACCATCACTGGAGGCTTCGTAATTAACAAGCACTGGATGAGGTCTGAAATCTTGGCTCATTTGTATAATAATACTATTTGTCTAATTTATATCTGCTTTAATTATAAACCTCTTGATATAATCTTGAGGAGTTTTGATGATTTTGTCTTTGATTTTATCAAGGACGTTAGGGTCAATGATTCGTTTGTCATAATAGCGTTTTAGTTCCCTGTATCGTTTACCCCCACAAGCAAGACACAACTGCGATTTTCCCCTTACCCCAGCCCCACATCGGAGGCATGGGAGAGGACCGAAAGAACCGTTGCGAACGCTTTGTAAATGATACCCACAGAATTCGCTTCTGCATGATTTGTTACACGGGGTTGTTGATCCAATCATTAGCCACTTGCAGTGATTCATTATACTATATTTTTCTATTTAAATACTTGTTTTAATTATAGCATGGAGGAGTTCAAGAGATTATCGAAAATTAAGCCTTGGAAAAATGCTAAATTCAATCTCGATAAGGAGTTCCAAAGATTATCGAAAATTAAGCCTTGGAAAAATGCTAAATTCAATCTCGATAACGAGTTCCAAAGATTATCGAAAATTGAGCCCTGGAAAAATACTAAATTCAATCTCGATAGAGTCTCTGATACACCAAAAGGTCTAATCGGTGATAGAACTATACTAAGTAAAATCAGGGAGTGTTTTAATGAATTCTACCGAGACGGTGCAGCATACTGTTGGTCGACATTTCGAATTATTGATGAAGATGTCAATGTACTCAACATCGATGCTACTATGAACGATGAAAGAGCAGCTGAGATAATTTCACACCTTGGCGTAGCATCCAAAGGGGAAATTCGAAGAATTTTATCAAGGAAATCCAAGGGTGTAGCATCCAAAGGATTTTCACGGAAAATCAAAGATGGAAATCCTTTGGATTTCAAACAAAGCAATTCCCAACAGAAGTATTTTTTCAGAATAAAATTCATTATCGAAGTCGAGGGTAAATGGATTATCAGGGATAAATTTGAACCAATCCTTAGGGATAAAAAAACTGTCATTGTAAGTAGAGATTCCAAACCAGGAATTCTGACTGGAATTGACAAACCATACTACGAGAGATCTTATCCCGTAACAGCAATTGTTTATGGGATATATCCGTTAAATGATAAACCCGATATTGCTAAACTAGCTCCTATGAAATATTCTAGTTCACTAAATTGTGTAGCAACACGGGTAATGGAACACTTCACAAATGCATCCCGAGGAAATAAACTAACTGATCTGCGACGTAGGAAAATAATCGAATGGGAACTGACAGTGAAACAGCACGGTGCAAAGATTTCTGATATAGCTAAATTAGAAACATCATTAAGATTCCCAATAACCGTTATGACGATAACCGGAGAAGTATTACACGAACCGAAATATAAATTACAAGGAGCGCCAATACAAATTATTGATCATAACGAACACGCGTGGACACCTGCAGTAACTACATTTCCACGAGAACGAACCGTGAGATATATCCCCGAGGAGTTCGTCGGGGATGTTTTCTATGAAGAGAAATTATTCGATGCTATTCATGCGTTGTGTAAAGATGATCCTGTGTCAGTGTGGTTACTTAGAAGTGATGAAGATCCCGAAATAGGATTTGATCAATTTGTAAGACCAAATGGTGAATTATATCGCGTTGAAGAATTAGATAACAGAATGAAAAAAATCGCTAGTGATTTTTCACCGGAGAGTTTTCATGAAAAACTACTCACGGATAGTTTTACTATTCCATCAGTGGTAGCTCACTTCGCAAGAGAAAAAAACTCATGGCGTCCAACACGAAGTGATTTTCTCGAGGACGTTAAATTGAGTTGCATCGAATTTGGTCATGGAGGACTGTGGAATACGAAATACCATCGTGGCGGTATGATTTCAATTGATATATCCGCGTGTTATCCTGGAAGTTTCCTCGGATATGGAGAATGTAGTAACTATTTTAAACGATTTGGACACCCCACGCATGAAATGACTCGTGTTGCGATTAATGGTCCATTGCCTGATTTTGATTTAACTGGATTCGCTCGTGTGATATCATTCGAATTCGCTACAGGGTTGCATCCGTGTAGTTATGTTTGGCTTGGTAGACATATATCTGAAAAGGCCTGGATGCCAATAGTGTTACTACGATATATGATTGATTGTGGTATGCTAATATCGTTGATTGTTTCCGTAGCTATTATATCCTATCGATCTCAGAAAGAGGTTTGGCTACCACAACCCGATTTAGATAGAATAATTAGCGAACAGCGAAAACAGTTTCCAGATTTCAATGAAGAACAAATCATGAATTGGTCTAAGAAGTTATTTGAAATTAAAAAAGAACAAGCAAAAGATTTTGGACGAAGAATAATCGGTAAATTTACCCAGGGTGGAAGATACGACAATGCAAAATATTCTTCGCGGTTGATCATTGACGTCGCTGAATACGATTTTATTGTAACAGATTTAACGAAACAGGGAAAACATGTATCCCGTAAGGATGCTTTTCTATCCAATGATGAGAAATTGGGTACGGTTGTTACCTACTGTGATGGATATATTAAACAATATACGCATTTGAGAAGTTCTATGCTAGCTTATGCTTCTATCAATTTATTTTCGATGATAAATAGATTTCCTAATACCGCAGTTAGAGTAGCCACTGATTCTATGTATATGCACGAGAAATATAAATCAGATGTAGCTAAATTCACATCCCAAGAGGAAGCGTGGGGATGTTGGAGATTTAAAAAGGAAACGCTACATGAGTATTGTGAATCGGCAGATGTTACCATGGATGAAAAGTACTTAAAGTGTGATGAGATTCAATCAGAATTATCTAACGCGCCATCGATATCAGATCCAATATGTAGATACAAGACAGTTTATTTAAACGGTTGTGGTGGGTCAGGAAAGACAACTCGTGCAATTGAATTATATGGTCGGTCAAACATGATTGTGTTAACACCAACTCACAGACTCGCCAGAGAGATGAAACAACGAGGGGTAAATGCCTGTACTTATCACAGTTTTTTTCGATGGAAGGGTGACAAATGGACTCCTGAGCGTATGGGTGATAAATTCATTCCTGAAATCATAATTTGGGATGAAATATGCACAGTGTCATTAGATGTATTACAAACATTTCTCGAGTGGTTGTTAAACACAAACACAAAAGTCGTCATGTGCGGTGATCACGGCCAACCACCACCATTTATCGGTGGATCTCCACATGAATGGCTAAAGGGTTCTGTAGACTACTATGAAGAAATTACCACTGATTATAGATCACTTGATGAACAATTATGCGAGTTCAAAGCGCTAATTAGATTACAACCGGATAAAATCCAATGTGAAATAGCGCGTGAAATAATTTCAGAGACTCCCATGAATGATTTTTGGGAAACATGGAGACCAAACGATTTGATAATCGCGAGTAGAAAAATAGTCAGAGACATACTTCAGATGAAGTTATTTGAAACGCATAAAGAAAAATTTGCAACACTTCCAGTACCGTTGTGTTATAGGCCTTCGGATACACGAAAACAGAATATAGAAGTTGATATTCCAGGACAGCGTGAAAAATAAATTCTCGTATTAAATGATATTGTGCTGGTTGATATCAGCGTCGTTGAAGATGCATTGCGTGTTAATAAATCCCCGTGGACGCTAGGATACGCAGCAACGATACATTCTTCACAGGGATTGACTATCACAGACACAATTGTTTGAATGGTAGATAATCGCATCGAATGGTCGAATTTAGTCTAACTCGCAGTATCCAGAGTACGAAAAATAAATCAGCTTAGAAGAATTATCCTTGAAAATCCTAATGACAATGCAATAAGTGATATTATCAGCGCCGACAACGTCAAGGATATAATCAGAAAAAAACTTTCTGGTTATAAACAGCAGGATAAAAAAATTAATAGAGAATTTGATATTGATGTTGAATTAATAATCGCGTTACGACAACAACAGAATAATCACTGCGCGAGTTGCAATTGTGTAATGAATTGGTGTTGGTCAGATAGGGATTCTCGACAATTTACCGTGGATAGAAAAAATAGCAGTATTGGTCATACAAGAGATAATGTGATGCTAACATGTCTTGAGTGCAACAGACGCCGGGGTGCCAGCACAATGCCTCTGGGGGGTGCTAGTTAAGACCCCGTGGTGGTAATTGTGTATCCTCGGGTATTACTTGCAGTTGTTGTCGAGTAAACCCCCGCTGAGGGGCAGTTGAATCCAGTCTATAGATTGCTGGTCTACCAGTTGATCGTGTTATGCCGGATATTTTATGCGCGGTAACACTCCAAATAGGATCAGTAGCCCTTTTTGTGCCACCTTCCAGCTCTCCTGGTTCGTATAAATACCTAACAGTGACATTACTACCAAGAATGGGCTGAGAAATGCTAGAATCCTCTTGTGAAATCCCTTGAATTTCCATTTTAGGTATAGACTTCTTTTTAATCGCGTTGATAGGTTTCATGTGAATTGTTCTAGTAATCTCATTATTCAGTGCGGTAATCACAGCTGGTAATCTTTTAACCCATTCCCGGGATCTTTTTTCTTGAATGAATTCTTTTGCGTAATGATATCCAAATAACCGCTCAGCAAGAGTCCGATTAAATCGTTCTACAATTGCCTGATCGCGATGTAACGCAGTATGCCCTCGTCGTATTGTGACATTGTGATGTTTCATTGTTGATAACACTACACCCTGAAATTCCTTGCCAGGATCAACTTGTAACAGATTTGGCCAACGCAGAGGACCTCGTCGATAAATCCTTTCAAATGCAGAAGCAACTTCAGGTGATGATTTTGTTTTTAGCGGTTCTGCTTGTTTGTATCGACTCGCAACGTCAACTACGGTTAGCGCGTATTTGTAACCGTTGTCATGTGGTAAAAACAATAAATCAGCCTGATGAACTTCATTGGGTCCGGTAACATCAAAATGCGAGAAATTGATTTGTTTAGGACGCGGTAGATAAATTTGCCATATAGCCTGTTTGGATAACCAATTAGCCGCAGTAGCCTTTTTCACTTTTGCGGCGTTGGCGAGTTTATTGATTGCTGCTTTACCCTTCCAGTATCCCCTCGGAGAATAATAAATAGATTCCATATTATTAATTACCAGCACCTAACATCAATTTGCCTTTCATAGCTGATTTTACCAACCACGAAGCCAATTTTTCTTTGAAAGATTTATCAGGAATAGCATTTAACGCATGAATTAATTTCACATCTGCTAGATGCCTGTGTTGCAGATTATTGCTTTTATATGCAACATCATGAGCATGACACACCTTATCAATAGCGTTTATCGGATACTCGCCGGATCGGGGTTGATTTTGATCATCAAGTCTGATATCTAATCGTGTTCCGGGACCACAGTAGCTATATCCTGGAAGGTGCTTTTCTCCCGGGTACTTTGCCCATGGGGTTCCAGGGAGCTTTGCAAATTTGGCTGCGATATCACCTCCTCGTTTTTTTTTAAATCATCATTTCCTGCAGATCTCATAGACACAAATCTAAATTTCTTAGTACCACAATGCACGCATTTACCAGAAAGCGCTGATCGGTTATTTCTAGTTGTAATCGTCGTCAAGTCATCTGTGCCAGTACGCGTTTTACACTTCACACAATATAGATCCATAATTTATGTATAGAAATATGGATATAATTGATTTTTCAGCGACCAAAGCAAGAGAACCGGTTAAGCATCATGCAGCGCTACCAAACTCTATCCGCGCAATTATAATCGGGCCATCTGGATCCGGTAAAACGCAATTGTTGCTCAATTTAATAATGAGATGGATGAAATGGGATAAGTTGTATTTAGTTGCTCCTAGCGTAGATGATCAACGATGCTATGAAGTGCTAAAAGATTTTAATGAAAACGCTTCAGAGATTAAAGGTGAGAACGTCGTTGATTTTATAACTGATATTGACGAGGCACCATCCGTGGATGACCTCGATGGGAGCATTAACAATTTAGTCGTATACGACGATGTGATGTTAGACAATCAAAAAAATCCAGCTAGGATCTTTTCCAGAGGCAGGCATAAAAACACCGACGTGATATATGTCACACAACGCTACACTCAGATTCCAAAAGTAATCAGAGATAACTGTAATATTCTTGCTGTGTTTATACTCATACTCTTAGAAATATTTGGCAGACATGGTGTTCTGATATGGATTTCAATCAATTTAAAAATTTCTTTAGTAACGCTCAGTCGACTCCGCACGGATTTATAACAATAAATTTACATGATCCTCGGACTCGATATCGTATCGGACTCGATCAAATATTCGGTTGAAATCATTGTTAACCAGAACTGAACTTCCAGCAGCAGAGAGGGTGAATTACAACGACGTTGGCGTATATAAGGAAATCTTATTTTATCGAATAGACGCCATTTTTTTTTACTATTTGGTAGAAGCCTCAGATTGCCGAATCGACGCTCGGAAAGTTGTGAGGTTCACCCTCTCTGCTGCTCCAGTCCATAGTTCGCGTAGTATCCGCATTGGGCCTCGAACTGTTCTACCATACAACAGTTCAAAGGGTGAGAACCCTAAACTTTCCTGCGGTACTTCACGGTACGCGAACAGAACAGCGTTTAAATAACGGTCCCAGTCTTGCGAACGTTCCGCGCACATCTTTCGCAGCATGCTTTTCAGGGTACCATTAAACTTCTCTACCAGTCCATTGCACATCGGATGGTATGGGGTAGTGTTTAGCTGTTTGATGGATAGCAGCCTACTTATTTCACCCATGAGGTCAGAGGTGAATTGGGCACCACAATCAGTGAGAATTTCCTCTGGCACCCCTACCCTACTGAAGATATCAACTAATGCTTCAGCTACCCTTTCCGTTTCAATAGTTGGTAACGCTACGGCTTCGGGGTATCTGGTCGCGTAATCAACCAGAGTAAGTATATACCGATTCTTTTTTCGGTAACTGGGTGTATTGGTCCTACAATATCTATTGCCACTCTTTTAAATGGTGTATCTATTAATGGCATTTGTCCTAAGGGCACCCTTGTGACCCTTCCCTTACAGACGGTTTTCTGACATACGTCGCACGACCTACAGAACCGTGTGACATCGCCATTAACACCGGGCCAGTAGAATTCAGCGATTACCCTACTAGTGGTCTTAGCCTTACCTAGGTGTCCTGCCATGCTTGACTCATGTGCCACCCTAAGTACTTGAGATCTATATCTCTGGGGTACGACCACTTGCCAATACTTCTTACCCTCCCGAGCGCTAAACTCCCTATGAATTAATCCGTTCTTACGTACGAATCTCGAGCTACCCCCATGCTTGCAGTGTTTAATCGCGCCGGACGTGATTTTCTCAAGAATTGTTCTGATGGATTCATCACGTTCTTGCTCTTGTTTGAAATCATCACGCGAAATTCCGGAGATCGATTCAGGGACTATTAATTTATGAAACGCGGTTTTCTCTCGCCGTGTTTGCGCTCGCGTTTCGACTGCCTGGCCCAAAGGTATTTTAAAATCGGCCATGGTTGGAAGACGGGAACCTTCAACATTACCGATTGTCAGATCGTAAATAGGATTGTCCATACAAAGGGCATCAACAGTTCCCGTTAAGAAAGGTGTTTTTACTGTGATCCTTGCTACGGGAATGCGACCCATCGTCTGATCAAGTAACATACATGGGGATTCCCACCCGAGCATTTGGTTATCCTGCACGAGACTACGTTTGATCACTACGCCCGTACAACCAGTGTCACGCAATACCACGACTTCTCGACCGTTGACAAACCCTCTCGCGGTTGGTACACGCGCTTCAGGAAATAAACACGTGCCAAGCGAATGAATACAAGGTTCTACCTGTACGATGTTATCAGATATACCTTTACTTTGTATAGCCACTGCTACCTTATGTAAAAGTGCCTTTCTTTTAGGACAGTCTTTTTGAACATGACCCCATGCATTACACAAGAAACATTGCACACGCTGAAAAACTGGATTCCTAACTGACCTTTTTACCTCAACTGATTTTACAGGCTCCCTAGGCATAGGTCTTACAGACTGGTTTCCAGACTTAAAATCTTTCAAAACCACGTTCTGGGTTCCCCCATGAGCTTCGGCAAATAAATCGGCTTGCTTAGCCATATCTTTTACGTTCGTGAAGACTTTCTCCTTCAGAAATTGATCTAATTCTCGCCCAACTGTATTAAATAATTGATCTCTGAGCAAGAAATCAGTCAACCCTTCAAAACGTTTTCACCGCTTTGCCGCATTCAATCCACCGCTCAAAATAGTTCGCAATTCTGACGGTGAACTGACCAAAGGTTTCTCCCTTATCGGGCTTGCTATACCTGAACTTTTTACGAAATCCTCGTTCAGTGAGCTCGTACCTTTTGAGAAGTGCTTCCTTTAGGACGTCGTACTTAAACACATCGTCCCTAGGAAGTCGCGAGTATACATCCAGTGCTTTACCCTTTAATAGAGCACTAAGATGCAATGCCCAGTCATTTTGACTCCACTTCTGGTTTTCGGCATACCGCTCAAAGCGATGAAGATAACTATCCATGTTATCTTTTTCATCGTCAAAGGGAGGTAATTTGGGGTCCCTTAATTTGCTAAAGGCAGAATCGTGTTCTCTTCCAGATGTCGCTAATTCTACCTTACGCTCATAATCCCGTTGCTTTGCTTTTTCATCTAACTCTATTCGCTTTTGCTCCGCTTCCATTTCCCATCCTATCCTTTTCGGCCTGCTTCTCTAATTCTATCTTTTCCCTCTCAAAGGCCCATTTCCTATCTTCGGATTCCCTTTCTAATTCCCGTTTCCTTTCATCGGATTCCCGTTCTAATTCCCTTGACCTCACCGTTTCGTCCCTTTCCCGGGCTTGTTCTTCTTGAATAAATTTTCTTAAGCTTTCGCCTTCATAACCAAATTCTCTGCCTATGCCAACCAAGTCCTTAAGGGATGACATGATAATGACAATTGTAATATAAAAATGTAAATATATATATATATATATACCACAGGCTGACCTTATCTCCCTGATGAAGGTAACCAAACCAATACTTTAAACACGTTTATACTTCACAAAAATGATTGACAGTTTACTTAATCCAGCGATCCCACTTCTGACACCATTGTAACAGAATTGTTACCGAGAGGAGGGTGGATTAAATGAACAATACAAACACAATTTGTGAAAGAAAATATACATTTATGTAATAAATTATAAATGAAAAAAAATACAGATGTAACAACACAATAATTCATGCACTCAACCCACAATTACACTCTCAACCATTCACAATACATGAACAAATTAAATATTAATACAAAAGGAATCTCAGATGTAAAGGGATCTCTTGGACTATACACAGATCCAAGGATCCTTTACGAAAGTTAAATTAATGCAAGTATAAATTACGAAAAATGAACACAAACGACAAACTATACTATCGCACGATGGATTGCGATAACTAGCACGACCATATACTTGTATTCAATCAAGTTGCTAGCTTTTATTGATATCTATGCGATCACTTGAAATATTATTGTGATCTGACATAAGCATGCAAATACAACAATGTATTAAATTGTATTACAATTTCAATACACATATGTGTCTCGACCCCGTATAACCGCACGATTCAGCAACAGTTGAATCGTCTCCCAGTTTCCCCGAAAACCTAGGGTTGACCAATACTATTATCGGACGTTTCCCTTCACGGATCCACCACAGTTATACGTTCAGACAACATACAACATCTACCAGAACCAACGGTTCCTCACTACCCTAGATGTCGACCCGGATGTTTTACAACTCAGACAGCTCCGACACTCGGACTTCTAGCTTTCCGGATATTTACACGTTACACAGATGTTGACGAACAGACAGTTCGACACACAGACAGATACTTCAATTCCGTTTGCACAAATTAACGGCACAATCACATTCAGATATTTATACAGAGATGTTCCGGAACAAATAATAGATGTCCCACAACAAATCAGACGATATCAAAGACGTTTATCAAAAGATGGTATCAGATGTGTTAACAGCTACGGTATCAGAAATGGTATCAACTACGTTAGCAGCTACGGTATCAGAAACATTGACATCTACGGTATCAGATCTACGGTATCAGATCTACGGTATCAGAAACATTGACATCTACGGTATCAGCGATTATCAGATCTATGGTAACAGCGATTGTCAGCTACAGTATCAGAAACACGGTAACAGCTACAATAAACAAAACCAGACTAATAATAGTTGTCTCAAAAATAATCTAAGCCGTAGATTACGATATTGCATTTAAAGTCTAAAAGTGACTAGTAATTCCAAATATTCCACGTTTAATTGCAATAAAAGCATCATTATACGAAATGATAATCTGAATAAAATTCACAATAAAACGAAAATGTAAATTTAACACTCACCCCTTTGGCTGGAGATTGCAAGACGAGCTTATCTATCCTTCGATTAGATATTTTGGTTCCCGTAATTATTATGAGAAATATCTCGCCTTATATACTCTCTATAGGTGAACATAAATCACATCGAGCTTGCTGTGCACCACGTGAAACGAGTATTTCGGATTTCATGTAAATAACAAACTGGCACATGCAAATCGTTACACGCCACTTACCTTGGAGAAAACCTCTTAATCACCCCAGGTAATGCGTGTACGACGAAATCAAGAAAATGGTGAGTTTCGTTTGCAATTCAAGAAAAAAAACAATTCAATTTTCGCCTAATTCTGTGACAAATGGAAACCCCACCAAAAAAAAGCTGTATATTTACTAAGACAATTACTACTAAAACATTTGTACCTTCAAACATTTATACCCAATATAATGTCAGCAAATAGCTTTAGTACTTTGATGCTTTTCACTTGTATTGTTTTATTATTCATCATCTGTCAAATCAGGTATGACCAGATTGTATCATCTGTCATACCTGTCTAATCAAGTATGACCAGATTGTATCATCTGTCATATATGATGTATCAAGTGTGACCAGATTGTGTCATTTGTTATACCTGTTGAATCAAGTATGACCAGATTGTATCATCTGTAATAACTGTTGAAAGGTATGACCAGATTGTTTTTTGTAATACCTGTTGAATCAAGTATGACCAGATTGTGTTATCTGAAATACCTGTTGAAAGTATGACCTGATTGTTATTTGTAATACATGTTGAATCAAGTATGACCAGATTGTATCATCTGTCATACCTATGAAATCAAGTATGACCAGATTGTGTCATTTGTCATACCTGTTGAACCAAGTATGGCCAGATTGTATAATCTGTAATACCTGTTGAATCAAGTATGACCAGATCCTGTCATCTGTCATACATGCTGAATCAAGCATGACCAGATTGTATCATCCATCATACCTGTTGAATTAAGTAATACCAGAATTTATCATCTGTCATCCCTGCCTAATCAAGTATGATCAGATCGCAACATCTGTAATACCTGATTTATTAAGTATGACCAGGTTGCAATGTATCATCTGTCATAACTGTCTAATCAAGTAAGACTAGATTGTATCATCTGTCATACCTGTCTAATCAAGTATGACTAGATTGTATCATCTGTCATATCTATTGAATCAAGTATGACCAGCATGGCACATATGAAGCAAACTGCAAGAAAGCCCACAGGGGATGAAATGTGAAATAAAGTTACTTCAACAAGTTTAAACAGAATCATGGAACATTGAAAATGTATCTTTAAAACAAAAAATATAAAATTGGAAATAAAACAGAAACCACAAGGAGTAAATATTACTCACAAGACGTTGACAAGAAAGCAAGGTAGCATGGTGGCTGCACATAAGGAGATAAAAAGGTTGGCGAAATTCATTAAGATAATGAGAATAGAAACAGACGATGGACCTTTCATCGTGTTTTCTGACACGGAAGGTACTCAACAATTGGACATATCTAATATTCAAAGAGATGGGATACCATCAACATTTACAGTCATGATAGCTTTGAAAGTCATAAATCCAGACTACATCAACCAAACATATAAACAGAAACAGCTACAAAGGATACATACCACAACCCAGAAGGAATGTGCCGATTATTCCATACTGCAAAATAAACATCAGATGTGAAAATGTTACAGTAAAAACAACCTGTACAAATTCAAAAGAAGAAAGAAAAAGAAACAGAAGAGCTTCACCTACCAGACTTACCAATGGAAATACATCTAGAAGTAACAGTCGAAAGCTTTGAGAAAAAGTTTGGAATAAAATTACTAACATCAAGACTGGCTACCATTCCACAAACCATGATATACAATGCGATAAGAATTTTAGAAATAAAAAGAACCAAACTCAGGGAAATGAAAAGGGCCTTTTACCTACATGGCTTACTAACCATATCATGGTACAAAGTTTGTATAGACCACAGACTTTATTTGTAACCGATGTGGAAACACAGGCCACACTCCAAAAAAATGCCAATACAATTTAGAGGAAACCCAAGCAGCGACAAGCAAAGAGAATAAAGACCAAAACAAACAAACCTACATGGTAATGGTAGAAATCTTCCCAAAAATAAAGCACAAGGAAGAACAGATGAAACAAAACCAACAATTACAACAGGGAAAAAGCAGCATAAAGAAAAAAGGATAAGCTCAAAACAACAACAAAAAGAGGAACAAAAACAATCACAACAAAGCAATCCCAACAAAACAAAACAAAAATAAGAAACTGGGAAACAAAAACAACAATAGAAAAAACCAACAGCAACAATCAGGACAGAAACAACTTCAGAAACAAAAAGGACCAAAAAACAGCAACAATATGAAAAACAGAAACAAGAGATAGGAAAACAGAAACAACAATACGATGAGACTCAAGAACAGAAACAAACAATGGGAGAAAACGCAAGTAGAAAATAAGAACAAGCAAGCACAAATGAACAATAACCTGAGAAACATAGAATAAAAAAAACAGATAGAACAAAGACCTGGTCAAAATGATGAAATAGGAGATAAGCAGTGTAACATATTGAAAAATACACCACCAACATAGACAAAAACAACTGAACCAACTCAATCAGATTTGACAGAAGAATAGACAAATATGTACCTATTAGACTACGATGAATGCCTAGAACATACGATCAGCCAACTAGAAGAACTAAGAAACAAACAGAAAACAACAACATCGATTGAGACAACACTTGAACTAGCGCAAACAATCCTGACAGAAGAAATAATAGTAGAAAGAGACAGATGCAGAAGAATGGCACATAATATTATTATTATTGTCCCCAAGAGGCATGAATGTTATGGTTTATGATTTTGTAAGTGTTTTTATCGTTCATTTTTATATCTTCTGGGATTATTTTTTTGTTGTTGATCATCTACTCAAGGCAATTATCATCTAATCGTTATATTTTGCTCTTACTCTCTTTATTTGTCTTTTATGTGCCATTCTTCTGCATCTACAGGATGTTATAAAAAGTGTTATAGGATCTGTCAATAGTAACAGAGGTGGTTCTTTGTTATGATAATTTGGGACATGCAACGTATCTTCACTATATATTTTTGCTTATTTTCAAACGAGTAGCATGATTTGCTTTGTGATAGACAAGCAAGTTTATAAAACATTAAACTGCACAATCAGTTTTTAAGAGAATTTTGATATTTCGCTATTCTGAAAAATGCATTTTTTTAAAATTTCTTTATAATACTAAGAGAGGCAATAAATGTTTCTTTAGGTTTCCAAGTCTCGGATTATTTTAAATGCAAGTTTCGAAGGATGCAATACAGTGCTCCAAAAACACTTGGGGCCCTGAGTGTCATAAAGCCACTGCCATCTCACATGTCTGCTGCTACTCACCTATACCGATCACTACCATCTCACCTGTCTGCTACTAATAGTCACCTAAACCGATCACTGCCATCTCACCTGTCTGCTGCTACTCACCTTTACTGATCACTGCCATCTCACCTGTCTGCATGGGTTCGAGTCTCTGAATGGGTCTTTTTTGGAATGTAAAAATCTGCCAGTGGTTCTTTTGGGGTGTGTGGTTTCCAGTGTTTTTCTTCTACCAATTATTATTTTTTCTCACAGTGTATGTCCTATCTTGCTCTGAGAAATGGCGTTAAACCCCAAAACAACAACAACACTGTACATTCAATAGAAAATTCTATTCCAAAATTAATATTATGATAAATATCAGAAATACTTAGGGAATCCCTAGGGGTTTTTTAAATGTAATTTTCCTATAAACCTGAGTTTTCTATGTGATATTATTGTTGTTTTGCATGAACGGTGTTTGGGGGTGGCAAGTAATGCGAGCATCCCAGGCCCCACTCTTGAGGGGGCTCAGCACTTCAGGCCTAAACCTAGACCAGCGAAAGTTGGTCGCTAAGCCTTTTTTTTTATTAGCGACCAACTTTCGATGGTCTAGCCTAAACCTAAGGTCGTCCTTATAATGTAGACATAATTAGTGTTTGCAGAAGCATACCAATCGAGATACCGATACTCTGGCCACATGTAGTCATGGTCACCTTTATTGCTCTGCAATGTATTATTTTCACTAGTACATTTACAAGAGTGTCGCACACACACAAAAATAATTATATGCGATGCGTCAAAATTGGTAACGAAATAGACTTAGGACATGGGGTCGTCTAGTTTAAAGAATGCTAAGAAGAAGAGTCTGAGAGAATATATCTTTGTCACTTGCTATCCAAACTTTGCTAATGTAATCAACGTTTCTAAAATCAGTGGCGTCGCTAGGGGGTTGCGGGGGGTGCGGACCGCACCGGGTGACACCATCTCAGAGGGTGACCACAGGCACTTGATTCTGAGTAAATTCATGTATACACTCACCATATAACACAAGGTACCTAACTCTCGCCCGTCACAATCTGACCCCTCGATGATTCCGACTTAATTTTCTGAATCTATCTGTGCATTCAATCACACATAATGTACACCACTGTAAAGAAGACACTCCAAATATTCCATCCATTACCATTTATGTAATCGTACTGATTCTGAAGGGTCGATTTTGCGAAAAGTTTATCCGTTGCTTCGTGTATTCCACTTAGTTTATACAATCTTACTGGCTCAACTTCCGGTCCACTTCGGAGTGAATGTCACTATTGGGCATTACATGTGAAAACAGTGAATTCCGAAAGTAAGAACTATCCATTATAAAATTAAAATTTAATTATTATTTTCTTTAACGCTCATTGGAAAATAAAATTACGTACGTTATCTCAACTAATATGCTCATTTACTATATTGTATGCGTATCGTAGCGGTCATGACCCTTAAACATTTACATAAGAAAAGAAACATTCCAAATGAGATAAACCACGACCGGAGGGAAATTCAAAATATACAGTATAAAAAATAAAGCAGTGTAATATTGTCGAAAATGGCAGAAATTAGAATTACTTCATGGTATGTTCTGGTTAGACATTTGTATTTAAGTTTATATCTCCGTCCCACAGGCCACAGACACTTGATTCTGGGTAAATTCATGTATACACTCACCATATAACATAATGGTGAGTGTATACATTACTTTACCCAGAATCAAGTGCCTGTGGATAAGATCCTCACATTTTGTAATGAAATTTTGAGTTTTCTAACATATTTTAAAAATATTTCATTACTTTTGGACGACCTTTATTTAATTCTTTTTTTTACAGAGTCTAACTATCATGATTAAGATAAAATCAGGTATTTTCTATGCATGTGAATATGACTTTGTTAATATATTTTCAAGCTAAATTTCAAGATTGCACAAGTGTACGTGGTTGGAAATGTATTATTCTTGAATGAATACATAGTGTCCTTAATTTAGCAAAATAAACAAGAGTAGACAAATTATCATTGGCATGCATATTTCTAGGTATACGGTGTCGTTATATTTTCAGGATATAATAACCTTTATATGTTTTTCATTATTAATTACTTCATCAAATCACTATGTAGACAAAGACAACCTACATGATATATTTTCATACCATAAGGATAGAGGATGAATGAGTTTATGAAATCATGTAAAATAATTAGAACTTTACATTAACAGCCTTCCAGAAAGAAAATCAAATTGATAGCTTTGAGTAAAATATGAAATTTTAAACTGAAAACTGCAAGAAACGTGTGTGTGTGTATGTTTGTATATGTGTGTACTTATATAACCAGTCCTTCCATTACTTCATAGTATATTCCCATAAATACATTTTATGACAGTAACGCTTCTTCCTGAGTAACAGACCAGACTTTTTAAAGGAGTGCTCCATTTTATTTAAGGCTGTCAGAGAATCTCCTGGTTGACTGGAACAGAAACACAAGCCTTGATGAAATTATTTCTAGGTTGACAGAGGATATTCCAGCTGCTAAGGATGTGTGCAATCCAACAATGTTGAATAACATAATAATGAAAATATTTCCAAATGTGAAGAAGTCTGTTGTTAGAGTTAACAGCATAAAGATAATGAGCATACATGGTATAACTTTAGATTCATCAAATGGTAAAAGTCAGCTTATTCCATTTGAAGCAGTGCATACCATGAAGCCATCAGAATGGTTTCTGCTTGATAAATCTGAAAGTGTTTGCAAGCTTGGTTGTATGTCAAAGGAGACTTTTAATGGTAACCCAATGATGATAGAAATCAGCATCAGTAATGATGGCATTGTACAATTGTCTGTAGCTGGAAAAATGATAGACCTTTCTCAGTTCTACATCAGTTCAAAACTGGTATTCAATGCAAACTCTATAAATGCTTTGTTTCGTTGTCTCAAAATTATTTCTGTATGTCATGGATACCATGACAAGAATAAAGAACAGCCATTTACATTTTTCAATGATAAATATATGAAAGAGGTATGCATAGTGCAGAAGGATACTGAACCAAAAGTTGTTATCAGGCATATCAATTGCTATAAAGTAGTTCCTATAGGCAGTGTTTCTCATACATGTAAGAGGTGCATTATGTGTAAAAGCACAAGTAATCAAAGAATGAAACAGAAGCAATTAGAAAAAAAAAATGAAAATCCTTTGTCTGGATGCAATCAGTTGGAAGATATAATATCGGTTTTGAGAAACATTGCACCAAATCTGACTGACAATCAACTTACACTTTTGTGTTCCCAAATCATGGCCTGTAATCTACAAAATAGTAAAGGTATGAGATGGCCAACGGAAGTAATCAGTATGGCAATAACTTTGTATAACAGAAATCCCTCAGCTTACAGAGATGTGACTAAAAATGGTTGGTTACATCTCCCATCTGAGCAGCTACTATCCCTATATAAAAATGCAGTATGTCAGGGCCCTGGAATAATACCACAAATGATGGAATGGATGTTGAATGAGGCACAAAGACAAAATTTGACACAAGAGGGCTATTTTGGAGGTTTAATCTTGGATGAAATGTCAATTCAAGAAGACATACAAATTGTTCATTATAAACCTGGTAGCTCATTGGTTGGTCTAACTGATTCTGGTCCAGAGATAAAGATGATGCATGCAGCCAGCACGGGTAAAGTTGAAACTAAAATGGACAATCACGTGTTGCAATACATCTTTCATGGTATAACAGGTTTCAGATGGCCATTTGCCAATTATCCAAAATACACAGGCATCACCAAGTGACCTGTTTATTACAACCTGGAAATGTGTTGATGCCCTTTATGAATATGGTTTTAAGGCAATATACTGCTGCATGGATGGGTCAAGCAATAACCGTGCATTTTTAAAAATGCACTTTTTGCATGAAAATCCCATGGAGACACAGATGGTTGCCAAACACTACCGAAATCCAATGAGAGAAATTATCTTCATGATGGACCCATGCCATTTACTCAAGAAGATTAGAAATAGTATACTAAGTAGTGGTTTTGAGGATTTTCATAAGAGACTTCTCACTGTTGATGGCTTCTTTATAATTTGGAAGATGTGGATAGATGCCTATAAGTGGGACCACAGCACAAATCCTTTCCCAGTTCATCAGAAGCTTTCTGATGAGCACATTTTTCCAAATGATGCTCAAAAGATGAGGAACAAACTGGCTTTTGAAGCTCTAAACCAGGACATGCTGAATTTGATGACTATGTATCAAGAAAGTCTGCCTGAGCCAGCACAGAAGGAACTAACAGCAGCACTTAATCTTCTGCAGCATACAAGTTTTTTAGTTTCATTCTTCAATGACAGTAGACCTGTAAAAGATTTAACAGATGAAAGGTTAAGAAGGCTCACTTCAGCATATGACTGGTTCAAGTCCTGGGAGAAACAAGTTGCCAAGTCAGACAGTGTCAGTAAGAGACACAAGAATTTAATGACAATGGAAACAAGAGAGGATCTTGATTTTTTGTATCATGGTTTCATGTCATTAACAAAGTTGTGTGTTTCAAAAATCGGTCAAAGCATTGTTCCTTCCAGAATTAACAGTGACATTGTTGAAAATGTGTTCTGCCAACAGAGGTCTTTGTATCATGGTGCTGCTACTAACCCAACATACAATTCCTATCGTACAGGAATAAATTCCATAGTGCTAGGACAAGCAACAATTTCACGGAAATCAAATTCTGGTGGAATGCATGCTGAACCTTATGCAGCTGCAAGGTCAGCTAAACTTTCCAAAAAATGTTGACTCATTGCAATGATATCTGTAATTGGATCACTGAATAATGAGTGACTGAAGTGAGACAATGCATAAATACTGTCAAGTCAGAGATGCCAAATGTGGTCATTGAGGCACTGTGCTGCTGAACATCTGACCAGTTCCCTCCACTTGTCTCAACCATGTGCCAATGCCTGTGTCTCCACAAAACTACTCCTGGTCCATTCTGTGATGTTATCAGTCCACTTTTTCTGTCTACCTCTCCTTCTGCCACCTTGGACACTGCTCTGCAGTACTGTTGTGAATATACTGTTGGCTCTAGTGGCATGGCCATACCATTTTAGCTTTCTCTTTTTCACAGTGGTGAAGAAGTATTCATAATGGCCTACTTTGTGCCTGATGGTGTTACGCACTTCTTCATTTGTGATGTGGTCCATGTAAGAGATGCCAAGGTTGGTTCTATAGTATCTCATTTCAAGTGCCTGGATTCTTTGTTGTAATTCTGCTCTCAGGGTCCAGGCCTCACATGAATAAAGAAAGATTGAGATGACTAGTGCTCTCAATAGTCTGATTTTAGTTTTCAGACATATTCTTTTCTCTCCAGATGGGTCTTTGATTTGACACAGCTGCCATTGTTTTTGCTGCACTTGACAAAATTTCTGCTTTTGATCCCTCTTTGGTGATTATGGAACCAAGATATTTGAATTGGCCCACTGTTTCCAGTTCCTGTCCTATGACTTTAATCTTGGTTGAGATTTGTTTTCCCCTATTTGTCATCAGTTTTGTCTTCTCTGCGTTTATCTCCATGTCAAATCTGGAAGATGTTTCATTCAAGTTCTTCACTAAGGTGGCAAGCTCATCTTCACTGCCAGCCAGCCTATCAATGTTGTCTGTAAAGCGTAGGTTGGTGATGTTACGCCCGCCAGTGCTGGCTGTCCCACAGTGGTTTTCCAGGGCTTCACTCATAATGCAAATAATTAGAATTGGCATGTTACTTGAAAAGAGAATATTAATCTAATTTGGTAAAGGGAAACACATTTTTAAACTACTTTTAAGTTTAAAAAGCCAATCATGAATGTGATACCTGGGAAACATGGAAAAAATACTTTTTCTGCTAAATGAGGCAACAACTATTTATAAGACAGAATACTTTCATTTTTTATTATAATATTGTTAATGCAAGCATGATAAAGGAGAGCTATGTTACATACGTTATTAGTTAGCATAGGAAAAGTCAACACAGAAA